>CM076968.1:56839656-57039656 GCA_039105355.1 Benthosema pterotum | reverse complement strand
TCGTGTTGTGATTGACAGGAAGCCCTCAGGTCATGTGACAGGAAGTCGTGTTGTGATTGACAGGAAGCCCTCAGGTCATGTGACAGGAAGTGGTGTTGTGATTGACAGGAAGCCCTCAGGTCATGTGACAGGATGTGGTGTTGTGATTGACAGGAAGCCCTCAGGTCATGTGACAGGAAGTCGTGTTGTGATTGACAGGAAGCCCTCAGGTCATGTGACAGGAAGTCGTGTTGTGATTGACAGGAAGCCCTCAGGTCATGTGACAGGAAGTTGTTCTGTGATTGACAGGAAGCCCTCAGGTCATGTGACAGGAAGTTGTTCTGTGATTGACAGGAAGCCCTCAGGTCATGTGACAGGAAGTTGTGTTGTGATTGACAGGAAGCCCTCAGGTCATGTGACAGGAAGTTGTTCTGTGATTGACAGGAAGCCCTCAGGTCATGTGACAGGAAGTTGTTCTGTGATTGACAGGAAGCCCTCAGGTCATGTGACAGGAAGTTGTTCTGTGATTGACAGGAAGCCCTCAGGTCATGTGACAGGAAGTTGTTCTGTGATTGACAGGAAGCCCTCAGGTCATGTGACAGGAAGTTGTTCTGTGATTGACAGGAAGCCCTCAGGTCATGTGACAGGAAGTTGTTCTGTGATTGACAGGAAGCCCTCAGGTCATGTGACAGGAAGTTGTTCTGTGATTGACAGGAAGCCCTCAGGTCATGTGACAGGAAGTTGTTCTGTGATTGACAGGAAGCCCTCAGGTCATGTGACAGGAAGTTGTTCTGTGATTGACAGGAAGCCCTCAGGTCATGTGACAGGAAGTTGTTCTGTGATTGACAGGAAGCCCTCAGGTCATGTGACAGGAAGTTGTCCTGTGATTGACAGGAAGCCCTCAGGTCATGTGACAGGAAGTTGTTCTGTGATTGACAGGAAGCCCTCAGGTCATGTGACAGGAAGTTGTTCTGTGATTGACAGGAAGCCCTCAGGTCATGTGACAGGAAGTTGTTCTGTGATTGACAGGAAGCCCTCAGGTCATGTGACAGGAAGTTGTTCTGTGATTGACAGGAAGCCCTCAGGTCATGTGACAGGAAGTTGTCCTGTGATTGACAGGAAGCCCTCAGGTCATGTGACAGGAAGTTGTTCTGTGATTGACAGGAAGCCCTCAGGTCATGTGACAGGAAGTTGTTCTGTGATTGACAGGAAGCCCTCAGGTCATGTGACAGGAAGTTGTTCTGTGATTGACAGGAAGCCCTCAGGTCATGTGACAGGAAGTTGTTCTGTGATTGACAGGAAGCCCTCAGGTCATGTGACAGGAAGTTGTTCTGTGATTGACAGGAAGCCCTCAGGTCATGTGACAGGAAGTTGTTCTGTGATTGACAGGAAGCCCTCAGGTCATGTGACAGGAAGTTGTTCTGTGATTGACAGGAAGCCCTCAGGTCATGTGACAGGAAGTTGTCCTGTGATTGACAGGAAGCCCTCAGGTCATGTGACAGGAAGTCGTGTTGTGATTGACAGGAAGTCCTCAGGTCATGTGACAGGAAGTTGTGTTGTGATTGACAGGAAGCCCTCAGGTCATGTGACAGGAAGTTGTGTTGTGATTGACAGGAAGCCCTCAGGTCATGTGACAGGAAGTTGTTCTGTGATTGACAGGAAGCCCTCAGGTCATGTGACAGGAAGTTGTGTTGTGATTGACAGGAAGCCCTCAGGTCATGTGACAGGAAGTTGTGTTGTGATTGACAGGAAGCCCTCAGGTCATGTGACAGGAAGTTGTTCTGTGATTGACAGGAAGCCCTCAGGTCATGTGACAGGAAGTTGTTCTGTGATTGACAGGAAGCCCTCAGGTCATGCTGATAAGGAGGTGATGGCTGCCACCGTTCTGACGTCACTGTCCACATCACCTCTGGTGCTGCATGCTGCCCCTACAGGTAAATACACACACTGCACCTAACATTCATTCATTCATTCATTCACTCAAACCTCTACACCTAATATAAAGACTAGGAACAGAAGGCCAGGATATCCCACCCTCCCAGCCTGGTTTCAGAGCTTCAAACAGTAATGTCCTTTTAGCTAAATGGTAATTTTCCATCTCAGTAAGCATGTGGGCAGTTCATTCATTCTCCTAATTATTATGATTCTCCCCTACCAGATTTGTAACTTTATCGCTTCAAGGTTTCTTGGGAAAGAATACTTGAATAAGTGAATTGTGTCACTTTCATATATATGGGTAATTGAATGCACAAGTAAATTAATATCAATTAAACTATAGTTTTTTGATACATGTCAGTCAAAACTTTAGAAGGAGTTAAAAAAGTGACTCCTGCATGATAATTACCATATTCTGACTCAAACCACACTAAATACCTGTATATATGCTACCAATACCTCTCTGTCACTTGTATATTCTACTAATGTACTTGTAGATCTGCTATCTGTGTTTTCTTATTCAATGTGAACACTGTTATGGAGATTATGACAACATGATGGTGATTGTGAAGGCTGTTATGTAATGTTTATGACTCTATCACTGTCACCATGTTGGCAGACAGATATCACCAGACAGACAGATATCACCAGACAGACAGATATCACCAGGCAGACAGATATCACCAGGCAGACAGACAGATATCACCAGACAGACAGATATCACCAGACAGACAGATATCACCAGGCAGACAGACAGATATCACCAGGCAGACAGATATCACCAGACAGACAGATATCACCAGGCAGACAGATATCACCAGGCAGACAGACAGATATCACCAGGCAGACAGACAGATATCACCAGGCAGACAGATATCACCAGACAGACAGATATCACCAGACAGACAGACAGATATCACCAGACAGACAGATATCACCAGGCAGACAGACAGATATCACCAGACAGACAGACAGATATCACCAGGCAGACAGATATCACCAGGCAGACAGATATCACCAGGCAGACAGACAGATATCACCAGGCAGACAGACAGATATCACCAGACAGACAGATATCACCAGACAGACAGACAGATATCACCAGACAGACAGACAGATATCACCAGACAGACAGATATCACCAGGCAGACAGACAGATATCACCAGACAGACAGACAGATATCACCAGGCAGACAGACAGATATCACCAGACAGACAGACAGATATCACCAGACAGACAGATATCACCAGGCAGACAGACAGATATCACCAGGCAGACAGACAGACATCACCAGGCAGACAGACAGATATCACCAGGCAGACAGACAGATATCACCAGACAGACAGATATCACCAGGCAGACAGACAGATATCACCAGGCAGACAGACAGATATCACCAGACAGACAGATATCACCAGGCAGACAGACATCACCAGGCAGACAGACAGATATCACCAGACAGACAGATATCACCAGACAGACAGATATCACCAGGCAGACAGATATCACCAGGCAGACAGACAGATATCACCAGGCAGACAGACAGATATCACCAGACAGACAGATATCACCAGACAGACAGATATCACCAGGCAGACAGACATCACCAGGCAGACAGACAGATATCACCAGGCAGACAGATATCACCAGACAGACAGATATCACCAGGCAGACAGACAGATATCACCAGACAGACAGATATCACCAGACAGACAGATATCACCAGACAGACAGACATCACCAGGCAGACAGACAGATATCACCAGGCAGACAGACAGACATCACCAGGCAGACAGACAGACATCACCAGGCAGACAGACAGATATCACCAGGCAGACAGATATCACCAGGCAGACAGACAGACATCACCAGGCAGACAGACAGATATCACCAGGCAGACAGACAGATATCACCAGACAGACAGATATCACCAGGCAGACAGACAGATATCACCAGGCAGACAGATATCACCAGGCAGACAGACAGATATCACCAGGCAGACAGACATCACCAGGCAGACAGACAGATATCACCAGGCAGACAGACAGATATCACCAGACAGACAGATATCACCAGACAGACAGACAGATATCACCAGGCAGACAGACAGATATCACCAGGCAGACAGACAGATATCACCAGGCAGACAGATATCACCAGGCAGACAGACAGATATCACCAGGCAGACAGACAGATATCACCAGGCAGACAGACAGACATCACCAGGCAGACAGACAGATATCACCAGGCAGACAGACAGATATCACCAGGCAGACAGACAGATATCACCAGGCAGACAGACAGACATCACCAGGCAGACAGACAGATATCACCAGGCAGACAGATATCACCAGGCAGACAGACAGATATCACCAGACAGACAGACAGATATCACCAGGCAGACAGATATCACCAGGCAGACAGACAGATATCACCAGGCAGACAGACAGATATCACCAGACAGACAGATATCACCAGGCAGACAGACAGATATCACCAGGCAGACAGACAGATATCACCAGGCAGACAGATATCACCAGGCAGACAGACAGATATCACCAGGCAGACAGACAGATATCACCAGGCAGACAGACAGATATCACCAGGCAGACAGACAGATATCACCAGGCAGACAGACAGATATCACCAGGCAGACAGACAGACATCACCAGGCAGACAGACATCACCAGGCAGACAGACAGATATCACCAGGCAGACAGACATCACCAGGCAGACAGACAGATATCACCAGGCAGACAGACAGATATCACCAGGCAGACAGACATCACCAGGCAGACAGACAGACATCACCAGGCAGACAGACAGACATCACCAGGCAGACAGACAGATATCACCAGACAGACAGATATCACCAGGCAGACAGACAGATATCACCAGGCAGACAGACAGATATCACCAGGCAGACAGATATCACCAGACAGACAGATATCACCAGGCAGACAGACAGACATCACCAGGCAGACAGACAGATATCACCAGACAGACAGATATCACCAGGCAGACAGACATCACCAGGCAGACAGACAGATATCACCAGGCAGACAGATATCACCAGACAGACAGATATCACCAGGCAGACAGACAGATATCACCAGGCAGACAGACAGATATCACCAGGCAGACAGATATCACCAGACAGACAGATATCACCAGGCAGACAGACAGACATCACCAGGCAGACAGACAGATATCACCAGACAGACAGATATCACCAGGCAGACAGACAGATATCACCAGGCAGACAGACAGATATCACCAGGCAGACAGATATCACCAGGCAGACAGACAGATATCACCAGGCAGACAGATATCACCAGACAGACAGACAGATATCACCAGGCAGACAGACAGATATCACCAGACAGACAGACAGATATCACCAGGCAGACAGACAGATATCACCAGGCAGACAGACAGATATCACCAGGCAGACAGACAGATATCACCAGGCAGACAGACATCACCAGGCAGACAGACAGATATCACCAGGCAGACAGATATCACCAGACAGACAGATATCACCAGGCAGACAGACAGATATCACCAGGCAGACAGACAGATATCACCAGGCAGACAGACATCACCAGGCAGACAGACAGATATCACCAGACAGACAGACAGACATCACCAGGCAGACAGACAGATATCACCAGGCAGACAGACAGATATCACCAGGCAGACAGACAGATATCACCAGGCAGACAGACAGATATCACCAGGCAGACAGACATCACCAGGCAGACAGACAGATATCACCAGGCAGACAGACATCACCAGGCAGACAGACAGATATCACCAGGCAGACAGACAGATATCACCAGGCAGACAGACAGATATCACCAGACAGACAGACAGATATCACCAGGCAGACAGACATCACCAGGCAGACAGACAGATATCACCAGGCAGACAGACAGATATCACCAGGCAGACAGACAGATATCACCAGGCAGACAGACATCACCAGGCAGACAGACATCACCAGGCAGACAGACAGATATCACCAGGCAGACAGACAGACATCACCAGGCAGACAGACAGATATCACCAGGCAGACAGACAGACATCACCAGGCAGACAGACAGATATCACCAGGCAGACAGACAGATATCACCAGGCAGACAGACAGATATCACCAGGCAGACAGACAGATATCACCAGACAGACAGATATCACCAGGCAGACAGACATCACCAGGCAGACAGACAGATATCACCAGGCAGACAGACAGATATCACCAGGCAGACAGACAGATATCACCAGGCAGACAGACAGATATCACCAGGCAGACAGACAGACATCACCAGGCAGACAGACAGATATCACCAGGCAGACAGACATCACCAGGCAGACAGACAGATATCACCAGGCAGACAGACAGATATCACCAGGCAGACAGATATCACCAGGCAGACAGACAGATATCACCAGGCAGACAGACAGACAGATATCACCAGGCAGACAGACAGATATCACCAGGCAGACAGACAGATATCACCAGGCAGACAGACAGATATCACCAGGCAGACAGACAGATATCACCAGGCAGACAGACAGATATCACCAGGCAGGCAGACAGACAGATATCACCAGGCAGACAGACAGATATCACCAGGCAGACAGACAGATATCACCAGGCAGGCAGACAGACAGATATCACCAGGCAGACAGACAGATATCACCAGGCAGACAGACAGACATCACCAGGCAGACAGACAGATATCACCAGGCAGACAGACAGATATCACCAGGCAGACAGACAGATATCACCAGGCAGACAGACAGATATCACCAGGCAGACAGACAGATATCACCAGGCAGACAGACAGATATCACCAGGCAGACAGACGCTCAAAGTCCATGTTGTGTCACTCCCTATAGCTGCCTGCTAGCTAGAAAAAAAAGAAACTCATGACAACAAACACAATATTATCGTAAAAAAAATATATATATAAATATATATTAGGCCCGGGACTTTAGCGCGTTAATTGAGACTAATTAATTACAGAAAATATAGCGCGTTATAAAAAATAACGCATTTATTCGCACCTTTTCTTTGTCCACCATTGGAACGGAACGTTTGTCACTGATGGCCCATTCACACCATTGAAGTGGAACGTTTCTCACTGTATCACCGTTTCACACCTACCCAATATGCTAACGCACACGGAAGCGGCAGTCCACCCGGAGTCACGACATTGAGGAGTCAGAAACTGAGCGCTTGAGCGCTGTTCAAATGGCCTGAATAGGGACAAACTGCAGTTGAAGTCAATGTAGAAGAATCGCCATTGGTCTACTAGCTCTATGGAGTAAACGTAACTCAGTCTATACTCTAAAGCTCCGTCCGCCTCGTCGTCCTCTTCCCCCGCAGCAAAAACAAAACAAAACAACTCGCAACATGAACAACAAACCAGATGAGCAAGCATTACTCGGCCCCGTTGATGGCAAATTTAGATTTAAGCAAAGAACGGATGGAAGCGTGGACAAAAAGGCAGTTTATGCAACAAAGAATGTGCATACCATCGCAGCAGTTCGAGCCTCAAATCACATCCAACATGTTGGAGCTAGTGTTACTGTCCCCGTTTCGTAGAAATCTATGTAGAAGAGCCGCCATTGGACTGACCCCGTGAAGAGAAGGGAGCTTGGGTAAGTCTTTCTGCATTCTGGCTAGTACCAGAGCGACGTTGAGGTGTCCGACATTCAATGGCTTGAATAGGGACAAACTGGAGTTGGCGACCGGCGCTCATCAGTGCAGCTGGAGTCGAGTTCATATTGGCTGTAGCCGTGTGTGTGTGTGTGTGTGTGTGTGTGTGTGTGTGTGTGTGTGTGTGTGTGTGTGTGTGTGTGTGTGTGTGTGTGTGTGTGTGTGTGTGTGTGTGTGTGTGTGCGCTCAGATGATCAACTGACGTGGGCTTTGGGCAAACGGTTTGATCATAGTAGCCTAGTTCAGAGTAGTTCACTTCACTGTGTTTATCTGACACTAAATTGCATGATAATAATGACTGCTAAATGTACGCAAATGTATGCTCCAGAACAATCAGCGCTGTGTGTGTGGCACTGCCAGTATTTTATTTATTTTGCCCCAGAGTCAATTATTGTACTGGACTGACTGAGAAATGCTAACGTTTGTACTTGAATTTGGTAAATAAGAAGAAGAAAAAAAGAAAAGAGGAAAGCTTTGGAATTGGGGAATCTTTTTGAATCGAGAATTTAAAAAAAAAAATCTAGAAATCTAGTTTTTGGATCGAATCGTGACCCAGAAAATTGATACTGAATTGTATCGTGGGACACCCACAGATTCACAGGCCTAGTATTCAGTTCATTGCTTCACTCATTCAGTTCATTGCTTCACTCATAATATAATAATAATAATAATAATAATAATAATAATAAATTCAGTTCAAAAATGTGCTTTCTCACTTTTCTCAGGTAAATAATAATATGCGATTAAAATGAGATTAATTGAGATTAATTAATTATTGAGCCTCTAATTAATTAGATCAAAATTTTTAATCGAGTCCCACCCCTAATATATATATATATATATATATATATATATATATATATATATATATATATATATATATATATATATATATATATATATATATATATTATGAATTATTTGATTGTCTTAAAACATTGTGTGTGTCGAGTTGGCTTTGTCCACGATATAATCATCTTTATGTGAATTATTTTTTGAAAAGTCTATGAGGAAAATGAATGGGGAATTCAATTCCGAACACCACAAGAGGGGCAGCACTGCTGAGCTCTCTACAGTGAGGGGTCATACGATACAATATTGATATTTAGGCTTATGAATATGAATCCATTTATATTGTGATTCTTGGTTGTGCTGCGATTACATTTGATACATTGATATATCACATCTTTTCAACACAAGATTTTTTTCTGAGGGCGTACAAATGGAACCCAATGGACCCGTTAGGGTCCATTGGGTTCCATTTGTACACCCAGAAAAAAAAGGTCCTGGAAGAAAAATCATTAACAAACACAACACAAACATAACTTGATGATGTCATTTTTGATGACATTTTATATAAATAACAAAACAATATAAATAACAAAAAGTCCAATCATAACATCAGTCAGTCATAAGTATAAAAAAATGGATTTTGAACCTGGCGATTCCATATTGATATCATGGCATTAAGCATTGCAATACAATACCTTGGCATATGTATATTTTCCCAGCAGTTCCAGATGCGTCCAGCAGATGGAGCTCAGCCCTGTCGGCCAGCTACAGCAGCTCCACCAGTGGGAACTGGAGCTGGGACGCTGCCTCCTGCAGCGACCAATCAGTGCCCTCCACGCCGTCCCCGCCCCTCAGCAGAGACCACGCCCCCCTCCTCCTATTGGCCGCCTCCTCCTCCTCCTCCTCGTCCCACGCTGATGATGTCATCAGCGAGGACGCAGCCGTCACCGACGGCACGCACTTCCTGTTCGAGGACCCAATACCGCGCAAGCGGAAGGTAAGCACTTCCTGTTTGAGGTCCCCATAGCAAAGATACTCAGTACAAAGATAAGCATACCAAAGATACTCTATGTATAAAGATGGCCATACTCCCATTGGCGCCACTATATAAATGACATGGACTACAAAGCCTACAAATGGTCTCCTAAGTAGTAGCCTGGTCTAGCCCTCAATGATTTTGGCCTTGGGGGGCGGGGGTGTCGTGGGATCCACACGGCGGAAGTGCTGCGCTCTGATTTGATCTCACTAACGTGTCGTCATCTCCGGCCCCTCCCCCTCCCACGCCCGTCCACTGCTGTTCTACGTCACATCATTTAGAGCCACGCCCACCCCGGAAGGTTCACTCCCACTTGAAGGCCACTTTCCAACGTGCGTTAGTCCAGGCTTTCCGTTTTCGCGCAAGGCGAACGAAAATGAAAGCCTGGGTGTCGAGGCTACCTAAGTAGTAATGGTTTCGATCAGAGCCCCCTATCTGTCGTATGTCAAACTGCAGATTACAGTAGTCATGGTTTCTCTCAGAGCCCCCTATCTGTGGTATGTCAAACTGCAGATTACAGTAGTCATGGTTTCTCTCAGAGCCCCCTATCTGTCGTATGTCAAACTGCAGATTACAGTAGTCATGGTTTCTCTCAGAGCCCCCTATCTGTCGTATGTCAAACTGCAGATTACAGTAGTCATGGTTTCTCTCAGAGCCCCCTATCTGTCGTATGTCAAACTGCAGATTACAAAGAGACTCTTCCTGACTCCTAACAAATCTCACCAGAGTTGGTTGGTGGGTAAAGAATAATTGATAACAAGGAGAAATTTCGTCTGATTTGTCTTGCTAAAATAATCCATTCTACTATTAATATCTTGTAAATATGATATGCCTGTTGATGATCGGGTCCAGTATTTAGTTCAGTGTCCATGGAGTTAAGAAATGGATAATAATACTCCAACATTCTAATGTTGACTCTCCCTCCTTCACAACATCAGTTTTCCTCTCTTGCCATCGGCCTCTTGGTCCAGACCGCATGAACGGAAGATAAACACTTCCTGTGGGAGGAAGGAAGAAGAGGAAGTACTTGCAGCCGACTGGTCAATACTACTTTTCTATGCCATGTCATAGAAACATGATGTGCTATCATTGGACTCATTGTTGTAACTTAGCCCCGCCCTCTCGTCTGATTGGTCCATATTTGACAGCTCCAGTTCATGTTACCGTGTTCATATTGGCATGCTGCCATTAGAATGTTAGCATGTTAGCATTAGCATGTTAGAAATAATATGTTATTATGTTAGCATGTTAGCATGTTAGCATCTTGGCATGTTATTACTCTCCGTTTCCCCCCAGGTCAGAGGGTTTCATAATTAGCATGTGTGAGGACATGGTAATCGCTGTTTGTAGCTTTTTGTTTGTAGATTTTATTTTACTTTTTAATCTTTTGGAAAATGCATTCCTAATGTATTGATGTGTTGTTTTTTTGTTATACCCACCGGCCGCAAACTACATACAGTATATGCAATCGTATATTTACCTTTTAGATTCCGGTTGCTATGGAGATCCTCTGTTCCCACCAGCTATAGGATCTTTTACATTCAGGCTACCATAGAGTAATAAAATATAGACAGTGGACTGGAGCCATAGCCCCGCCCCCTTGCAGTTCATTTCAATAATAGTTGCTCAGTGGCGTTTTGAAGTCCCCCAGTATTTCTCATTGGAATAACATTGTAGGATACTTCCTGTGTGACGTCATGGCACCTGTGACGTCATGAAACCCGTTCACTTCCATTATAGCGCTGCACTTCCACTTTTCACCACTAGGTGGAGAAGCTCTCCACTAGTGGAGAGCTTCTCTGGGGTTGTGCACGGCTACACTTTCACCTGCAGGGGTCACTGTTGCTTCCCAGCTCCATAAACGCTATGATAGACTCCCATTCACAAACAGCCAGTGTTTTTCCACATATTCTCAGATAGAGGTCGGCAGGGGTCATATGCAGATCATTTTGGGGATCCTTGACATGACACATTAAAAAAAAACACAGATAGGTTTTTCAGGAAAGCTGCCAAGATTTAGACATTTTATTGAATCAGTTATCAGGTCAAAGTGAGTTAACTGGTGTGTGTGTGTGTGTGTGTGTGTGTGTGTGTGTGTGTGTGTGTGTGTGTGTGTGTGTGTGTGTGTGTGTGTGTGTGCTCTCCAGAGCAGCAGCTCTGGGATCAGTGTGAACATGTTTGTACCAACGTAGGATTAGATTTATCACAGCAGTTCAGTTTAGGACATGACCCTCCAGACTATAGGATCATTCACTTTAGGACATGACCCTCCAGACTATAGGATCATTCACTTTAGGACATGACCCTCCAGACTATAGGATCATTCAGTTCAGTTTAGGACATGACCCTCCAGACTATAGGATCATTCAGTTCAGTTTAGGACATGACTCTCCAGACTATAGGATCATTCAGTTCAGTTTAGGACATGACTCTCCAGACTATAGGATCATTCAGTTTAGGACATGACTCTCCAGACAATAGGATCATTCAGTTCAGTTTAGGACATGACCCTCCAGGCTATAGGATCATTCAGTTCAGTTTAGGACATGACCCTCCAGACTATAGGATCATTCAGTTTAGGACATGACCCTCCAGACTATAGGATCATTAGTTTAGGACATGACCCTCCAGACTATAGGATCATTAGTTTAGGACATGACCCTCCAGGCTATAGGATCATTAGTTTAGGACATGACCCTCCAGGCTATAGGATCATTCAGTTCAGTTTAGGACATGACCCTCCAGGCTATAGGATCATTAGTTTAGGACATGACCCTCCAGGCTATAGGATCATTAGTTTAGGACATGACCCTCCAGGCTATAGGATCATTAGTTTAGGACACGACCCTCCAGACTATAGGATGATTCACTTTAGGACATGACCCTCCAGACTATAGGATCATTCAGAGTGATACTCATCATAATGTAAACAGAGGAACTCTTAAAAGTATCCCTGGCTAATAAGACAAATATGCCTTAAAACACTATACTTGCCTTTTAAAACATGCAGATAAAAACACCTAATCAATACTTTATTTCTTTCATAAATAGAGAATGTTTCACTCAATAGGAGGTGCTCGCAGGATGATGATGTCACATGAGCATGTTCATCCATATATTCCATAGAGCTAGATCACACATGGACATGTGACATCATCATCCTGCGACAGGAGCAGTTCCTGTTGAGTGAAATATTCTCTATTTATGAAAGAAATAAGATGCCAATGGTGTTTTTATTTGTTTATTTTAGTTATATAGGGAAAGTATAATGTTTTAAGCGATGTTTATCTTATTAGACAGGGATCCTTTTAAGGTCTCTCCAGACGACAACGATAAACGCCCACATAAACGCGGCGATTCTGGATTCTCTCTGCAGTGCTGACATAAAGAAAATCACCTGTCGATTAACGCCAGGCGTTTTAAAAAGCTCACTGGATTGAGCTTTCAAAAACATTGTGGCGTGTGTGTGCATGAAATGAGCAACACAGCACGCAACACACATCACTGGACGCTGTGTGATAAACGGCTCTCTATCGCAGGTCGTTTCCTGAGCACAAAACGCCGGTCCTGTTGAAAATGAATTAGAATGCACTGTAAGACACTTTACAGTGTGATATTCGTTTGGCCGCAACCATGGTTGGCACGTCCAAATGTGGAGCCTGCTACATTTCCCAAAACAATATTTATGAAAATAAACTGTAAATGAAATTCCACGGCCCTCCCACGTATTAGGAGGACGCAACAACAGCAAACTCTCTCTCTCTCTCTCTCTCTCTCTCTCTCTCTCTCTCTCTCTCTCTCTCTCTCTCTCTCTCTCTCTCTCTCTCTCACTCTCTCTCTCTCTCTCTCTCTCTCTCTCTGTAATAATGTAATAATAATGAAGATTCTATTGATAATTCTCTCACAGCCACAGTCCATTCATTATCACTGGTGCATTACAGACAGGTCCATGCATGATACAGCAGGCTGTACTAACAGAATCTAGCAGGAACAAAACATCTGTCCCACGCAGGAACGCTATTCAATGGCCTGCTTGTGCGCAACACGCAAGTATGCACCCTGCCAAGTGCTGATCTACTTCTATAAATGAATGTCAGTTTCAGTTTCCCCTGTGAAACCCTAATGATCTCAGACATGTTGTTAATATTCAGTCGACATCATAACTTCACATATAGTGTTAAAGGTGTGAGGACAGTACTAGAACAAACATGCAATACATGTCAGTCTAGAGTAGTCCTTGTTGTTGTTTTATCTACAAAGTGTTTTTTTTCACAGTGAGTTCAGTGTGCACATAGGCAGAATATTCTGAAGTTCACTAGAAAAAAAACAGCTCATTGAAGCGTTAATGTCAGATATTTGCATGACAATGGATCACTGAGTGAAACGGCATCATCATGACAGCTGTGTGTGTGTGTGTGTGTGTGTGTGTGTGTGTGTGTGTGTGTGTGTGTGTGTGTGTGTGTGTGTGTGTGTGTGTGTGTGTGTGTGTGTGTGTGTGTGTGTGTGTGTGTGTGTGTGTGTGTGTGTGTGTGTGTGTGTTCGTGTGTGTTCTTAGCAGGTAGAGCTGAATGCAGATAATTACTCTGTCAATCAGTCTGTCAGCACATCAAAGTTCTGTAATAGTGGGCGAGCAAGGTTTAATGTTTCACGAGACTCTCTCTCTCAGTGCAGTGTCTGTGTGTGCGCGTGTGTGTGTGTGCGCGTGTGTGCGTGTGTGTGTGTGTGTGTGTGCGTGCGTGCGTGCGTGCGTGCGTGTCTTCCAGAACTCCATGAAGGTGATGTTTAAATGTTTGTGGAAGAACTGTGAAAAGGTCCTCAGCAGCTCCTCAGGGATGCAGAGACACGTGCGCACCGTGCACCTAGGGTGAGTAGCACACACACACACACACACACACACACACACACACACACACACACACACACACACACACACACACACACACACACAGTTTACAATTACAATTACCGCAGGGCTTGTAGGGTTTTATGAGGCCACTGAGGTAAGGTGCAATCAAACCTTTGGTTGCTTTGAATGCAAGCGTGAGAGTTTTGAACACTGTGCGTGCAGCGACTGGGAGCCAATGGAGGGAGCGGAGAAGCAGAGTGACATGTGAGAATTTGGGCTGGGCTGCAGCATTTTGGATCAATTGGAGGGGCTTAAGTGCACATGCCGGTAGACCAGTAAGGAGGGAGTTACAGTAGTCCAGTTTAGATATGACTGTTGTCTGGATGAGAAGCTGGGCTGACTCTTGGGTGATGAAGGGTCTAATCCATCTGATGTTGTGGAGTGTGAACCTACAGGATGGGGTGACAGCTGCGATGTGCGTTTTAAATGAGAGCTGGCTGTCCAGGACAATACCAAGGTTTTTCGCCGTAGGGGCTGAGGTTACCATGGCGTTATCAACAGATATGGTTAACTCCTGTAACGGGGAGGACTTAGCGGGGAAAAATAGTAGTTGGGTTTTGTCCGGGTTCAGCTTCAGGTGGTTGGACGTCATCCACTGTGAGATGTCGGCCAAGCATGCAGTGATCCGTTCTTCCACATGGGTAGCGGAGGGGGGGAAGGACAGAAACAGTTGTGTGTCGTCGGCATAGCAGTGGTAGGATAGGTTGTGGGCAGTGATGATGGTCCCGAGAGACTTGGTATATAGGGAGAACAGGAGGGGACCGAGCTCTTTGAGAGTGTAAACATTCTTAAGAGTTAAAATATTCATTATGTGAATTATCCCATAATTCACATAATGAATGTGTGTTCTTATTGTCCAGACACAGTGTCTCTAGCCTCGACACCCAGGCTTTCATTTTCGTTCGCCTTGCGCGAAAACGGAAAGCCTGGACTAACGCACGTTGGAAAGTGGCCTTCAAGTGGGAGTGAACCTTCCAGGGTGGGCGTCGCTCTAAATGATGTGACGTAGAACAGCAGTGGACGGGCGCGGGAGGGGCCGGGAATGACGACACGTTAGTGAGATCAAATCAGAGCGCAGCACTTCCGCCGTGTGGATGCCACGGGACCCCGCCCCCCCAAGGCCAAAATCATTGAGGGCTAGACCAGGCTACAGTGTCTCTGACCTCAGTGATGTGTTCTTATTGTCCAGACGTTCCAGTGACTCTGACCTTAGTGACGGTGAAGAGGATTTCTACTACAGTGAGGTCCAGGTGAACATGGACAGTCTGACCCAGGGTCTGTCCAGTCTGACTCCCACCTCCCCAACCACGGCTGGACCCCCTGGACCACCCTTCTTCACCTCCCCCACCACGTCTGGACCCCCTGGACCACCCTTCTTCACCTCCCCAACCACGTCTGGACCACCTGGACCACCCTTCTTCACCTCCCCCACCACGTCTGGACCCCCTGGACCACCCTTCTTCACCTCCCCAACCACGTCTGGACCACCTGGACCACCCTTCTTCACCCATAGTGGACACAACGCACCCTTCTTCCCAAGGTCAGGAGGGTCATTTTATGTACCTTTAATTCACATGGACGATAATTCACATATAGTGTTTTTTGTTTTGTTTTTTTTCTCTCTTTTTTTCAGGATCAATGTACCAGTGTACACAGAGGCCCGCACACCGCCTTAAACTTGCAAGTAACTTTTTATTAGAGCAACGTTTCGGTCAACGGACCTTCTTCAAGACGGTGTGCGGGCCTCTGTTTACACTGGTACATTGATCCTGATTTTAGCTTTTTGCCTGCCTACGCAGCCACAAAGACCCACAGGAGTGCATAAGACTTACTTTCCTACTTCTCTCTTTTTTCAAAACCTTTTTTTTCTTAATCCTTGAAGGGTCTACTTTGAGATTCTGCCAGGTACCGGGAAAAAATAATGTCCCAAGGGGTTCATTTTTAACCTTTTCTTACACATACCCCACATAAATATGCAAATGAGGAGGCAAGAGAAAACAGCATAACTATTGACATAAACAACCTACAGAGACAAATGAACGCATGTTTCCATACAATGTGAACCTGAGGAATACAGAAAAAGTGTCATCATCAAGATTCAAGCACATCTTGACACTAGTTTGGGTCAAAAACTGCACAAAAATAGCCGAAAATGTTCGGATCACATTTATAAATGTTCGGATCACATCTATATTTATATAGATCTAGCTTTGATTAGCTCTAGTTTTGTAAACTCACAATACAGTTTCAGTTATTGTATTTTCTTTTCCTTTTCATTTTGATTCAGTTCATTTTAGTTTCTCTTTTCTGCTTAGTTTTATTGTTTTATTTTTCCCACAGTGTCCCGCGCTCCGAGCACATCGCTGTGATTGGCCAGCCGCAGTCTCAGGCTCCGCCCCTGCAGGACCATCACCCCGCCCCCAGCCTGCTCAGCCAATCAGCTCCCTCCACGCTGTGCCACATCCGCACTGACCACGCCTACCAGGTTAGACCATTCATCCAATCACACGCCTCCGCTGGCAGTGGAAACCATGCAAGGCACCGAGCTGCAAGTAGGGCTTAAATGACAACTTTGGTTTCATTTGTTGTTTCATATAGTTTTTTATCAGTGGTTTTCAACCCTTTTCATACCAGGGACCACTGTTTATTCAGACCACCATTGATGACATTTTTAGCCCCACAGACCCCAAAACTAAAGATTTATTTTGCTTTTGTCCACAATTCCAGGCTGGATTTTGGGGAAACCAAACAGTCCAACATACAGATCAAAATGACCATTAATCTTCTACATTCTCTAGTTGTGTAGACTTGGGATAATTCACATGATGAATATTTTAACTATTGAGAGTGTAAAATTGAAACCAAATGGATTGGTTTCATGTTTACACTCTCTCTCTCTCTCTCTCTCTCTCTCTCTCTCTCTCTCTCTCTCTCTCTCTCTCTCTCTCTCTCTCTCTGTCTCTCTCTCTCTCTCTCTCTGTCTCTGTCTCTCTCTCTCTCTGTCTCTCTCTCTCTCTCTCTCTCTCTCTCTCTCTCTCTCTCTCTCTCTCTCTCTCTCTCTCTCTCTCTCTCTCTCTCTCTCTCTCTCCAGGGTCCAGTGTGTAACATTAGGACAGTGAACATTGGGGAGAAGAGACAGCCTGGGTCTGTGTCCACGCCCTCTCACCCTCACCCTCCCTGTACCAAGAACCAGGGTCTCACCAGCACCGTGGCCAAACCCAGCCCTGGAGCCAGGTACTGTGTGTGTGTGTGTGTGTGTGTGTGTGTGTGTGTGTGTGTGTGTGTGTGTGTGTGTGTGTGTGTGTGTGTGTGTGTGTGTGTGTGTGTGTGTGTGGCAACTCTGCTGCTCCCGCCATCTAGTGGTGATTCCATGAACTGTAGTCAGAACAGTAGGCTTTAGTCCATCTAGTGGTGATTCTAATAGAACTGTAGTCAGAACAGTAGGCTTTAGTCCATCTAGTGGTGATTCCATGAACTGTAGTCAGAACAGTAGGCTTTAGTCCATCTAGTGGTGATTCTAATAGAACTGTAGTCAGAACAGTAGGCTTTAGTCCATCTAGTGGTGATTCTAATAGAACTGTAGTCAGAACAGTAGGCTTTAGTCCATCTAGTGGAGATTCTAATAGAACTGTAGTCAGAGCAGTAGGCTTTAGTCCATCTAGTGGAGATTCTAATAGAACTGTAGTCAGAACAGTAGGCTTTAGTCCATCTAGTTCTGATTCTAATAGAACTGTAGCCAGAACAGTAGGCTTTAGTCCATCTAGTTCTGATTCTAATAGAACTGTAGTCAGAACAGTAGGCTTTAGTCCATCTAGTTCTGATTCTAATAGAACTGTAGTCAGAACAGTAGGCTTTAGTCCATCTAGTTCTGATTCTAATAGAACTGTAGTCAGAACAGTAGGCTTTAGTCCATCTAGTGGTGATTCCATGAACTGTAGTCAGAACAGTAGGCTTTAGTCCATCTAGTGGTGATTCTAATAGAACTGTAGTCAGAGCAGTAGGCTTTAGTCCATCTAGTGGAGATTCTAATAGAACTGTAGTCAGAACAGTAGGCTTTAGTCCATCTAGTGGTGATTCTAATAGAACTGTAGTCAGAACAGTAGGCTTTAGTCCATCTAGTGGTGATTCTAATAGAACTGTAGTCAGAACAGTAGGCTTTAGTCCATCTAGTGGTGATTCTAATAGAACTGTAGTCAGAACAGTAGGCTTTAGTCCATCTAGTGGTGATTCCATGAACTGTAGTCAGAACAGTAGGCTTTAGTCCATCTAGTGGTGATTCTAATAGAACTGTAGTCAACAGTAGGCTTTAGTCCATCTAGTGGTGATTCTAATAGAACTGTAGTCAGAGCAGTAGGCTTTAGTCCATCTAGTGGTGATTCTAATAGAACTGTAGTCAACAGTAGGCTTTAGTCCATCTAGTGGTGATTCTAATTGAACTGTAGTCAGAACATTAGGCTTTAGTCCATCTAGTGGAGATTCCAGGAACTGTAGTCAGAAGCAAGGAGGATCGACCTAGAAGTCGTGAAGGCACCTATGGGGGAGTCCACATTGGTTCATGGGAGGAAACAGACATGCTCAGTACATTACAGGAAGTTTGACGCTTGCAAACCATGCATGCCATTGGTCTCTTGGATGGTTTGACTTCCTGATCTGTACTGAGCATGTCTGTTTCCTCCCATGAACCAATGTGGACTCCCCCGTGGGTGGCTTCGCTTCATCTCCTGGATTGGATACTCCTTGGTCAGAACAGCAGTCTTTTAAAAGGATCCCTGCATAATAAAACAAATATGCATTAAAACACTATACTTGCCTTCTATAACTAAAACATGCTGGTAAAAAAAACCTTCAATACTTTATTTCTTTCATAAATAGAGAATCTTTCACTCAATAGGAGGTGCTCCTGTCGCAGGATGATGATGTCACATGAGCATGTTCATCCATATATTCCATAGAGCTAGATCACACATGGACATGTGACATCATCATCCTGCGACAGGAGCAGTTCCTGTTGAGTGAAATATTCTCTATTTATGAAGGAAATAAGATGCCATTGGTGTTTTTATTTGTTTATTTTAGTTATATAGGGAAAGTATAATGTTTTAAGCGATGTTTATCTTATTAGACAGGGATCCTTTTAAGACCAACAGGAAGTTACGTCATCACTCCAGTATGGCGGAGTTAGCAGCGGGGGGCTGGTTGTTTCCTAGGGGACGTCTGTGGGAGTGTCACATCTTTCTATAGAATGTCTTTGCTGTGGGTGTAAACCACTTCCTGTGTCTTCCTGTTTCCTGTCTGTACAGGAAGCCTCGCGGTGAGGCCAAGAAGTGCCGTAAAGTCTATGGAATGGAGAAGAGAGAGATGTGGTGTACGGCATGTAGATGGAAGAAAGCATGCCAGAGGTTCACCGATTAGACACACACACACACACACAAACACACACACGCACACACACACACACACACGCACACACACACGCACACACGCACACACACACACACACACACACACACACACACACACACACACACACACACACACACACACTTTCGCACACCCGCATCTCCAACATGGACTCTTCCTAGCCTGGATGGCGGTGCAGTGAGGAACAGACGGAGCGTTCCACTGAGAACTCACAGGGGGGTGCTTTACCCATACCGTTTATACCAATAAAACTGGTGGATTCAAATATCCAAAACCTGCTAGAGCTGTAGATTTAGGACAGAGTGGCGACATTGAGGGGTCAGAAACCGAGCTGAATAGAACAGGGACAAACGGGGGTTGGAAATCCATAGTTTTCAATGAGGGGCAGCGGACAGGGGGTGATATACGTCTGTGACCTGATGGTCATGGGTGATAATCGCTCAGCGGGAATAAAAAAGATCACAGAATTGAAGCCTAAAATCAGGGGTGTGCAGGAAACGAGCACGTAGTCGGCAAACAACACGGCACTCTGGGCGATAACGCCAGTGTTGTAGAAGTGGGGGGAAGCCTCTTAAAGGGAAATTCCACCCATTTTCTTTTTTTTTTTCATAGAGTGTACAAATGGAACCAAATGGACCCTAGCGGGTCCATTTGGTTCCATTTGTACACTCTCAGAAAAAAGGAAACTCATTAACATGGTGAAACACATCTTGATGGTGTCATCAAGATGTATTTCACCATTCTAATGATTTTCTTTCAGACCTCCATTTCTAGGAAACACAGAATGGGGGGGGGGCTTTTTTTATCATGTCCACACAACATCTCTAAGGTATATTAATGACATAGTAAAATATTGAAAATGAGTGGAATTTTCCTTTAAGACATGTGCGCGCACACTTGCATTTTTGTGCGCCTGCGCAACACACACAGACACACTATTGAAACAATAAGCATATTGAGAAAGATTGTTTATAATGCATAATTGTATCCATAAAAGTAAGTGACAAGACAAAAAACATAGGCCTACTTTTGCCCCCAAAACATTCTAGATGTGAGAAGTGGAGGGACGCCGACATCGTTTTCTGAACACAAAAAACGCTGGTCCTGTTGAAAATGAATCAGAGGAGTGACGTATCGCTGTCCGTGTGAAAAACCCTGTAGGGAATGTGTGCATCACGTTTTAAAAGTGTTGTACAGTAAGGAGTCTAACGACTAAAGTCTCTGTTAATGTTTATGTTGTAAAACAATCTGAAATAAAGGGATTTAATTGTCATTCTTTGGCCATTAGAGGTCTATGCAAACTGAAGCCCTCATGAGTTGTCCCAACTCTGTCTTTCTGCGGCTCTGAATCCATGCAACACTGAGGACGTTTGTTTTATCTGTCAAGGATTGAAAAGAAGCAGAAACATTGAAAGCTGGTATGTTTGTTTGTATGTTTGTTTTTGTTTTTTTACTGACATGTTTTTTATGTCCTGAATCAAAAGGCAAACGTTTTTTTGGAAGATTTCAGATAAGCTTTTTTGTTTGTTTTGTTTTTTGGTATAAAAACAACAGCTGATTTCTCAGTAAGCTACAGACTGTGGTGGTAGGCAGAAGACTTATTTTAACACTTTATAAATGTAAACGCTCCCTCACTCATCATGTCCTGTGACCCGGCCTCCTTTTATTTTTATTTTTATTCCTGCTCTAAGGCTCTGCAGGAATCATTCATCATGACATTTGTGCAGTTTGATTTGCTACCAGCTTTTTGAATGTAGTTTCTGCTCTGTCTCCTAAGACACACACACACACACAGCCTCATTCATCCATCTTTGAGTTTGATGGAACTGTTATTCAATTCTTCTCTATATTAGAATTACATGCGTGAACGGAGCGGAGCAGACACAAGTAAAGTGATCAGTTTGTGGTCGTCGGCCGTTAATTCCTCAAAGTACTCCTATTGGCTGGTTAACTGATGATGTCACAATGGTGATGATGTAATTAAGAGATCTTTATTAGGATTGTGGAGAATATTATCTCCTGGAGGTGTCGGAGCTCTCTGCTTGCTCGCTCTGCTCACACACAGGTAGGCAATGGCCTACAGAAACATGAGCCTAACATGGAATTATACACAGAATCTTATACAAGGATGAAAAAGCAAAAACAAAAACATAGACGCTGAACGTCATCAGATGGTGGTCCGTGGTTCAAAATGTCCAAATAAAGAATGGAGCGTGACGATCACTGCTTATCTATTGTACAAAACAGTGGTTTTCAACCAGTGGTCCTTGAGAGGGTTCCAGGTGGTTCCAGGTGGGCTAAATGATGGACAGTTAGTTAGCCAGATGAAACTCTTTGAGAGTGTAAACATGTTTTCATGTTTACACTCTCAAGAGTTAAAATATTCATCATGTGAATTATCCCAAGTCTACACAACTAGAGAATGTAGAAGATTAATGTCATTTTGATCTGTATGTTGGACTGTTTGGTTTCCCCAAATCCAGCCTGGAATTGTGGACAAAAACAAAATAAATCTTTAGTTTTGGGGTCTGTGGGGCTAAAATGTCATCAAATGGTGGTCCTGTCTGTGGCTCAAATGCTGAATAAATAGTGGTCCCTGGTGTCAAAAAGGTTGAAAACCACTGGTACAAAATCTAAATAAACAACAAACTGTCCTAAAGGCTGAGGAATAATCACAGTGTGGGTGAACTGATCTGTTACCATGATTCTTTTTTATTTTTTACTTTACTTTTATTCATCATTTTTGTTTGACTGATTCATTAATTATTTCATCTGCCTGTAAAAACATCAAGTTTTTATCAATTGATTTCTGCTCAGAAAAAATGATAGTTTCACAAAGTGCCAATGAAAAGAACATTAAAAAGGAGGAAGAAAATAATAATTAAAGGTATACTGTACTTTTATGCCTAAAATGTTAATTGCACTAACTTGCACTGCGCAAAAACATGTTTTTATACATGGGGGGAATTTTATACACCGAAAGTTAGAGGATGAGTGTCTGTGTTGTCAATGTCTTTGTTTTAGTCAGCTTGGATGAATTACCGTTTGTACGCCATTTTGGAAACGATTCTGGAGGGTGGAGTCTACAGAGGGGGTGGAGTCTACACAGAGGGGTGGAGTCTACACAGGGAAGCAGTGCTTGCCATTAACAGTGTGCATGTGTGTGTGCGTGTACACGTGTACACGTGTGTCTGCGTGTGCAGGGACACTGCCGTGAATGGAGAGGGCGTGGCGTTAAACACGCAGTGACCATATATGGACAAATGCATCATATAGATCATCCGCGTGGCGTTTTATTTCATTCATAATATTGTCATTTTGTTGTCGTTTGCTATGAAAAGAAAGGCTTTTTGTTTTGTTTTGTTTTGTTTTGTTTATTTTTACAGTAAAGTTGCTTTGTTTAAAGGTAGTAGAGGTAACATCAGTGTGTACAAACACTGTGTTTGTAAACAGATTTGTTTAAAACCTCCACTATATTGGCTCATTATCAATCTGCTGGAGACTGCTGTGCTGTGATTGGCTAAAACTGTGCCTCACACCCACACAGCCGAGGGGGTGGCCCCGCCTTCCCTGAGCCAGACGAATGTTTTTGTTTTCATGATTTGTTGACAACAACAAAGTTCTGGACCGTCTGCAGGACGAAGCAAGTGTCTGTCTGCAGGGAAACAGCTGCAGCATCAAAGTAGAAGCAACATAGAGGGGAAAAAGGCAAAAAAATATAAATATATATCTATTTTGGTTCCTGGCTAAAAAAAATGCCTCTATTGCCTTTAATAATTACCTTTTTTAAATTGATTGTGACTTTTTTGAAGCTCAATTTCACATTTTAATATTTAGTAGATTTTCTGTAGTCTGTTTTTTTTTTTTTTTTTTTTTTTTCTGGCTGAAACAAGTGCTCTGATTGGCTCTGTGAACTGTGATGTCACATCCTGCTAATCACATGTATACTGTATGTTATAGGAACCTGGCCAGCAGGTGTCACTGTTGTCATTGTGCAGCCCAGTAAGCTTCACAGACACAAGAGAAAACCCCGGACCACAGTTAATTATCCACTGAATGCTCAAAAGAAAATCAATGTAACGAGTCCTTTAAAGGGGAATTCCACCCATTTTCAACACCATTAACATGGTGAAACACAACGTGATGATGTCATCAAGTTGTGTTTCACCATGGCAATGATTTTTTTCAGACCTCCATTTCTAACTGTTTCATTATGTCAACACACCATCTTAGTAAAATGTTGAAAATGGGTGGGATTCCCCTTTCAAACTTTTCCTGAGAGTGTACAAATGGAACCAAATGGACCCGCTAGGGTCCATTTGGTTCACATTTGTACCAAAAAAGGGGGTCTGAAAGAAAGATCATTAACATGGTGAAATACATCTTGATGGTGTCATCAGATTTATTTCGTCTTGCTTTTTCAGACCTCCATTTTTAGGAAATTGGGGGAACATTTTCATCATGTCCACACAACATCTCTAAGGAATATTAATGACATATTAAAATGTTGAAAATGGGTGGAATTCCCTGTTAAGGTGGTGAACACAACAATGTGTTGTAAAAATAAATAAATAAACAAAAAACAAAACACATTGAATGTAATAAAATGTCATTTTATTTTGAATGAAAATCTCATGTTGTACAATTTATTTTGTTTTGCCTGTTATATGTTCAATATAACAATAATAATACAAACATGATTTCAGTTTAACTCTTACTGCTGTTGACCAGTGGTGGGCTAGCAGCTTCTCCACCGTACGTCCACAGCCATCTAGTGGAAGAGTTGCGACATTGATGGGTTGGAAACTGTTCATGCAGCCTGAATAGGGACAATGTGGAGTTGGAAATACAATTTGTTTTCAACAAGGGCGGCGCAAATAAGAGCTATTTTAGGCATGTGTGAAACATGGCAACTGTTTTAAAGTAGGCTACTGTACAGTAACAACTAAATAGGGTGTACTATAGCTACAAAACGATCTAATATCAAGGGATTTAAGATCATTAAAGCTGGGCTGTTGCCTGAGTTGAATGCATTTCTGCCTAGTTGTCACAGTTCAATAGAGGTCTATGTGGAGCAGTAGCTCAATACACTTTTGGACGGGAGTGTCGTAACTCTGTCCCACTTTGGCTCTGCTGTGCGTCTCCTCTCGGAGACCGCCCAAAGCCTCGGAAGTATTTCAAAGAGCCGGACTTTAGAGCGTAAAAAGTCCGGCGTCCATCTTGTAGTCTGCCCACACTGTCAGACGTGCATCCTGCCCACCCAATGAAAGGTAAATGGTGCATTTATATAGCGCCTTTATCCAAGGCGCTTTACATAGATTGTGCATCACATTCACCCATTCACACACACATTCATACACTGATGGCAGTGGAAACCATGCAAGGTACCTACTAGCACATCAGGAGCAATTAGGGGTTCTGTGTCTTGCTCAAGGACACTTCAACACTAACTCTGCAGAAGCCCGGGATCGAACCGGCAACCTTGTGGTTACCACCCAATGAAAGGTAATAGCAGGGGTTTTCAACCAGTGGTCCTTGAGAGACTTCCAGGTGGTCCCCAGGCTAAATGGTGGGAAGTTGGTTAACTAAATACAGATGTAACATAGCCTACACAAAGTGCTTACCCCCATAGACAGATTATGAAAGCCAAAGGGCCCCCCTACACCGGAGGATTTTTCTGCCCGGCAAGCCGGCATGATGGTTTAGGACTTTGGGGCTATTTTAGTGACACAATATTAGTAAACTCATTGTTAATATATAAGGACCGTGTGCACCATTATTATTCACTTTTCCCCCTTTTTTGGGTGGGCCCTGAGCTTGAGCCTCTTGGCGATCACACGGACACTCAAGCTCAGGGGCCCCCCTAGCTCAGGGGCCCCTGGGCCCAACGTGCTCAGGGGCCCCTGGGCCTGGGCCCAACGTGCTCAGGGGCCCCTGGGCCTGCGCCCAACGTGCTCAGGGGCCCCTGGGCCTGCGCCCAACGTGCTCAGGGCCCTCCTAGCTCAGGGGCCCCTGGGCCTGGGCCCAACGTGCTCAGGGGCCCCCTTAGCTCAGGGGCCCCTGGGCCTGGGCCCAATGGGCTCAGGGCCGTCCTAGCTCTGGGGCCCCTGGGCCCAACATGCTCAGGGCCCCCCTAGCTCAGGGGCCCCTGGGCCTGGGCCCAACGTGCTCAGGGCCCAACGTGCTCAGCGGCCCCTGGGCCTGGGCCCAACGTGCTCAGCGGCCCCTGGGCCTGGGCCCAACGTGCTCAGGGCCCCCCTAGCTCAGGGGCCCCTGGGCCTGGGCCCAACGTGCTCAGGGCCCAACGTGCTCAGCGGCCCCTGGGCCTGGGCCCAACGTGCTCAGGGCCCCCCTAGCTCAGGGGCCCCTGGGCCTGGGCCCAACGTGCTCAGGGCCCCACTAGCTCAGGGGCCCCTGGGCCTGGGCCCAACGTGCTCAGGGCCCCCCTAGCTCAGGGGCCCCTGGGCCCAACGTGCTTGCTTTATTGTATGCCACTGGTCTACGCAATATTTGATTTATAGTGATACTAAATATGTACCGTATTGTCCCGAATATAAGACGACTCGTTTATAAGACGACCCTCATTTTTCAAGACCCATTTACAGAAAAAAGAACATTGAATGTCAAATAGTATAGCCCCTGAATATAAGACTACTCCATTTTTTGGGATATTTCCATTGGGAAAAAAACATAGTCTTATATTCAGGCCAATAGGGTAATTACATATTTTGTAAAAGGTTTTTAAGTAATATGTAATATTAATATTAATATATTACACTGGCTCAGACAGTAATATTGTGATATACCGGTAATATATTGCTTTAAAATGAAGATAATAATTAATAGGGTTAGTAATATGAGGTAGGGTTAGTAATATACCCTAACCCTAAGTAATATATTAACAAGGTAAAGTAATTCCCAACACTGACCTTATATTATTACATTTAAACAATGTCACACAGCGAGACAAAAACAATTCAAGCAACTGTATTTTTACAAACAAAACCAAACAATACATCAACACTATTTAGAAGTCTAAACTACCAATATGTTTCCAGGGAGGTTGAGACTGCTTAGGATGAGCAGACATGGCAACACCGGTACGGCTGCGGAGACTCGTCTCTGCGCAGGCGCAGCTCGGCGAATAGTAGATCTATAAGCTCACAGCGCAGTGCGTTTATACACAGATGTCTATGCGTTTGTACTTTGTAGATCTACTGTTTCCCCAGGGATGGGATCAAACGTCCACAACCACGACGTAACATCCCATAGGTCCAGAGAAGGAGAGCTATGACCACATGACCAGTCTCCTTGCCTCTGATTGGCTCAGAGCTTTCTTTGCCTTGACGTCTAACCCAGAGCCATAGAGTATAGACGGAGTTACGCCAACTCCGTTCACTTCATGGGGTCAGTCCAATGGCGGCTCTTGTACGTAGACTTCTATGGAGAATGGGGACAACAATAGGGACAAATCCTTGACCTGGAGTGGACAGAAATGCAGCGGACTCAGGCAACAGCCAAGCTTTAATGATTTTAACTCCCTTTATTATAGACATACACAACATAAACAGCTGTTATTTGCGTCAACCTCTTTGAAAACAATGTATTTCCAACTCCAGTGTCCCTATCATGAACAGCAGCTCGAGCGCTCAGTTTCTGACCCCTCAATGTCGCAACTCTGACACTAGATGGCTCTGATCTAACCAAACTGATATGCAGCTACAAGCAGCAGCTCCATCTAGTGTCAGAGCTGCGACACTGAGGGGCAGAAACTGAAGAGGGACAAACTGCTGCTCTCCATGCAGCCTGAAAGAGGGACAAACTGAGCTGCTCTCCATGCAGCCTGAAAGAGGGACAAACTGAGCTGCTCTCCATGCAGCCTGAAAGAGGGACAAACTGAGCTGCTCTCCATGCAGTCTGAAAGAGGGACAAACTGCTGCTCTCCATGCAGCCTGAAAGAGGGACAAACTGAGCTGCTCTCCATGCAGCCTGAAAGAGGGACAAACTGAGCTGCTCTCCATGCAGCCTGAAAGAGGGACAAACTGAGCTGCTCTCCATGCAGTCTGAAAGAGGGACAAATCGGAGTTGGAATACATTGTTTTCAACGAGGGAAGCGCAAATAGGAGCTGTTTAAGAGCTGTGTGCAACATGACAACTGTTTTAAAGCAGTGTTTTCCAACCAGTGGTCCCTGAGAGGGTTCCAGGTGGTCCCCAGGCTAAATGATGAAAAGTTGGTTAACCAGGTGTAACTCTTTGAGAGTGTAAACATGAAACCAAATGGACCCTTGCGGGTCCATTTGGTTTCATGTTTACACTCTCAAGAGTTAAAATATTCATCATGTGAATTATCCCCAAGTATATAACTAGAGAATGTAGAAGATTAATGATCATTTTGATCTGCATGTTGGACTGTTCTGTTTCTGAAATCCAGCCTGGAATTGTGGACAAAAGCAAAATAAATCTAAATCTGATTATTGATTGACTGATCGGTCGACTGATAACTGTTTGCGGATTTCCAGTACATTTCAAACACAACTCAATCCAAAGACGCTTAACTGTGAGTGGACCACACCATAAAGCATGGTAAAAAGGTTTACAATAGAGTCCACCATGGTCATTTCATCAAAAATATGTATTTGCAGGATGATGATTTATTATATGAACGTTGAAAAGTGTAACTGGTCCTTTAACAGTTGTAAAAACACGCTTATTGTTGCTTATTTCTCTCACATAAAAACAACCCAACCTGGCAACACCGCTGCTGCCTCATCCAGCGTCACGTGACCCCCAGCCCCGCCCGCACACACAACAGTTGGGAGACGCGTTATTATGAATCACACCGCAGTTCCGGGATCCCTTTTTCCTTGCCGTGTGTCTGATTGGCCGCAGGCTGCCTGGCAGCCAATCAGACACGTCGAGGCGCGGCAGGGAACTGCGGTGGGATTCATAGAGAGCAGAGAGGGGATGGTGATCATCTGACCAAAACATCCGAGCAGAGCAGAGAGAGCAGAGAGCAGCCTGCACAGTTCACAACAACAACAACAACAACAACAACAACAACAACAAACACAGAGACAGACAGACAGACAGACAGACAGACAGACAGACAGACAGACAGACAGACAGACAGACAGACAGACAGACAGACAGGAGTTTCAATGCATCAGAGAACAGAAGCTCAGAGTTTATCAGTATGGACTCCTATGACCTGTTTACCAGCTGCAAGAAGGGAGACCTCCACAGAGTCAGGTTGGTAAACTACAACTACACTAAACTACACTAAACTACATCTACAGACCAGCTGCAAGAAGGGAGACCTCCACAGAGTCAGGTTGGTAAACTACATTAAACTACACTAAACTAATCTACACTAAACTACATCTACAGACCAGCTGCAAGAAGGGAGACCTCCACAGAGTCAGGTTGGTAAACTACATTAAACTACATAAACTACATCTACACTAAACTACATCTACAGACCAGCTGCAAGAAGGGAGACCTCCACAGAGTCAGGTTGGTAAACTACATCTACACTAAACTACATAAACTACATCCACAGAGTCAGGTTGGTAGATAAACTACATTAAACTACATAAACTACAACTACACTAAACTACATCTACAGACCAGCTGCAAGAAGGGAGACCTCCACAGAGTCAGGTTGGTAAACTACAACTACACTAAACTACACTAAACTACATCCACAGAGTCAGGTTGGTAAACTACATCTACACTAAACTACATAAACTACATCCACAGAGTCAGGTTGGTAAACTACAACTACACTAAACTACACTAAACTACATCTACAGAGTCAGGTTGGTAGATAAACTACATAAACTACATCTACAGAGTCAGGTTGGTAGATAAACTACATAAACTACATCTACAGAGTCAGGTTGGTAAACTACAACTACACTAAACTACACTAAACTACATCTACAGAGTCAGGTTGGTAGATAAACTACATAAACTACATCTACAGAGTCAGGTTGGTAGATAAACTACATAAACTACATCTACAGAGTCAGGTTGGTAGATAAACTACATAAACTACATCTACAGAGTCAGGTTGGTAGATAAACTACATTAAACTACATCTACAGAGTCAGGTTGGTAGATAAACTACATTAAACTACATAAACTACATCTACAGTAGTTAAACTACATCTACAGTAGCTAAACTACATCTGTATAGTAGTATGTTTACTTACTCATCCTGGTCTGCTTGCACCAACATGCCCTCCACGCTCCTGTCATGTTTACAAGCAAAGATAACAGAAAGAAAAACTCAAAACGGAAAATTATTAAATTATTATTAAAGCTCTAGTGAAATGAGAAAGTAAAACAATGAATTAATTTCTAATCATATAGACCAGAGGGACAGTTCTCTAACAGTATTTAAATAACATCCTGCAGACCAAAGATAATTCATTCACAGGCCTGAGTTTGACATAATGTGCACCAGAAACAGACCCTAACGGGTTCATTTGGTTCCATTTGTACGCTCTCAGAAAAAAGAAGCGTCTAAAGAAATCGATTAACATGGTTAGTGGTTTTCTTCAGACCTCCATTTCTAGGAAACACAGAATAGGGGAACTTTTTTTTATCATGTCCACCCAACACCGCTAGGGTATACTAATGACATTAGAATGTTGAAAATGGATGGACTTCCCCTTTAAGGATTTTTTTTATACCTCCATTGATTCATACTGCAGGAATCACAGAATGCTGTGACTTATGTAATATTTACACACAACAACAACTCTAAGGTATATAGTGACAGTAAAATGTTGAAAATGGGTGGAATTCCCCTTTAAATGTGACTGTATTTATTATTATGGAAGGATAGGGTGTTATGAGTTGATTAATTGATTGATTGGTTGAACATTTCATTAACAGTTTGTATATCTACAGTCCCAGCTCAGAACTTTTCAACTCCCAGTTACTTCCCAGGGGCGGATGTAACATTTCCCAATTGGGGGAAATGTAATTTTACAGGACTTTTATTAGTCAAGTAAAGCATCAATAATAACATCAGTTGTTGTTGAAGTTGCAACAGACACGCAGCATGCATAAAGCTAAAGGTCTGACTCAGAGAGTTTTCTGTTTTCAATGATGAAATGCTGTTGGTTTAGTGGTGACACAGCTGTAGTTAGTTAGTAGCAGTAGTAGTGTTTCACATCAGTTTAAATAGAAGCACTTTAATTTGAAATCTTGGGTTGTTTTGCATGCCATCATGTTTGGTGGGGCAGACTGAGCATTTAGGGGGGGGGGGGGGGGGGGGCATGCCTAGATCCGCCCCTGTCACTCACAGAGAGATGACCTTTCCCCAGAATGCAGTGGAACAGGCAGAGAAAACCACAGCCTGTCAGTGTCATCACTGTCAGTTAAACTAGGTCAACAGACTGACTACTCACTCACCTCAACATACCATACAGCAGGCCTGTCAAACTCAGATCAGGGCTTGACACTAACACTTGCCCGCTTGCCCGGGGCTAGTAAAAAGAAAAAAAAAATGGTGGGGCAAGTGAAGACTGCTACCTGGTTGCCCGATCGGGCAAGTGTGCAACATAGTACACTATAACACAACACAAGATAAATGTGTCTTGAAGGCAGTCATTGCACTCTGCCTCTGTGTCTTTCACTGCTTTCTAGATATCCACAATTCCAGGCTGGATTTGGGAAACAAAACAGGAAAATTAACATACCGTATTTCCCGCACTATAAGGCGCACCGGATTATAAGGCGCACCTTTTAGAACTGTTTTCATATATAAGGCGCACCTTTTAGAACTGTTTTCATATATAAGGCGCACCGGATTATAAGGCGCAGAGAATAGAAGCTACTACAGTTAACATAGAATAGAAGCTACTGGAGTCAAACAATCCATATATAAGGCGCACTGGATTATAAGGCGCACTGTGGATTTTTGAGAAAATTAAAGGCTTTTAGGTGCGCCTTATAGACCGGAAAGTACGGTACACATCAAAACGACCATTAATCTTCTACATTCTCTAGTTGTGTAGACCTGGGCTAATTAAGACGATGAATTTTAACTCTTGAGAGCGTAAAAATGAAACCAAATGGACCCTCAAGGGTCCATTTGGTTTCATTTTTACGTTCTCAAGAGTTACATCTGCAAAATGTACAATATATTTTTGGGGGGCAAGTGACCATGACCTGAGGGCAAGTAGAACCTGACTTGCACTTGCCCGATGGGCAAGTGCCTCAGAGCCTTAGTATCAACCCCTGCAGATACAGAGAGGGCCAAAATTTAAAACTCAACAAAGCCGCGGGCCAAGTTTGAACCTTTTAAAGGGGAATTCCACCCATTTTCAAAATTTTCTTGAGAGGGTACAAATGTGAACCAAATGGACCCTAGCGGGTCCATTTGGTTCACTAAAAAGTTCCCCCAATTCTGTATTTCCTAAAAATGGGGATTTCAGACCTGGTGAAACATAACTTGATGACGTCATCAAGGTGTGTTTTACCATGTTAATGAATTTTCTTTTAGTACATTTTTTTCTGAGAGTGTACAAATGTGAACACTCTCAGAAAAAATGTACTAAAAGAAAATTCATTCTTTCAAAAAAACAAAAATGAAAATGGGTGGAATTCCCCTTGAAGGGCTTATTAGGCTTACATTTTTTGCGGCTCCAGACAGATTTTGAATTTAATTTTTGATGTTAAGTGGCTCTTTCAGGTTATGCAGGTTCTAGATGCTAATAATAGTTTGTTGTGTTTCTTGGTTGCCAGATATCTTGTTGAGCAGAGAGATGTGGACCTCAATCTGAAGGACAACTGGGACAGCACTCCGCTGTGAGTACTGCTGCTTCAATTCATCATTCATTTCTGGAACATGACAGAGCAGGGACTGCACAGCTCTACAGCAGGGGTTTTCAACCTTTTTGACACCAGGGACCACCATTTATTCAGAATTCGAGCTGCGGAGGACCACCACTTGAGGACATTTTAGCCCCACAGACCCCAAAACTAAAGATTTCTTTTGGTTTTGTCCACAATTCCAGACTGGATTTGGGAAAACAAAACAAGCAAACATACAGACCAAAATGACCTTTAAATCTTCTAGTTGTGTAGACTTGGGGTAATTAAGATGGTGAATATTTTAACTCTTGAGAGTGTAAAAATGAAACCAAATGGACCCGCAAGGGTCCATTTGGTTTCATTTTTACGTTCTCAAGAGTTACATCTGGTTAATCAGCTTAGCTGGGGACCACCTGGAACCCTCTCAGGGACCACTGGTGGTCCCCGGACCACCTGTTGAAAACCCCTGCTCTACAGGGATGCGCCCACAGGGAAATTCCTGGGATCAAAATCCATTAGCAAATATACTAAACTTTTGGCCAGAAACCCAATACTTTTTGGTTTTCCTTTCAATTTTAAAAGGGAAATTCAACCTATTTTCAACATTTTTTTTTTCTGGGAGCGTACAAATGGAACCAAATGAACGCTCCATTTGTACGCTCTCAGAAAAAAAGAAGCGTCTAAGAATAGTGGTTTTCTTCAGACCTCCATTTCTAGGAAATACAGAACGGGGAAACTTTTTTTTATCATGTCCACCCAACACCTCGAAGGTACATCAATGACATAGTAAAATGTTGAAAATGGGTGGACTTACCCTTTAAAGTTTTTCCTTTTTGAAAACCTTCTGGAGCCGTAAGGTAAAAAAAAAATGTCATGCCTCCATTTGTGTGCCAAACTACATGGATATGACTGAGTTATTTTACATCTGTGTGCCAAACTACATGGATATGACTGAGTTATTTTACATTTGTGTGCCAAACTACATGGATATGACTGAGTTATTTTACATTTGTGTGCCAGACTACATGGATATAACTGAGTTATTTTACATTTGTGTGCCAGACTACATGGATATAACTGAGTTATTTTACATTTGTGTGCCAAACTACATGGATATGACTGAGTTATTTTACATTTGTGATCACACATTTGATATAATGTATTTTCTACAGGTATTATGCCTGTCTCTGTGGTAATACATTAATACATTAATAATGTAATATAATAATGTATTTTCTACAGGTATTATGCGTGTCTCTGTGGTCATGAGGAACTGGTTCAGTATCTGTTGGCTACTGGTGAGTCTGTTATTATAATGTTTATTATTTTATCTATCTGAGATGAACAAGTGGAAAGCCCATAAAGCCCATATTATATTACTATATATGTGAAGCCCATAATTAGTGTTGTAGTTCTCGAGACATTGTCTCGTCTCGAGGTCGATCTCGAGAACGTTTTTCGTCATTTTCGTCTTGTCTCGTTCTCGCCAATCAATTGTCTTGATCTTGCCTCGACCTCGCGGCTCTCCACTTCATTGGTCTCGTGGTCTCGTCTTGGTCTCGAATAATTTTGTCTCGATCTTGTCCCGACCTCGGAGTCTATGTCTCGGGTCTCCTTCACCAACGAGACCTCCCGAGACGAGACAATGCGAAGGAAAAGTTAATTGTGTGGAGCCGAGCGAGGACGCATTCATAAAGACAGCTGCTGCGCAGAGCTCAGAGCCTTAGAGTATAGACAGAGTTACGACATCTCCGTTCACCCCCATGGAGAGGTCTAATGGCCGCTGCCCTCGTTGAAAACAATGTATTTGCAACTTCAAAGCGCTCTGTTTTCTGTCCCACTCAATGTCGCAACTCTTCTAGATGGCTCTAGAGAAGCCTATACGTGTTGCTGCTGCTCACTGGCAGAACACAGAACACAACTACAGAGAGAATATAAGCATGGATGAGACAATGAGGCTAACGTCTGTTCCAAGGGTTTTCAACCTTTCTGATACCAGGGACCACTATTTAGGGTATTCACTATTTGAGCCACGGACCACCATTTGAGGTCATTTTAGCTCCACAGACCCCAAAACTAAATATTTCTTTTGCTTTTGTTCATCTTCTAGTTGTGTAGACTCGAAGAAAAGGCTATGGTCGTTCATTTAACTTTGAATGAGCATTGAGCAAAAAGAAATCAAATGGTCCAAACGTCCACCCTATTCGCCTATTGTGTTATTATTAATATGTTCTACTAATATTACTTAGTTACTTTTGTCATGCTGCTGCGTTCAACAGTATTGCGTTGGTGAAGGGAGATGAGCTAATGACACTTTAGTTTGATCGGAGAAAAAAAAGAGCGCAGCGTAGACTTTTATTAGGCAGACGTACAAAGACATCTAGTGTCAAAGCTGCGACATTGAGGCGTCAGAAACGTAGCGCTTGAGAGCGGTTTGTGCAGCATGTTGTCCCTATTGTCCCGATCCTCAATAGAAGTCTATGTAGAAGAGCCGCGCTTGGACTAGCCACTTAAAGAGAACGGAGTTGGCGCTAATGCTCTGCGATGCACTTACCAAGAAACTCCGGTGATTCTTTTTGTTGAGATTTGAATCGAAAAACTCTCAGGCCATGCTCACCCGATTGCAATAATTCCAACTGTGGTCCAAGTATATCCAAGGATATTTTCATTTGCCATATAAGTCTTGCGTTTATAATATGCGTTTATCACACATAGAAGGGCTAAATGTCCAAACTCCAGGCCTGTCGGGGATGCGCTGTCTCAGCCTGTCTGTCAGGGGATTTCATACACAGCTGTTCTGTTCTGAACTAATTAGGCTACGTGATGCCTATCATCAATTAATCCACTGGAGCTATAAGCCCTCATATACTCAATATTAAATCAAAAAGATCTTATGCTTATGTATGTTTATCATACATTTTGATTTTGCATTAAAACATAGTTGACAGACAGAACTGTAACCAAATAACAACCCACTGACTGAAATAACAGCCTACTGCAACTATGTAATCTATGGTAGGCTAGGTTAATCGTGTGTGGCAAATAAATAGTAAATCCTCAACTAGTTTAATTTTGAGGACCCCTGTGACCATGGCATTCCTCTATCTGTGAGACCCCAAAATATTAATTTAAATCAAAGCGTAGGCTACTAATTGCCTGGTCCATTTGATTCCATTTGTACACTAGGATTTGCAGACATACATGGGCCTATATAAGAGTCCATTTCATCTCAAAGTGGGATCCAGGAGGGTTTGGAATCACACTGCTAACATATAGTTGTTTCATTTTGTAAATGTATTATAATGGTTAAGCCTACTAATTATAGGCTACTGTAGCCTATACCTACAGTACATCTGATATTGTGAGTTCTATAATACACCTCTTGGTGCAGCCTGGACACATCATCAGTGATTCTCCCGGACTCATGGGGTGTTTCGGGTCTGAATCAGACACCCTCCTCCGGGCGACCCAGCCGGGGGTGATCAGTCCCCCGACTTGTGTCCAGGCAGCGTACTGCGCCACGCATCCCCCCTCCTCAACCAGAGCCAACGTGAGGCCTTCTCTGATGCCTCCAATATGTTCTTGATGGCTCTTCGCCTGTGCAGTCCACAAATCCCAAGGAGCCCCAGGACCCGATGTAAGGACCTGCCTGCAAAGCCCCTGCAGCCCACCTCGATAGGCTCGCAGCGGGCCTTCCACCCATTCCTCCGGCACTCCGACACAAGATCCGCATACTTCGCTCGCTTCCTCTCCTGGGCCTCCTCCATTCTGTCCTCCCAGGGGACCGTTAGCTCAAGGAGCACCACCTGCTTGCTGGCTCCAGACATCAACACCATGTCTGGCCGAAGGGTCGTAGTTGCGATGAGATCTGGAAATCGCAACTGCTTCCCGAGATCAACCAGCAGCTGCCAGTCCCTTGCTGTTGTGAGCAGGCCTCCTTGGGTCTTCTTGGAGGGTTGAGGCTTCTCCCCTGCTCGGACAAAGGCAATTGAGCTGGTGGTTGGGTGTTGCCGCTTACTGGTGTTAATGCCAGTGCAGATGGTGTCTGCTATTGCCCGCAGGACCTGGTCGTGGCGCCAACGGTACCTGCCATCTCCCAAGGCCTTTGGACAACAGCTGAGGATGTGTTCCAACGTTCCTCTTCTCTGACAGAGCTGGCACACGGGGGACTCAGTCAGCCCCCAGGTGAACAGGTTAGCAGGGCTTGGGAGGACATCATAAACTGACTGGACCAGGAACTTGAAGTGGTGTGGCTCCGCCTTCCAGAGTTCAGTCCAGGTGATCTTGCGGTCAGCTATGTGCTCCCACTTGGTCCAGGCCCCCTGCTTGCTCATGCCCACCGCCCTGCTGAGGCGAGCCTCCTCCACCTCGGCACGAACTTCGTCTTGAACGAGCCTTCGTCTCTCCTTCCCCGTGGCTCTGCTGTAGCAAGGCTTTGGGTTGCTACCCAGCCCAGCCCGACCTGTGGCCACGGTCCCCACCAGGATGCTGTGACGCAGTCTCGACTCTGCCCGCTCCACTGCATCCTGGGCACGCCACTTCCTTCCTGTTCTGACCTCCACACCTGCTGAAGACACCTTTCTGTCAGCAGAGTCTCTGTAGAGCAGGACCTCTCTGGCTCGGGAAACCTTGAACTCCTCTGCCAAACTACTGAAAGGAAGTTGCAGCTTGATGTTGTGCCCGAACAGAGCAATACTGCTCAGGCTCCGGGGCAGGCCCAGCCACCTGCGCAGGGACGAGCTGATCCTCCTCTCAAAACCCTCCACGGTGGTCATGGGGAATTCGTAGATCAACAACGGCCAGAGGAGACGTGGCAGGATGCCGTGCTGATAGATCCAGGCCTTGAACTTCCCAGGAAGTCCCGACTTGTCCACAGCTGAGAGCCACGTGTTTAGGTCATCGCTGGTGGATTGACGAGCAGTGGTATCCTTCAGGTCGCTGGTGAAGAGCTTGCCGAGGCTCTTCACTGGCTTTTCTGACACAGATGGAATTGTGGTGTCTCCCAGACTGAAGCGGAAGCGGTCAGATACCTTCCCTTTCCTCAAGACTAAGGACCTGGACTTAGCGGGCTTGAATTTCATCCGTGCCCAACTGATGAGTCGGTCAAGGCCTTGGAGGAGCCATCTGCATCCCGGCACTGATGATGTGGTTACCGTGAGATCATCCATGAATGCTCTAATCGGGGGTTGTCGGGTGCCAGATCGGGACAACGGGCCTCTGCACTCCACTTCCGCAGACTTTACCAGCATGTTCATGGCCAGAGCAAACAGAGATACAGAGATTGTGCAGCCTGTGATGATGCCTTTCTCCAGACGATGCCAATCTGATGTAGACGACCCAGAGGACACCCTCAGACTAAAGTTGTTATAGTAGTCGAGGATGAGGTTGCAAACCTTCTCTGGGACGTGATATCTGCTCAAGGACAACTCCACCAACTTGTGTGGAATCGAGCCGTAAGCATTGGCGAGATCCAGCCACAGGACTGCCAAATCGCCTCTGCTCTCACGCGCCTCCCGAATCAGCTGCGTTACCACGCCTGTGTGTTCAATACACCCTGGAACTCCTGGGACACCTCCCTTCTGCACAGAGGTATCAATGTACGTGTTCTTCAGGAGAAATCCCATGAGGCGGTTCGAGATGATCTTGAAGAAGGACTTGCACTCAACACTGAGGAGGGAAATGGTCCTGAACTGCTCGATGTTACTTGCGTTCTCCTCCTTGGGAATCCATACTCCCTCTGCGTACTTCCACTGCTGAGGCACCTTCCCTCTTTTCCAGATCACTCTGAAGATCTTCCAAAGACGCTCCAACAGACGGGGACACTGTTTGAAGACCTTGTAAGGCACTCCACTTGGGCCTGGTGCTGAAGCTGTCCGGGCAGATTTGATGACCTCCTTGACTTCCTTCAGGGTGGGTTCACTCATGTTAAACAGGGTGCAGGGCTCTGGTGGGCATATGAGGGCTTCACAGTGGCCAAGATCTTGTTCTCTCATGCCGTCGCTGTAGGTGTCCCTAATGTGGCGGTTGATGTCCTCCTCCGGACACAAGAGCTGACCACTCCGTTTCTCTCCCAGCAGCTTCTTTGTGAATCCAAAAGGATTTGCAATGAAGGCACTGCGCTTGCGGGCCCTTTCCTTGCCTCTCTTCCTGTGCCACTCTGCTCGCCGAAGAGTGAGTAGCCTTCCCCTTACCACATCCCTCAGTTCTGCCAAGGCTGTCTTCTCATCATCCCTTGCCTTTCTGTACTGGCTCCTGAGTAACCTCAGCTCTTGTCTGAGTTGGGAAATGTTGTTCTCTCGCCGGTTTGGAATTGCTGCAGATGGCGTCTTGGTGGCACGCTGTTGCTTGATGCCAAACCTGTCCGTTGCAATGCTCATTACGAACGTGCTCATGGTCTTGAGCCTCTGGTCCACATCACCCTTGGCTGTTGCTTCCAGGGCTGCGTCCACATCTTCATCAAACTGTTGCCACTCAGACTCCTTGTTGGCGGCGGGCCACAATATCCGACGATGCTCTGATGGTCTGGCTTGGGGTTGCGCCTGTGGTGCTTGGAGGTTCTGGGCACTGTGGGGTGCGTCCGGGCCTGGATCCTCCTCCGTCTCACCAGGTGCCGTACAGGGTACTGGCACTGTGCGTTGCGCCGCGGGTTTCCTTAGACAGCCCATCTTGGTCTGATGTATCTTTAGACCCGTCAGGTTTTTGCAGACCTTGCCACATTTGCAGACTGCACTCGTAGTCGATTGTCCATTTGCAAGGTTCGTTACCAGAAAATCCGTCCGTTCGGGGCGCTCATTCTCCCCCCCTCTCGGGCGCCCCTGGGGGTATGTCTCTTTAGGGTTCTTCGTAGCGTTGTTTGGGTGCTCCCTTGCGAGAGCTGCAGCTTGGGATGCTACCCCTCACTGCCCGGTTGCCGTCTCTCCGGGCTGTCCTCTGTCTCTCCAGCTGTCACCACCCTTTCGAGGTCGTCATCCAGCCTCTTCCTGGAAGCCAATGGCATTGCCATGATGGATTAGTTCTATAATACACCTCTTGGTGCAGCCTGGACACATCATCAGTGATTCTCCCGGACTCATGGGGTGTTTCGGGTCTGAATCAGACACCCTCCTCCGGGCGACCCAGCCGGGGGTGATCAGTCCCCCGACTTGTGTCCAGGCAGCGTACTGCGCCACGTAATAATGATGTTAAATGTGCATTAACACTAAAGTTGTGTGGGAGAAGGTTATGTGCAATTGAATTATCATAAGCAATTGTTTCAGTCATTAAAGTAGCACATTACAATAGAATAATAGTGGGTCATTATAAGGGAGAGTAGGTTCATTGTTCTTGTCTGTAAGGTGATGGTTCATTATGCCTACTCATTCATTTTTGTTTTGTCTAGTTTTACCCTTGAGGTGTAATTAGTTGCTAATTCAGTTAAAAACATCGTGGCCTAGCCTACAAAGTTAGATGGTCTTCTGTGCACCCCTCTAGGTCTTGGTCTTGTCTTGGTCTCGACCCTCTAGGTGCTAGTCTCGTCTCGATCAAGTCTGTGGGTGTCTTGGTCTCGTCTTGGTCTCGACCCTCTAGGTGCTAGTCTCGTCTCGGTCTCGTCTCGATCAAGTCCGTGGGTGTCTTGGTCTTGTCTTGGTCTCGGTTTAGGTGGTCTCGACTACAACACTACCCATAATATATTACTATATATGTAAAGCCCATAATATATTACTATATATGTAAAGCCCATAATATATTACTCTATATGTAAAGCCCATAATATATTACTCTATATGTAAAGCCCATAATATATTACTCTATATGTAAAGCCCATAATATATTACTCTATATGTAAAGCCCATATTATATTACTATATATGTAAAGCCCATATTATATTACTAAAGCTCATATTATTTTCCGCACTATAAGCACACTGGATTATAAGGCGCAGAGAATAGAAGCTACTACAGTTAACATAGAATAGAAGATACTGCAGTCAACCAATCCATATATAAGGCGCACTGGATTATAAGGCTCACTGTGGATTTTTGAGAAAATTAAAGGCTTTTAAGTGCGCCTTATAGTCCGGAAAATACGGTACTACAGTATATATGTGAAGCCCATAATGTCCTTGGCCTAAAAACGGCCATAGATAAAGTTTATTATTATTATTATTATTATTATAGATACTTGCCCAAATGTGCTGACCTCATCACATTTTCCATGATTTCTATGGCTGATTTTAACCCAAGGAATGTTTTTTGGTTAAAACTAATGCTTGGGATGGATTCAGAAGCATGAAAAACCCCTAGTTTGACATGTCACATGTGCTTCTTAAAGAATGATTATGTTTTTAATTATTACATTATATGGAATGTTATGGGTAAATATTTTCTGGGCAAAAATAAAAAAATGTAAACCAATTTTTTCATGTTCCATAGCTAGGGTTCATAGAACAGAAAAAACATGGTTTACAAAAATCTTTATGAAACATTCACTTAAATATACAATGACATGCACTACAGGAAGAGAAGTGTCTTAGTTCAGAGCCCTGAGGCGTTTCTGCTCTGCTATGTCTGGCATGATGCTTTAACCTGACCCTAAACAGAGCAGATCTGCAGCAGGGGCGGATCTAGGCATGGGCATGGGGGGGCAGTCTGTCCCACCAAACACGATGGCATGCAAAACAACCCAAGATATTTCAAATTAAAGTGCTTGTATTTAAAAGGATGTGAAACACTACTACTGCTACTAACTAACTACAGCTGTGTCACCACTAAACCAACAGCATTTCATCATTGAAAACAGAAAACTCTCTGAGTCAGACCTTTAGCTTTATGCATGCTGCGTGTCTGTTGCAACTTCAACAACAACTGATATTATTAATGCTTAATTGCCTAATAAGAGTCCTGTAACAGAACATGTGTCCCGTTATTTTAGTCTTTCACTCAAATTAAATGCTAATAATTGCCAAATTGTTCTGACCAATCATTCACACCTTCAGGTTACTGGAGTGGAAATAGATTCTAGTGTCTATAAACTATAGAATCTAGTGTCAAAAACTTGATTCTAGCGCCAGAAACTAGATTCTAGTGTCAAAAAGTAGATCCTAGCATCAGAAACTATAATTTAGTGTCAATAACTAGAATCTAGTGTCGGAAACTACTGTAGAATCTAGCGTCAAAAGCTAGAATGTTGCTGCAGCTATAATCTGGTGTCAGGAACTACTGTATAATCTGGTGTCAGGAACTACTGTATAATCTGGTGTCAGGAACTACTGTATAATCTGGTGTCAGGAACTACTGTATAATCTGGTGTCAGGAACTACTGTATAATCTGGTGTCAGAAACTACTGTATAATCTGGTGTCAGGAACTACTGTATAATCTGGTGTCAGAAACTACTGTATAATCTGGTGTCAGGAACTACTGTATAATCTGGTGTCAGAAACTACTGTATAATCTGGTGTCAGAAACTCGAATCGAGGGTCACGACACAATGGGTTAAAGCTGTCAATATGAAACGTTTGTCTCTTTCAGTGTGACGCAGTTTGACGTTGCGTCTTGGACAACAGAAACGCTACTGCTATTCCCTCTGTTCTTTTTCCCCACACAGGAAATGATGGAATCGCCCCACATATTTATTCTTCATATGAATTTAGTTATTAAACTAGTGGACATAAAAAACATCCAGCAACATAAAGCAACATAACTCCTGCATAAAGAGTATGCATGCAGTACCAATAGAAGTCACTAGAGGGCAGCAATGATTAAGAGAATGCAGGTATTTATAAGGTAGGAAAGCAGATATACTGTACTGTATATCTCTACAGCGACCGTTCTAATTTAGTTGGGACCGGTTTTATAACGGTCGTGAGTGACGGTCAAACAATGGCCAAACATTACAAAGATAATTAAGATTAGTTTTTTCAGACATAAATAGACTCTTCTTCAACAAAGATGGCGAATGCAAATATTCTCTGTATTGTACTCATACATAATGAAGTCTTATACCACAAACCTAAACATAAAACCTATGCCTAATCCCAACCTTAACCCCACGACCGTTGGCCCAAAGATAAAATAAAATGGATCAGTCGCTTGGCCACCCATCACGACATTTGTCGCAACGTATGCCTGACTTTTGGGTCACCATTACAGATTTTAAGATGCCTGAAAGTAATGGCAAACTAATGATCCTGCACCAGGACCAGGCAGAGTTCTATTTGCAAAAAAAATGTGATTTCCACCTGTACTATGCTATACTACTGCTACTTTAATAACAGACACACGTGTGTGTGTGTGTGTGTGTGTGTGTGTGCGTGTGCGTGTGCGTGTGCGTGTGCGCGTGTGTGTGTGCGTGTGCGTGTGTGTGTGTGTAGGTGCCAGGTGTGAGGCCAACACCTTCGATGGAGAGAGGTGTTTGTACGGATCCCTGAGTGACTCCATCAGACGACTCCTCAAAGAGTACAAATGTATCAACACGCAGAGCATGCAGAGAGACTACATCCACTACTTTATGAACACGTAGGTTATAACACCACCAACAAACTAGAATCTACGTTGTAGCTTTAGAAACTACTATCTAGTGTCAGAAACTAGAATCTAGCATCAGAAACTAGTATCTAGTGTCAGAAACTAGAATCTAGCATCAGAAACTAGAATCTAGCTTCAGAAACTAGAATCTAGCGTCAGAAACTAGTATCTAGTGTCAGAAACTAGAATCTAGCTTCAGAAACTAGTATCTAGTGTCACAAACTAGAATCTAGCTTCAGAAACTAGTATCCAGTGTCACAAACTAGAATCTAGCTTCAGAAACTAGTATCCAGTGTCAGAAACTAGAATCTAGCTTCAAAAACTAGTATCTAGTGTCAGAAACTAAAATCTAGCTTCAGAAACTATAATCCAGTGTCGGAAACTGGAATCAGAAACTAGAATCTAGCGTCAGAAACTAGAATCTAGCGTCAGAAACTAGAATCTAGCGTCAGAAACTAGAATCTAGCGTCGGAAACTAGAATCTAGCGTCAGAAACTAGAATCTAGCGTCAGAAACTAGAATCTAGTGTCAGAAACTACAATCTAGTGTCAGTCAAAATGGTTAAAACAGCACCCATGCAAGCGTGAGAGTTTTGAACTTGAACTGTAGTTCACATGATGTTGTATTGTATTATGGTGTTATATTGTATTATCATGGTGTTGCCATGTATTATATATTGTATTATGGTGTTGTAATGTATTATATTGTATTATATATTATCATGTTGTCATGTATTATACATTGTATTATATATTGTATTATCATGGTGTTGTCATGTATTATATATTGTATTATGGTGTTGTAATGTATTATATATTGTATTATCATGGTGTTGTAATGTATTATATATTGTATTATTATGGTGTTGTAATGTATTATACATTGTATTATATATTGTATTATCAGGTTACTGGAGCAGGGTCAGTTCAGTGACGTTCGCTTCCTGGTCCACGGGGAAACGTTCCACGCTCACCGATGTGTCCTCAGCGCTAGGTCTGAATACTTCACCGCCATGTTCGAGACCAAGTGGAAAGGAAAGGATATGATCACCCTCAAGCACCCTTTGGTAAGGACACTAGTCTGTAGTAAGGACACTAGTCTGTAGTAAGGACACTAGTCTGTAGTAAGGACACTAGTCTGTAGCACCCTTTGGTAAGGACACTAGTCTGTAGTAAGGACACTAGTCTGTAGCACCCTTTGGTAAGGACACTAGTCTGTAGTAAGGACACTAGTCTGTAGTAAGGACACTAGTCTGTAGTAAGGACACTAGTCTGTAGCACCCTTTGGTAAGGACACTAGTCTGTAGTAAGGACACTAGTCTGTAGCACCCTTTGGTAAGGACACTAGTCTGTAGTAAGGACACTAGTCTGTAGCACCCTTTGGTAAGGACACTAGTCTGTAGTAAGGACACTAGTCTGTAGCACCCTTTGGTAAGGACACTAGTCTGTAGCACCCTTTGATAAGGACACTAGTCTGTAGCACCCTTTGATAAGGACACTAGTCTGTAGCACCCTTTGATAAGGACACTAGTCTGTAGCAACCTTTGATAAGGACACTAGTCTGTAGCACCCTTTGATAAGGACACTAGTCTGTAGTAAGGACACTAGCCTTTGGTAAGGACACTAGTCTGTAGCACCCTTTGGTAAGGACACTAGTCTGTAGCACCCTTTGGTAAGGACACTAGTCTGTAGTAAGGACACTAGTCTGTAGTAAGGACACTAGTCTGTAGCACCCTTTGGTAAGGACACTAGTCTGTAGTAAGGACACTAGTCTGTAGCACCCTTTGGTAAGGACACTAGTCTGTAGCACCCTTTGGTAAGGACACTAGTCTGTAGTAAGGACACTAGTCTGTAGCACCCTTTGGTAAGGACACTAGTCTGTAGTAAGGACACTAGTCTGTAGTAAGGACACTAGTCTGTAGTAAGGACACTAGTCTGTAGCACCCTTTGGTAAGGACACTAGTCTGTAGTAAGGACACTAGTCTGTAGCACCCTTTGGTAAGGACACTAGTCTGTAGTAAGGACACTAGTCTGTAGTAAGGACACTAGTCTGTAGTAAGGACACTAGTCTGTAGTAAGGACACTAGTCTGTAGCACCCTTTAAGGTATGGGTTCAGTGTGTCTTAAGGCTGAATTTACATTTTGTTGCATTTATCCTGTGTAAACAGACCTGAATCCATGCCTGCATCAGATTTGAGCCACATCCAGGTTGGAATCTGATTGCAGGGCTTGACACTAACACTTGCCCTCTTGCCCGGGGCAAGTAAAAAAAATGGTGGGGCAAGTGAGGACTGCTACCTGGTTGCCCGATCGGGCAAGTGTGCAACTTAGTGCACTATAACACAACACAAGATAAATTTGTCTTGACATTTTAGCCCCACAGACCCCTAAACTCGACCTGGGCTATTTAAGATGATGAATTTTAACTCTTGAGAGTGTAAAAATGAAACCAAATGGACCCGCAAGGGTCCATTTGGTTTTATTTTTACGTTCTCAATAGTTACATCTGGTTAACCATCTTAACTGGGGACCACCTGGAACCACTTGTGGTCCCTGGACCGCCTGTTGAAAACCCCTGGTTTAAAGCACCCAAGTAGGAAGTAAACTTAAATGCAAAATTTACAATATATTTTTTGGGGGGGCAAGTGACCATGAGCTGAGGGCAAGTAGAACCTGACTTGCACTTGCCCGATGGGAAAGTGCCTCGGAGACCTTAGTGTCAACCCCTGTGATTGGTTTAAATCAGTCCATGTGTAGACAGGTTCACATACCAGTCACTTTGTTTTTTTTTGTGTCTTGGATGTGACTTGACTCTGAGGTTGGATCCATGTTTTAATAGAATGTGTTGTGGTTTCACATCAACTCTGTAATGTTTTAATGTTTTAATGTTTTAATAGAATGTGTTGTGGTAATGTTTTAATGTTTTAATGTTTTAATGTTTTAATAGAATGTGTTGTGGTTTCAGATCAACTCTGTAATGTTTTAATAGAATGTGTTGTGGTAATGTTTCAATGTTTTAATCAGGGGTGTTGATTTTTAACGCGTTAACGGCGTTGATTAAATATCTACGTTCTTTGCGTCAAAATATTTAACGCAATTAACGCACATGCACGCGCGTGCGCACGCGCGCGCACGCTCGTGCGTGCGCATGCTCTGTCTCGGATGTGATTCCACTCGCTGGCGACTCTATTAAAGGGGGACAACAAATAGGGACAAAGTTGCGGAATGCATTGGAGTATATCAGGGCTACTAAACTGGTGGCCTGACATCTCCGTTCACTTCCATGGAATGGTCTAATGGCGGCTGCTCTTCATTTCCACTGAGCATGAGTACAGCTAACTGAATAGCAGCGCACGCTCTGTTCTGTGACCCCTCAATGTCGCTAGTCTGTCACTAGTCTCTATGGTCCCTTCCACTTCCCTTCCAGAGGAGGTCTACTTCCTCCACGTGAAGTGAGATGTATGTAAACAAACCAAACACGGAGCTCTTTCGGATCACTCCCAACTATTGTGGTGTGAATGAATGAATGAATGAATGAATGAATGATGTGTTTGTTTAGCCGCGTCGCCATCGAAACTGAGAAGAAAAGTTGATTCAGAAAATCGCCAGTTTAATAACGAGTGGACCGAAAAATAATGGCTAAATTGAAACTCCATAGGGAGCGCAGGCAGACGCATTTGCTCTGTAACCAAGTCAATGCTGTCGCAAAATAATCCGATGGTAAGAGACGCCACTGTTGCATGGATTATTGTCAAGAAGAAAAAAAAAACACCCAGAGATAATGAAGAGTCGAGTGCATGCTGGCTGCAGGAGGTAGAGCCTATTTCTTTCCCTGTTTACCTCCCTGTTCCCTGTTTACCTTTGCATTACTGAATATTTGTACTTGTCTGTCTTGATGAAATGGGCCCTATTGTAAGGCCACTGGCCAGTCAAAGATGTGCCATCACTGTCATTAGTTGCCTGTGTGTAGGCTAGTCCTGTCCCCTGTTGCAAGCCTTTTGAGAATTAAAGAGAGAGCACAATAAGTGTGCCTTAGATGTTGTGATTTGCTGCTGTTGTGCAGATATGAACAACTTTTTCATAAGCTGCACTATAAACGTGTATTTTGATTTGGTTCAAATATGATGCATGTTAGAAAGACCAGATGCACATTGCACTTTTCTTATAAATGGAGCATTTTAAAAGTGAAATACTTTAAAAAATGTGTCTGTGTGTGTACACATGTCATGGTGGAGAGTAGTCTCTGTGGCAGTCTGGCCCCCGGGCCCCTTGGGTTTTTGGCAATGCGGACTCCTGAACAATTTAGTTGAATAGCCCTGCTGTCTTTCCATTTCCGCAACAATACATAGGAAAACATGGCATATTGTCCGAAATAGTCCGAATGGTGATTAATCATGATTAAATTAATTTTGAAGGTGTGATTAATTTGATTAAAATTTTTAATCATTCAACACCCCTAGTTTTAATAGAATGTGTTGTGGTTTCAGATCAACTCTGTAATGTTTTAATAGAATGTGTTGTGGTAATGTTTTAATGTTTTAATAGAATGTGTTGTGGTAATGTTTTAATGTTTTAATAGAATGTGTTGTGGTAATGTTTTAATGTTTTAATGTTTTAATAGAATGTGTTGTGGTAATGTTTTAATGTTTTAATGTTTTAATAGAATGTGTTGTGGTAATGTTTTAGTGTTTTAATAGAATGTATTGTGGTAATGTTTTAATGTTTTAATAGAATGTGTTGTGGTAATGTTTTAATGTTTTAATGTTTTAATAGAATGTGTTGTGGTAATGTTTTAATGTTTTAATAGAATGTGTTGTGGTTTCACATCAACTCTGTAATGTTTTAGTGTTTTAATAGAATGTGTTGTGGTAATGTTTTAATGTTTTAATAGAATGTGTTGTGGTTTCACATCAACTCTGTAATGTTTTAATAGAATGTGTTGTGGTAATGTTTTAATGTTTTAATAGAATGTGTTGTGGTTTCAGATCAACTCTGCAGCGTTTGGTGGAATCCTGCAGTACTTCTATACAGGTGAGTCCATTCCTAAAAGCTAGATCTTGGATGAGGATAGATAGCAGTCCTGAAAATAAATAACAACTAGAAAACAACTAGAAGATTAATGGTCATTTTGGCCTGCAAAAATTTAGTTTTGGGGTCTGTGGAGCTAAAATGTTCTCAAATGGTGATCGTCTGTGGCTCAAAAGCTGAATAAATAGTGGACCCTGGTGTCAAAAAGGTTGAAAACCACTGCGCTACGACATTGAGGGGCAGAATACAGCCTGGTCACGTGGTTCATATACTCACACAAGCCCATCGACCCCCAATACATTCCGGTTGTCCCTTTTTGTTGTCCCTGTTCAATAGAAGTCTGGACTGAATCCCTAAGTGGCTGATCTACAAGTGATCTATGCATTGCAATGCATAGCGCTTCCAGTTTATAGATCTGTGTTTTTCCCCACAGTTTACATCCATTCATCACTTCACTGTCAGCTAGAAGCAGCAGCAGAGTCCATCGCTCACTTTGATGGTCGATTGAGACGGATTTTTGTGCTCTATTTTGCGCTCTATGCGGCACACCGACGCTACTGTTCAAGAGATGGACTTTAGATTTTGTTGAGTACGAGTTGAGTTGTTTTTTTATTGTCCCTGAAAATCGCCTAATAAATCGCCTAAACAAACCATGACAACACAACACAATATTTTGGGACGATCAAATAATTAATTGTCTTTGTCCACGGCGTAATCATCTTTATATAGATATTTTTTGAAAAGTCCATGAGGCAAATGACTGAGGATTTCATTTCTGGAACACGGGCTACGTCATGAAAGGGCTGGGACTGTGCAGCTGAACGCGTTTTGGTGTTTTAGCTGTTGAAAAATAGCAGATCTACAAGCTCGTACAAGCTTGTAGGTCTGATATTTTTGAGAAATCATGAAAATGTGTCAGAAATCTTCGAATATATTATTTCAGAATCAAACATTTTAGCTCAAATCTTTGCTTCTGGGGTGATCCCTAGAAGTTTTTTTTTTTTTTTTCACACATAGAAACTATTAAAACACAACTGGTAGATTCCTGCTTTGCACCTTTATAAACATGCATTATACCTTCAGTACTGACCTCCTGTGTGTGTGTGCGTGTGTGCGTGTGTGTGTGTGTGTGTGCGTGTGTGCGTGTGTGTGTGCGTGCGTGTGTGTGTGTGTGTGTGGTCCTACAGGCCGTATGGACATTGACATCAGTCTGGTTGAGGACTGCAGGCGTTTGGCCAAACAGTGTAAGATGGGAGAACTCATCGAACAGCTGGAGGTCAAATGTAAACAGATGCACGAGTTTGGTACGTACACACACACACACACACACGCACGCACACACACACACACGTACGCACGCACACACACGTACACACACGCGCGCACACGTACACGCGTGCCAAAGGCAAAGTCGCATGATTTGTCACTACGTTAGCGCAGTGAAATTGGTTCTCTGCTTTTGACCCATCACTTGGAGCGGTGAGCTCCAAGGAGCGGTGAGCTGCAGCTTGCTGCGCTCAGGAATCATTAGCTGATTTGACCCCCTTTGATGCTGAGTGCCAAGCAGGGAGGCATTGGGTACCAATCCATCCCTTTGATGCTGAGTGCCAAGCAGGGAGGCATTGGGACCAATCCATCCCTTTGATGCTGAGTGCCAAGCAGGGAGGCATTGGGTCCCATTTTTACAGTCTTTGGTATGACCCGACCGGGAATCGAACCCCGGCCTCCCAGTTCCAGGGCGGACACTCTAACCACGGTTACACGTCGCCATTCCGAAGCCCCGTCATTCCGATCGTTCACTTCCATTAATCGGAATGGCGGGGTTTCTCCGTGGAAAAAAAGACACTGCCTTTCCGAAGGCCACACATCACCATTCCGAAACACTGCTATTTCGAAGAATACCACTTCGAAATGGCGATGTTTTTTCTTTTTTTTTAAAGACCACGCTATTCCGAATATATTATTATTCATTGCCTTTTTATCATTACTCTCTGTCTCGCCAGTCGCGCTCGCTCTCTCTCTCTCTCTCTCTCTCTCTCTCTCTCTCTCTCTCTCTCTCTCTCTCTCTCCCTGCTCACCCTCGTCTACGCGCGCCACAATCAAATAGCGCAAAGCAGGGCCGAGCGAAGAAGAATATCAGTTGAAAATCGATGCTGTTTTAACAGCTATTTTGTCTGTCTGTTTGTCTACTCTGTTGGCCCATGATGATCGCATATTTGCACATGTCACATTTTCCTCTAGCTGTGTGAGTGCGTGCGCGCTCATTTTGGAAATGTCTTGAGCGTAAAGCGTATCCTTCTCAATCCCACATGTGGATAAAAGACACTAAAAAAGTTTGAGAACCGCGGCCTGCCAAATTATGTAGAAAATAAAGTAAATGGGAATAAATAGAAAACAATGCGGCTGCAGCAGCAGCACCACCGCCGCTTTCTCTGGTAAGCAGCGCAGCGACAGCAACGAACATAGCCCAGGGGCGTAGCTACGAGTGGGCCAGGGTGGGCCGCGGCCCACCTAAATAGAGAGCTGGCCACCCATTGAAAACATGACTAAGAACTTGAGAAAACAAAGGACAAACACCAGAGAGCCTCTAGAGAGAGCTTTAGAGGTCTAGACTCACTGTAGTTACAGTATAATGGGTGATTTGCGGGCACTAATCACCCATTATAATGCAAATGGGGCTTTTCATTCACCCTTTGTTTGTAAACCTGCCAGATCGTTATTAATTGGCAGGTATATCTGTGAAAACAATAGCGCTTGTTTCTGTGGGGGGACTTTCACAAGGATTTTTCAAAAGTTAACTCTGGTCTGTTCTCCTGAAAGACAACTAATTTATAAATGACTGCGATTCTATAGTGAACAGCTGAAATCTATTTGATAATGATTGTGCTAATGAAACAAAACACTAGGGTCGTTTGCACCAAGAAGGATTAAACCCTAATCTGGTTTAAATCAAGGATCATCTATAATTTCAGTTGCACCAAACTTTAAACCTAGATTTCACTATAATCCGGTTTAGTTTTAAACCATCCTTTAATCTTGGCTTTTGTTTTTTAATTGTGGATTTATTTTTCACAGTGAACCTGGATTAATGTCAAACCTGTTGCACCACAACTTTGATTTAAGTACCAATAAGGGCTTAATTCTAAACCTGCAGTAGACGTGGTTTAAATGTAAACAGATGGTTTAAATGTAAACAGATGGATTCATGAAAATGAAAGAGAAAACAAAAGCGCAGCTCAAATAAACACAGGGGGCTGTTTGAATCCAGTTGAATTTTATAATTATGATGAATATAAAAGGTAGTCTGCCGCTTGATTTAACTGAAAATAATATCATGTTCGTTGAAACCGTTTGTCCCTATTCTCTAGCGCTCAGTTTCTGACCCCCTCAATGTCGCAACTCTTCTACCTGATGGCTCCCCCGTGCCTGCTTCACATTGTTATGCTTATGTTTCCACACGTGTCGACTCGATCATACATAAAAATGTTAATGTGCACATTTGCTGCTGATACCCTACTGTCATTGTCCTTAATGTGCTACTCCATGTACTGAGCACCACAGAGTGAAGCACTGTTGAGCGAACGTCTGTTGTCTTTTTAGCAAGCAAGCAGGCTTTTCTTTTGTTTCTTGTTGCAGCATAATATTTTATTAATTTAAACATAAACTCCAGTCCATGTTCTCAAATGTGAATGGAATAGTGACGCTAATGGATAAAGGCTCTAGGCTGCTGCATTGTTTACATCACAAAACAAGATGGCGGACACAGAACAAACTTTAATCCATGATTTAGTCAGACTTTAAAGTTTTAATCTCTGTTTAATGGATTTTAATCAGAGGTTATGGATTTAATCACAGATCTGTTAAACAATGCTTAAAATTAATTGGTGCAACACAACTCGTATTAAAATTAATCTCTGATCAACAAATCTGTTATTAGCACTAAACTAGGCTCATAATCTCTCATAGTGCAAACGACCCTGGTGACAGGATTATTATTTCATGTCAAGACATTAATTCAAGAAGATAACCCTAGTACAGTAAAGGTTATATAGAGCGAAATACAACCGTAATATGGCAATAATAGCAATAAATAGCTTTTCTGGCACGTGAGAATTTGTGGCCATCACGCACGCAGCATGCCCACCCTGAATCGCTCATGCCCACCCTGAATTGAGTTTCTGGCTACGCCACTGCATAGCCCCATATGCAACTTCAGTCCCTGGATGCACTGCACTCATAATCATGCATGTAGGCCTAGTGTAGGAGTCTGTCTGAGACAGACTGGGCTCACAAATGGGCATATAGCTGGAAGAACCGTTGACCACGTTAAAACTCACACAGGGGATGCGAGCATCTTAGCCTATATGATATAGCCGTTGGTGCGCAACACTGATGGACGGCTCGTTATACAGATTGATTGCACCTGCATTATGGAAAAAGATCGACAGCTACTTTCATTTCATGACAAATTGTACCGGTATGAAGAAGAAGAATATCCCTACATAGGATATATAAAGGTATTTATCCCACCTGGGCCTGGGGTCTCGATGTAAAGTTACACAACGGCTTTTGCCAATAATTGAATTAGGCCTAATACAACATGCTGATAGGTAGCCGAATGCGTGCTGTCAGTGCACTGAGCAGGAGAAAACGCTCTGCTCTCCTCGGACAAATGTAATAAGAATCTGATTCTGATCCTCATAAGGTGTGAATATTCTGATTGATCATTATTATAGCGAGCCTATATGAGTGCCACCCCAATATTGAGAAGGAAAAAAGAAATCTCCAAATAATAACCAAATAGGCCTCCAAATAATGCCTACTATTTGAGCCACAGACCAGGGACCTTATTGATCCTCTCACAACGCAGTGATAAAATAGAACTACTATGTTGAATGACAGAGTAGTTCTATTTATTTGTGAATCTAATATTTCTGAAATATTATAGCCTAGACTCAGACATTCATTCAACATAGTAGTTCTATTTTATTAAGAGCTTGGAGAGAGAGAGAGGGAGAGAGAGAGAGGGAGAGGGAGAGAGAGCAGTGCCGCGCGCTACAGCCTTAACGAAATGCGATCCGTTAGTGCGGTGGTTTTCAACGAGTTGTTCGGGGACCACCACCACCAGTGGTCCCTGAGAGGATTCCAGGTGGTCCCCAGCTAAATGATGGACAGTTGCCAAATGGACACTTATAGATCTGTACTCTTCGCGCTCTCAAGAGTGAAATTATAGGCTATTTAAACATCTGAATTAGGCCTAATTAATTTTCAAGAACAAAATGCAGTAGAATTGTCATTTTGACCAACGTTTTACCAGTTATTTCCTAAATTGTGGACCAAAACTTGAAAATCCTTAGTTTTGGGTCAGAGAGAATGAGAGACTGTCGACACCAAATGGTGGTCCGTGGCAAATGGTGGTCCGTGACAGAAAAAATATTGGGCCCTGGTGTGAAAAGGCGTGTGTAACTGAGCGTTGGCACAGCCGCGCGTGCATTTTAGATCCCGATTTTAGGTCTGTGCGTCCGTCCGTCCGTCCGCCCGCCTGCCTGCCTGTCAGCTCAGCTGTAAACCGCAACACGTGGCTGTGTTGTTGGACACTGTACTGAACACATTACGGACACAGCTTCATGTCGGGAACATTACATGTGCCCATGCCGATGCTTTAGCCTACATTATTGGTATGGCGTGACATAGCCTACAGTGAGGAGCCAATGTGCTACTTTAATAAGGCTCTAAGGCTAGGCTATATCTGTAGACTTTACGAAATGAATAAATAAACACAGAGGGGGGGGGGGGGGGGGGGGGGGGGGGGGCGTTCAGTCGGGGGCGATAGAGCAGCAGAGGGAGAGAGGGGGGCGCGCGTTTGGGCAGGGGGGGGGGCGAGAGAGAGCGTGCGCTATTGATTGGTTTCGGGGGGGGGGGGGGGGGGGGGGGTTCGGAATGGCGATGTCTTTAGTAAAATGGGAAAACATCACCATTCCGAAATCTTATTTTTTCGAAATGGGGGTGCTTCGGAATGGGGATGCTTCGAAATGGAGGTGTTTCTAAGTGGCGGTGTTTCGGAATGGCGCCCCGCCCCCTCTAACCACAAGGCCACTGAGCTGGTGCTCGCACACGCACATGCACACGCACGCACACGCACGCACACGCACGCACACACACACACACACACACACACACACACACACACACACACACACACACACACACACACAGTGTCAACAAACCAGTATTGTGTGTGTGGCAGTGATGTCTGTGTATCTCGTGGATTAATGTTCATTACATTTTGTGAGTACAAAAGAGAAAAATAGTTTGCACACCATTTCAGTAGCTCCCAGGCTGTAGACTTTTATTAAAAATAATAAAAGTTTACAGCCTGTGAGCTACTGAAATGGTGTGCAAACAATTTGTCTCTTTTGTACTCTTCACACTATTTTAGTTTAGCACCCTAAAGTTTTTCTGTAGAGATGTGCGTACTTTAGCTTTTGTTCCATTACATTTTGTGGCCAGATGTAATTCCTGAACTCTGTATGACTGAAATCTGTTGTGATGATGACTGAAATCTGTTGTGATGATGACTGAAATCTGTTGTGATGATGACTGAAATCTGTTGTGATGCATCACAATAGATTTCAGTCTGTGACAAACTGCCATATAGAGCCTATTATACAGTATAAAGTCTCCTTCACATTCAGTAGATCCTGTGATCTTTTGCAGCCAGATGTAATGTCCTGGGGTTTATTAGGACTGTAGTAGATAATAAAAAAACACATTGCTTTAAATGTCTGTATTTAGGATCGTGTTCGAATCCCCCTGCCCCGCTGGCAAAAACTGAACTCCCTAAAACTAAATAAAGCAGTAGCCTAAATGCAAAACAATTAACATTCTTCTTTTATTTTCTCTAATAACAACCTAAAACATAGACATAAATAAATAAATAAATAAATACATAAATAAATAAAAACCAAAGTTGTCCTTGCATGTCTAACAAGATGCAGCTTCATATTCCAGTCCATTCATCCAATCATCTGGTTGCACTAAACAACGTTAAACTCACCAACATTCTAACTGTACTTCAAAAGCTTGAATTATTTTATTTCTATGGTCTGTTTGATGAAAATCCTCTTCAGATGTTATGAGTGTTCCAGTTTGGAAGCGCTTGTTAGATATCACTCAGCAGCCCTCGCAGGACCAGGGCCTGACACTAAGGTCTCCAAGGCACTTGCCCATCGGGCAAGTACAAGTCAGGTTCTACTTGCCCTCAGGTCATGGTCACTTGCCCCCCAGGTTCCAGGTGGTCCCCAGTTAAGTTGGTTAACCAGATGTAACTCTTGAGAGCGTAAAAATGAAACCAAATGGACCCTTGCGGGTCAATTTGGTTTCATTTTTACGCTCTCAAGAGTTAAAATTAATTCTTAATTAGCCCAGGTCTGACTACACTGTAGAAGCCTCGCAGGACGTTGCTCTACTTATAACACACGCTTCCAAACTCTGTTGGCAAGATGGCTGTGGTCTGAAAACAGTCAATAAAGGTGCTGACTGTGTGTAAAACAGTGTCTAATGAGCCAGGATAAAACAGTGTCTAATGAGCCAGGATAAAACAGTGTCTAATGAGCCAGGATAAAACAGTGTCTAATGAGCCAGGATAAAACAGTGTCTAATAAACCAGGATAAAACAGTGTCTAATAAACCAGGATAAAACAGTGTCTAATGAGCCAGGATAAAACAGTGTCTAATAAACCAGGATAAAACAGTGTCTAATGAGCCAGGATAAAACAGTGTCTAATAAACCAGGATAAAACAGTGTCTAATAAACCAGGATAAAACAGTGTCTAATGAGCCAGGATAAAACAGTGTCTAATAAACCAGGATAAAACAGTGTCTAATAAACCAGGATAAAACAGTGTCTAATGAGCCAGGATAAAACAGTGTCTAATAAACCAGGATAAAACAGTGTCTAACAAGCCAGGGACGTGTGTGAAGGTGTTGACTGTGTGTTTTTCCTGTTTAAACAGTGTCTAATAAAGGTGTTCTCCTGTTTAAACAGTGTCTAATAAACCAGGATAAAACAGTGTCTAATAAAGGTGTTTTTCCTGTTTAAACAGTGTCTAATAAGCCAGGGACGTGTGTGAAGGTGTTGACTGTGTGTTTTTCCTGTTTAAACAGTGTCTAATAAACCAGGATAAAACAGTGTCTAATAAAGGTGTTTTTCCTGTTTAAACAGTGTCTAATAAGCCAGGGACGTGTGTGAAGGTGTTGACTGTGTGTTTTTCCTGTTTAAACAGTGTCTAATAAAGGTGTTTTTCCTGTTTAAACAGTGTCTAATAAACCAGGATAAAACAGTGTCTAATAAAGGTGTTTTTCCTGTTTAAACAGTGTCTAATAAGCCAGGGACGTGTGTGAAGGTGTTGACTGTGTGTTTTTCCTGTTTAAACAGTGTCTAATAAAGGTGTTTTTCCTGTTTAAACAGTGTCTAATAAACCAGGATAAAACAGTGTCTAATAAAGGTGTTTTTCCTGTTTAAACAGTGTCTAATAAGCCAGGGACGTGTGTGAAGGTGTTGACTGTGTGTTTTTCCTGTTTAAACAGTGTCTAATAAGCCAGGGACGTGTGTGAAGGTGTTGACTGTGTGTTTTTCCTGTTTAAACAGTGTCTAATAAAGGTGTTTTTCCTGTTTAAACAGTGTCTAATAAAGGTGTTTTTCCTGTTTAAACAGTGTCTAATAAACCAGGGACGTGTGTGAAGGTGTTGACTGTGTGTTTTTCCTGTTTAAACAGTGTCTAATAAGCCAGGGACGTGTGTGAAGGTGTTGACTGTGTGATTTTCCTGTTTAAACAGTGTCTAATAAGCCAGGGACGTGTGTGAAGGTGTTGACTGTATGTTTTCCTGTTTAAACAGTGTCTAATAAAGGTGTTTTTCCTGTTTAAACAGTGTCTAATAAGCCAGGGACGTGTGTGAAGGTGTTGACTCTTGAAGCTCACACTTCCCAGCTCCAGGAAGAGATCGCACAGCTGGCTGATTGTGCTCTTCCTGCACAGCTAAGAGTAAGAACAATCATCACCAACACTTCTAATGTAATTTAGTTACTTTAGTTCTAATGTTATTTATGGATAACTTTAGGCTGTTCTAATGTTATTTCTGGATAACTTTAGACTGTTCTAATGTTATTTCTGGATAACTTTAGGCTGTTCTAATGTTATTTCTGGATAACTTTAGACTGTTCTAATGTTATTTCTGTAACTTTAGGCCGTTCTAATGTTATTTAGAACAGCCTTCTATTAGATAGATAGATAGATAGATAGATAGATAGATAGATAGATAGATAGATAGATAGATAGATAGATAGATAGATAGATAGATATGCTGCAACTGTTTCCTTGCAGACAGACACTTGCTTTGCCCTGCAGACGGTTCAGAACTTTAGTTGTGCCACTCTCTCCTCTCCACTCACTCACACTGAAATACCTGCATGAGAATAAAGACAACCTGCAGCACTGGAGGGGGGGGGGACTCTAGGAGAACTTGGTTTAAGGTTAGGGGTGTGTGTGTGTGTGTGTGTGTGTGTGTGTGTGTGTGTGTGTGTGTGTGTGTGTGTGTGTGTGTGTGTGTGTGTGTGACTCCAGGTGGGGTTCGGTGAGCTTCCGTTCGATGGAATCGATAACTTCCCCAGTTACCATGACATCTGCTTCAGGGTGGATGGATACAACTTCCTGTGTCACAAAGTAAGACACCTGGACACTCCCACCATTCAACCTTTTATCATGTCATTAATATACCTTACACCATGGGTTTCAACCTTTTTCAAGGTCAAGGTCAAGGTAAACTTTATTGTCCACGAGGGAAATTTGTCTTGGGCTTACACCCTACTACAGCCATACATAGAACATCAGAGACAAGCACAGACACAACAGTGACACAACATTACACAATGGTACAGGGTCGTCTTAAGTGATCGCTACTGTTTCAAAGCCTCATTCAGCATTTTAGTTGACGCTGGTACAAATGACCTTTTAAACCTGATGTATTTCCACTTAGGTTCTTTATACCTTCTCCCAGATGGTAGAAGTATGAACTCTCCATTTAAAACATGGGTAGCATCATTGACAATCTTTTGAGCCTGTTTCAGTGTCGACTGCTCATAAATAGACTGCAGGGAGGGGAGTTGTCAACCTTTTTCATACCAGGGACCACTATTTAGTCAGATTTTGAGCCACGGACCACCATTTGATGACATTTTAGCCCCACAGACCCCCAAAATTAACGATTTATTTTGCTTTTGTCCACAATTCCAGGCTGGATTTGGGGAAACCAAACAGTCCAACATACAGATCAAAATGACCATTAATCTTCTACATTCTCTAGTTGTGTAGACTTGGGATAATTCACATGATGAATATTTTAACTCTTGAGAGTGTAAACATGAAACCAAATGGACCTGCAAGGGTCCATTTGGTTGCAAAGCAGTCTATATTGTTATGCAAAACGTGTGCGACGCCCGTAACAATAACAACTTTTTATGGATGTCGCTATTGTCGCGACAGCCGTCGTGGTCGACCATTGTTCCGCTGGCTCTCGAAAATTAACTTTGCTGTCAATATACAGTACATGCCTGAATATTTAAAATCAGTGGTTTTCAACCAGTGGTCCCTGAGAGGGTCCCAGGTGGTCCCCAGGCTAAATGATGGAGAGTTGGTTAAACAGATGTAACTCTTTGAGAATGTAAACATGAAGCCAAATGGACCCTTGCGGGTCCATTTGGTTTCATTTTTACACTCTCAAGAAGTTAAAATATTCATCATGTGAATTATCCCAAGTCTACACAACTAGAGAATGTAGAAGATTAATGGTCATTTTGATCTGTATGTTGGACTGTTTGGTTTCCCCAAATCCAGCCTGGAATTGTGAACAAAAGCAAAATAAATCTTTAGTTTTGAGGTCTGTGGGGCTAAAATGACATCAAATGGTGGATCAAATTCAGAATAAATAGTGGGCCCTGGTATGAAAAAGGTTGAAAACCTACGGTCTGTTTTTTAAATGGTTTACAACTTCCACTATTTGTCCACTAATAATTATAATGGACTGCAGAGGTTCGTTTTCATCAAGGATAACTGTCATCCCTCCAGGCGTTTTTCTGCGGTCGCAGTGAATACTTCAGAGCTCTGCTAGAAGATCATTTCAGTGAAGGACAGACTCTGGGAGGACAACCATCGACCCTGGTCCTCAGTCTGAGTGACATATCACACCCTGTGTTCACCTCTATACTATACTACATCTACAGTGATGATACTGAGGTACATATCACTCTATACTATACTACATCTACAGTGATGATACTGAGGTACATATCACACCCTGTGTTCACCTCTATACTATACTACATCTACAGTGATGATACTGAGGTACATATCACACCCTGTGTTCACCTCTATACTATACTACATCTACAGTGATGATACTGAGGTACATATCACTCTATACTATACTACATCTACAGTGATGATACTGAGGTACATATCACTCTATACTATACTACATCTACAGTAATGATACTGAGGTACATATTACATACTATACTACATCTACAGTGACAATACAGAGGATGGGGATGATCTTTAACACTTTAACACACCAGTTGAAATAATAATAAATGTTATTCTGGTCCAGTTCTGACTAGTTCTGATGGATTTAACTTCCAGACTCCAGAGACTGGAGTCTGTCTGTAGTGAACAGGATCAGTGTTGGTTGAAATCAGCTGATTATTCTGGTCCAGATCTGAAATCAGCTGATTATTCTGGTCCAGATCTGAAATCAGCTGATTATTCTGGTCCAGATCTGAAATCAGCTGATTATTCTGGGACAGATCTGAAATCAGCTGATTATTCTGGTCCAGATCTGAAATCAGCTGATTATTCTGGGACAGATCTGAAATCAGCTGATTATTCTGGGACAGATCTGAAATCAGCTGATTATTCTGGGACAGATCTGAAATCAGCTGATTATTCTGGGACAGATCTGACTAGTCTGGCAGTGTCTTGATCTGGACACAATGAAGACATCACTAAATTGTCACAGTGCTGACCGTGTTTACTGGGCAGTGCAAAGGAGTGTGTTAGATTATTTACTAGATAACTCTAGACAACATGCTAGATGTTCTGTGTTTATTATTTACACACAGTTAACTCCAGACAACATGCTAGATGTTCTGTGTTTATTATTTACACACAGTTAACTCTAGACAACATGCTAGATGTTCTGTGTTTATTATTTACACACAGTTAACTCCAGACAACATGCTAGATGTTCTGTGTTTATTATTTACACACAGTTAACTCCAGACAACATGCTAGATGTTCTGTGTTTATTATTTACACACAGTTAACTCTAGACAACATGCTAGATGTTCTGTGTTTATTATTTACACACAGTTAACTCCAGACAACATGCTAGATGTTCTGTGTTTATTATTTACTCACAGTTAACTCCAGACAACGTGCTAGATGTTCTGTGTTTATTATTTACACACAGTTAACTCTAGACAACATGCTAGATGTTCTGTGTTTATTATTTACTAGTTAACTCCAGACAACATGCTAGATGTTCTGTGTTTATTATTTACACACAGTTAACTCCAGACAACATGCTAGATGTTCTGTGTTTATTATTTACACACAGTTAACTCCAGACAACGTGCTAGATGTTCTGTGTTTATTATTTACACACAGTTAACTCCAGACAACATGCTAGATGTTCTGTGTTTATTATTTACACACAGTTAACTCCAGACAACGTGCTAGACGTGCTCTGCATGGCAGAGCGTTTGTGTGTATTATTATCAGGGCTGGTACTCGGTGTAGCACCAGGGGATGTTACCTGGTACTCGGTGTAGCACCAGGGGATGTTACCTGGTGCTCCAAAAATGCGGCGTATCGGTGACCCATATCACCGTCCAGGTCCAAATGGGACCGTTACATTTGTACACCATCAGAAAAAAGGCCATAAAAGAAAACATGTTAATGTAGTAAACACAACTTGATGATGTCATCAAGTGGTGTTTCACCACGTTAATATTATTTTCAGACCTCCATTTCTAGGAAATAGATTGGAGGAACAACACAACATCTCTAAGGTGCATGTTAATGACATAACATGTTGGAAATGGGTGGAATGCCCCTTTAATGCGTTCTCTCCTCTCTCACTCACACACACACCCACTCACACGCACGCACGCGTGCGTGCGTACACACACACAGCCCCGTTGCGTTCAAGATGAGGGGGGAAGTGCATCAGCCACTTTACAGCAAAGACGTCTTTCTGTGCAGTCTCTTTGGAGATTGCAGTGATGGAACACCAAAATAATTCCTTAATGGTGCTTGCTTCTTGGACATTTTGACCAGAGTTTAGCTGTAAGTTAGCAGAATAATGTGTCAGTGTGGGCTACTAGCAACTTAACAAGTAGCATGGATCGATCGAGGAAGGAGGAAGAGACACACTGCATTTGGCCAGTGCCAGTGTCGCCAACGGTCAAAATCCAAAATCCATTAGTGTCACTTCAAAAACGCACTTGAATGCATTAGAATAAAATTAATGCACTACAATGAAACCAAATGAACCCTTACGCGTCCATTTGGTTGGGGCCTGGTTGGTTGGGGTCTGGTTTGGGTGTGGAAAAAAAGCTAAATATAGTGACAAATGAGTCAGGTTGGCAACACTGGTCAGTGCACCCATGTGTCCACAAGACACGGTGTGATTGGCCAATGGGGGCAGACGGCAGAGCCATATAGTTTCGACATTGAGGGGTCAGAAACTGAGCACTCCAACTGCTATTCATGCAGCCTGAATAGAGACAACTGGAGTTGAAAATACAGTGTTTACAACGTAGAGGAGCCGCCATTGGACTGGCCCAATGAAGTGAACGGAGTTGGCGAAATTCTATTTATACTAAGGCTTCTGGCCATAAACAATATTAATCTATATTATGAGCCCCATCTGTGGTGCGCAAAAGCGTTCCCCAGCCCGTAATTGACAGCGCCATGTGCTTGATTGACCGCGCGGTGGCGCACCATTTATGTGCAGTCCTGATTATTATTCTAGATAATTCCAGACAACGTGCTAGATGTTCTGTATTTATTATCGTCACCAAGTTACTGTAACTCTAGTCAACATACTAGATGTTCTCTGTGTGTATTATTATTATTCTAGGTAACTCCAGATGTTCTCTGTGTGTATTATTATTCCAGATAACTCCAGACAACGTTCTAGATGTTCTCTACATGGCTGACATGTATCTTCTACCTGGACTGAAGCGTCTGTGTGGGAAGGCTCTGGCTCAGACCATCTGCCAGGACAACGTTCTGAACATCTGGAAGACCGCCAAGCTGTTCCTGCTGTCGCGCCTGGAGGACCAGTGTACTGAGTTTATGGCCCAGATCATAGAGAAGGTAAATAAATATATACACCTTACAGGACCAGTGTACTGAGTTTATGGCCCAGATCATAGAGAAGGTAAATAAATATATACACCTTACAGGACCAGTGTACTGAGTTCATGGCTCAGATCATTGAGAAGGTAAATAAATATATACACCTTACAGGACCTTTAGAGTAAAGGTATAGACCTGACAGGACCTTTAGAGTAAAGGTATAGAGCTGACAGGACCTGTTATGACTCGACTCTGATGTGACCCAAAAGCACAGCACGGAGAGGCAATAGCAGGTTTGAGCGGATTTTATTCACAAACTCGGGGGAAATATACGTGCAGGGTCCGTAGGCTGCTTCACAGAGCTCGGGTCCCGTAGACACTGTAGAGGAGAAGAGAAGGCGAGTCAGGGGCAGGTCCACAGAGCAGGTAACAATGCACAGTAACGGCGTGACGTTAAACTGTCTAACACTAAACACTGGGGGCCTAATCTGGCTGTCTATAGACTGGAGATGAACTGGCACCGAGCTGCAGACAGGCCTGGCTCTTGTAGACTCATCAGGTGATTGCAGACGATGCACAGGTGGGGAGGTAGTTGTCACTGGGAGGCAGGTGTGTAGAGAGGTGCTGTGGAGTGCTCTGGAGGCCTCTGGTGGAGGTGGAGGTCTCAGAACACCCACAGCACACAGATGTGACGTCGATGGGGGGCGCGACGTAACAGGACCTTTAGAGTAAAGGTATAGAGCTGACAGGACCTTTAGAGTAAAGGTATAGAGCTGACAGGACCTTTAGAGTAAAGTTATAGAGCTGACAGGACCTTTAGAGTAAAGGTATAGAGCTGACAGGACCTTTAGAGTAAAGTATAGAGCTGACAGGACCTTTAGAGTAAAGGTATAGAGCTGACAGGACCTTTAGAGTAAAGGTATAGAGCTGACAGGACCTTTAGAGTAAAGTATAGAGCTGACAGGACCTTTAGAGTAAAGGTATAGAGCTGACAGGACCTTTAGAGTAAAGTATAGAGCTGACAGGACCTTTAGAGTAAAGGTATAGAGCTGACAGGACCTTTAGAGTAAAGGTATAGAGCTGACAGGACCTTTAGAGTAAAGGTATAGAGCTGACAGGACCTTTAGAGTAAAGTATAGAGCTGACAGGACCTTTAGAGTAAAGGTATAGAGCTGACAGGACCTTTAGAGTAAAGGTATAGAGCTGACAGGACCTTTAGAGTAAAGGTATAGAGCTGACAGGACCTTTAGAGTAAAGTATAGAGCTGACAGGACCTTTAGAGTAAAGTATAGAGCTGACAGGACCTTTAGAGTAAAGTATAGAGCTGACAGGACCTTTAGAGTAAAGGTATAGAGCTGACAGGACCTTTAGAGTAAAGTATAGAGCTGACAGGACCTTTAGAGTAAAGGTATAGAGCTGACAGGACCTTTAGAGTAAAGTATAGAGCTGACAGGACCTTTAGAGTAAAGTATAGAGCTGACAGGACCTTTAGAGTAAAGTATAGAGCTGACAGGACCTTTAGAGTAAAGGTATAGAGCTGACAGGACCTTTAGAGTAAAGTATAGAGCTGACAGGACCTTTAGAGTAAAGGTATAGAGCTGACAGGACCTTTAGAGTAAAGTATAGAGCTGACAGGACCTTTAGAGTAAAGGTATAGAGCTGACAGGACCTTTAGAGTAAAGGTATAGAGCTGACAGGACCTTTAGAGTAAAGGTATAGAGCTGACAGGACCTTTAGAGTAAAGTATAGAGCTGACAGGACCTTTAGAGTAAAGGTATAGAGCTGACAGGACCTTTAGAGTAAAGGTATAGAGCTGACAGGACCTTTAGAGTAAAGGTATAGAGCTGACAGGACCTTTAGAGTAAAGTATAGAGCTGACAGGACCTTTAGAGTAAAGTATAGAGCTGACAGGACCTTTAGAGTAAAGTATAGAGCTGACAGGACCTTTAGAGTAAAGGTATAGAGCTGACAGGACCTTTAGAGTAAAGTATAGAGCTGACAGGACCTTTAGAGTAAAGGTATAGAGCTGACAGGACCTTTAGAGTAAAGTATAGAGCTGACAGGACCTTTAGAGTAAAGATATAGACCTGACAGGACCTTTAGAGTAAAGGTATAGACCTGACAGGACCTTCAGAGTAAAGGTATCCACATCTTTCCTACTACCCATAAGTCTTTGCGTTTGTGTGTGCAGAAGTTCCTCTGTGTTGCCAGGTTTGTGGACAGGACTATAAAGACCAGCACAAATCAACATAGCTGATCTACAACCTCACAGTGACACATTGTGAGGTTGGACATCTGTCATTTGAAACGAAATATTTTGAGTATATTTTAAACCTTTGAATAATAAAGGCAGACAGTATTTTCCTGGTGGTTGTCTGTGGACAATAAGATATTAGTCTGTGGTTCCTTGATGTGAATAAATGTGGGGAAACACTGGTTTAAGCTTTAGAATGTAAGCTCAAATAAACAACTACTGCACGCTTTAGAAACAAGCCCTAAAAACTACAACCAGTAACTACCAGTAATTTATGTAAGTGTAAATGATTCCCTACATGAAAAAACAAGTCAAATGTTGCTTATAACAAGCAGACATGGCAAACTGTATGGAAAATTGTGGATAGACCTGACAGGGCCTCTAGAGCTGTGGTTTTCAACCAGTGGTCCGGGGACCACCAGTGGTCATTGAGAGAGAGGGGTTCCAGGTGGTCCCCAGGATAAATGATGGAGAGTTGATTAACCAGATGTAACTCTTAGAGATCGTAAAAATGAAACCAAATGGTCCTTGACATTGCAAAAATTACAATAAATTCTCTCATAGGCAATAAATAGTGCGTTTTCACGGTTTCCACATTTTTACCCGTAAAATAACAATTCTTCTACATTTTCTAAATGTGTAGATTCTTGAAAATTAAGTAATTCAGATGTTTTATACTATAGAGCGTAAAATGAAACCAAATGGACCCGTAAGGGTTCTTTTGGTTTCATTTTACGCTCTTAAGAGTTACAGATCTATAAAGGCTCCATGTGTTTACCAATGGTCCTTTCTAGGAAGGAAGGAGGACTCTGTCATAGGAGGAAAAATGGTGAAAAACGAGGGTTTTAGAGAGTTTTTCACTAATTTTGGTGCTAGAGGGAGTCTGATATCCCGATCCACTTTTTCCTATTCCAGTCCGATACCACAATGTCTGTGTTAGCCGATACCGATAGCAGAAAATAATATACTGTATATAATTCTACAAAATATAAAACAAGATCTTGGATCTCTGGTTATACTGGTATATTTACCAATACTGAATGGTCTGATAATGACAAATTAGGGCCAATACTAACCCTCTGATACTGATACAGTATGGGGACATCCTTAGTCTGATCAAGTTAATAATAATAATAATCTTTATTGTCCCGAAGGATATTTGTCTTCACAGTCTGTTCAAACACCAACATTGAACAATACAAAGCACAAGACACCAAGACAATACAGAAAACATGAGGTCCCCACAGACAAAACCATCCCCTGATACATGAACACTGTATACAGATCACCCTATCGGCGGGGCAGTTTGTTTAAAGCTGCAATGGCTGAAGGAACAAAAATCCTGCTGAACCGGACCTTTTTCCAGGGCAAGGTTCTGTATCTTTGACCAGATGGCATGAGGTTGAAGAAGCGATACAGGGGATGATCAGTGATGATCATGATCAATGATCAAGTTTATATCATTCCATATGATCCCCCCCAGCTGGTGGAGGTCTCGGACAGGGTCCCAGGTGGTCCCAGGATCACAGAGGATCCCAGGTGGTCCCACCAAATGGACCCTTGCGGGTCCATTTGGTTTCATGTTTATACTCTCCAGAGTTAATTCATCATAAAAAATGTTGAAAACCACTGGTCTGCCATTCCAGCTGATCTCAGAGCTCTGTCTTTCAGCTGGTGGAGGTCCCTGAGTTCTCTGAGGTGGTCCGTGAAGACGCAGCGTCCGTAGAGAACCGCCATAAGACAGACTCCATCCCTCTGGTGGATGACATCCGCTTCCACATCGCCAGCGACGTTCAGACCTACAGCGCCATCGAAGAGGCCAATCAGAAGCTAGCAGCGCTGGAGACACTGCTGGCTAACATCGACCTGGAGTGCTGAGCCAATCAGCAGCCAGCCTGGGGTGGAGGTCTGAGCCAATCGGCAGCCTGCGTTCAGTTTGGTTAACCCTTTTCCGTTTTGGTGTTTTTTTTTAAGTTTTATTGAAAAGCAGCAGGTGTTCACGCCCCATAGCAGGTGTTCACGCTCCGCAGCAGGTGTCCACAGCCAGGTGTTCACGCCCCATAGCACGTGTTCACGGCTCATAGCGCATATTTTATCTTCGTTCAGAGCCAGCGTTTCGTAGAATCGAAATGCGTTAATTAGGCTTATTACATGGCTTGAATGAATGCTCCAATCAGAAGCCAGCGCTATGGTCACGTGAGCGGTCACATGTCACAACAACAGACTGCTTCGCTCAACAACAGACCTGCTAGTCTGGATGAACGTAGCTACACAACTGTAGATAAATAAAAGTAGCTTGTTATGTAGTATTTCTTTCAATTATCAGTTACTCATTAATGTATTAAGCCGTGTAATAAGCAGGATAACACCCTCCTAACCGGTGAGTTGTTTCCTTATAACTGACCTTTTCTGTTTTTCCTCTTATGAGAATTCCCCTCTGATAGGTGCATGGAGGATGAGCAGGGGCGTTTTTACCATTGGGCAGACTAGGTAGTTGCCTAGGGCGCCATGAGGAGAGGGAGGTGAGGGGAGGGGGGCGACCATGAGGGGAGGGGGCGACCACCAGACATGCTTTAAAAGGATCCCAGGCTAATAAGCCTCATATGGATAAATACATCATACTTGTCCTCTATAATTTAACATTTAAAACACATGTAATATGTTATTTAGTTTAAAAAGTGTTCATACCGGTAATTCTAATTCCTTGGGGGGCGCCATTTTACAGGGTATTTTCCCTGGAGCTGTTTTCCAGGGAAAATCTTGCCTGGGGTTCTAAAACGCCACTGAGGACGAGGGTTGGGGGTTGGGGGTCGTTCGCCGGCCGTTGGGGTTATTTGTGGGCGAGGTTTTCTGTTTCGCTGTGTTTTGTTTCGCTGTGTTAATATTGTGACGATGGAATTGATGTCATTTTATCCGTTAAAATGATAAAATTAATTATTAGGTAATTATTTCAGAGGAATCAGAGTTTGTTTTTGTTCATTTCTGATTCGTCCCACTCCGCTCAAGCACGAGTAGGCCATGGCCCACTTGTGCGCAGCGTGCAATTATGCGTTCTACTAAGTAGTAAGTACTGATCTGTTCATAAATCAGTCAAATCAAGCCGTAACGACACACCGATCGTTGGATTATGATCACTGATGGACATCCAGACTGTACGCATGCATGTACGATCGTACACCCGACGATTTGCATTATTTCTGGGTGAGTACATCAGTAGATTATACTAAAAACATGCTAATCAACTAAAATCAAAGGTCACGATCATTAGGGATTAAATAATTACGTCAACTACTTAACGTAACTGGAGCTTTGGAGTTTGACTTTTGCTACGTCAATTACACCTTTGGAAGGTAAAGGGTTAATAATGTTGACCTGTAGTGCTGAGCCAATCAGCAGCCTGCGTTCAGTTTGGTTAATAATGTCGACTTGTAGTGCTGAGCCAATCAGCAGCCTGCGTTCAGTTTGGTTAATAATTTCGACCTGTAGTGCTGAGCCAATCAGCAGCCTGCGTTCAGTTTGGTTAATAATTTCGACCTAAAAACATGCTAATCAACTAAAATGAAATGTCACGATCATTGGGGATTAAATAATTACGTCAAATACTTGACGTAACTGGAGCTTTGGGTTTTGACACTTTATTACGTTAATTACACCTTTGGAAGGTAAAGGGTTAATTATGTCAACCTGTAGTGCTGAGCCAATCAGCTGCCTGCGTTTAGTTTGGTTAATATTCCCCCGCTACCCAACTACGGAGAAGCAGTTATTACTTGCGTGATCGGAGCTGGCGCAAATAAGGCGACCGGCGGTCGGTGGCTCGGGGAACTCTGATTGGCCGGTTTATGTGATGGAAGTAAAAGACCTTTATATCTAATGTCATGAGTAACTCACTCTGCTCACGCACAAGTAGGCTATGGTCTAGTTTTGTGCAACATTCAGGTATGCACTCTAATGGTCTGATGTCAATGAATTGATATAAAACAATATTTTAGACATTTATCAATAAACCTATCTTAACTCCTTGTTTGCTACCTTAATTAATCTGAGTTACCCATTAATTAATTAATCTTAGTTATCCATTGCTTGCTAATTATTTTCATATATGTATTTTTTATGTATCAAATTAATCCCAATCAAATAAATCTATAATTCTAAATATGTTGTGTTGAGTAACTCTTTCCTTTATGTATGATGGATGTATGAGGCATTCTACCAAAAAGGTTCAAATTGCAGTTTCACCTTGAGAAATGTATTTTTAAAAACAATTAAGTATTCCGTCCTTCCATGTATCCAAATATCATCTCATGATCTCAGTAAACATGTTATATTTATTGTGATAAAATAAAATGTAATCTATATAATATAATAATCTATATAATCAAATACAGTATATACTTTACTGTATATGTCACGTTGTAGTGAGGTGGCTGCACTAAACTCTCTAAAGGATTTTGTTTTTATAATTTTATTGAAAGATGTTCTAAGATAAATCATTGTTGAAATATGTAGATTGATTTTATCTATTTGCTTTAAATTAAGAAATTGTGTGTGTGTGTGTGTGTGTGTGTGTGTGTGTGTGTGTGTGTGTGTGTGTATATATATATATATATATATATATATATATATATATATATATATATATGTCACAAAAGTAAGTACACCCCTTGCATTTTTTCAAATATTTATTGATATATCTTCCTGGGAAAACTTTGACGAAATGACACTTCAGTACAATATATAGTAGCCACTCTACAGCTTGGAAAATGCTCTAAATTTCATTTTTTCATCAAAATAACTGAAACACAGCCATTAATGTCTAAACTGATGGCAACAAAACTAAGTACACCCTTCAGTAAAAGTGTCCAAATTGGGCCTAAGTCGCCGAATTAGACATTTTTCCTCCCCAGTTCCATGTGACTTGTTAATGTTAACACAGTCTCAGGTGTGAGAGGTGAGCAGGTGTGTTAAATTTGGTAATATCGCCCCCTACATCTCATAATGGTCACTGGAAGTTCAACATGGCACCTCATGGCAAAAAAAACTCTCTCAGGATCCGAAAAAAATGATTGTTGCTCTAGATAACATGGGCCTTGACTACTAGAACATTGCCATCATCCTGAATTTAAGCTGCAGCACCATGGCCAAGGGCATACAGCAGTTTAAGAGGACAGGATCCACTCAGAACAGGCTTCAAGATGGTTGACCAAAGAAGTTGAGTGCACATTCTCAGCATCAAATCCACAGGGAGACGTAGGGAAATGGTTGTCGAAGTTCTGTGAGCATTCCTACAGAGGTTGGAAGGGTGGGGGGGTCACCCTGTCAGTGCTCAGACAATACGCCACATGTTGCATCAACTTGGCCTCTATGGCTGTCATCCCAGAAGAAAGCCTCTTCTCATGATGATGAACAAGAAAGCCATCAAAATGTTTGTTAGCCTCATCAGACCACAGGACTTGGTTCCAGTAATCCATATGCTTAGTCTCCTTGTCCTCAGCAAACTGTTTGAGGGCTTTCTTGTGCATCATTATGAGAAGAGCCTTTCTTCTGGGATGACAGACATTGAGGCCAAGTTGATGCAGCATATGGCGTATTGTCTGAGCACTGACAGGGTGACCCCCCACCCTTCCAACCTCTGCAGCAATGTTTACAGAACTTCTACGACCATTTCCGGACGTCTCCCTGTGGATGTGATGCTGAGAATGTGCACTCAACTTCTTTGGTCAACCAGCTTGAAGCCTGTTCTGAGTGGATCCTGTCCTCTTAAACTGCTGTTATGCCCTTGGCCATGGTGCTGCAGCTTAAATTCAGGATGATGGCAATGTTCTAGTAGTCAAGGCCCATGTTATCTAGAGCAACAATCATTTTTTCGGATCCTGAGAGAGTTTTTTTGCCATGAGGTGCCATGTTGAACTTCCAGTGACCATTATGAGATGTAGGGGGCGATATTACCAAATTTAACACACCTGCTCACCTCTCACACCTGAGACTATGTTAACATTAACAAGTCACGTGCAACTGGGGAGGAAAAATGTCTACTTGGGTGACTTAGGCTCAATTTGGACACTTTCACTGAAGGGTGTACTTACTTTTGTTGCCATCAGTTTAGACATTAATGGCTGTGTTTCAGTTATTTTTGATGAAAAAATGAAATTTACAGCATTTTCCAAGCTGTACAGTGGCTACTTTATATTGTACTGAAGTGTCATTTCGTCAAAGTTTTCCCAGGAATATATATCAATAATTATTTGAAAAAATGCAAGGGGTGTACTTACTTTTGTGACATACTGTATGTATATATATGTATATATATATATATATATATATATATATATATATATATATATATATATATATATATATATATATATATATATATATATATATATATATATATATATATTACAAGAGTGTAGAGTTAGCTACACCCTTACACTCTAACTCTAACATGGTTTAGTCCATAGATGGAGCCTATAGATTTAGCTAGTGGTACACCCCTACACTCTAACTCTAACATGGTTTAGTCCATAGATGGAGCCTATAGATTTAGCTAGTGGTACACCCCTACACTCTAACATGGTTTAGTCCATAGATGGAGCCTAGTTTTAATTACACTACACTCTAACTCTAACATGGTTTAGTCCATAGATGGAGCCTATAGATTTAGCTAGTGATACACCCCTACACTCTAACATGGTTTAGTCCATAGATGGAGCCTATAGATTTAGCTAGTGGTACACCCCTACACTCTAACTCTAACATGGTTTAGTCCATAGATGGAGCCTATAGTTTTAGCTAGTGGTACACCCCTACACTCTAACATGGTTTAGTCCATATATGGAGCCTATAGTTTTAGCTAGTGGTACACCCCTACACTCTAACTCTAACATGGTTTAGTCCATAGATGGAGCCTATAGATTTAGCTAGTGGTACACCCCTACACTCTAACATGGTTTAGTCCATAGATGGAGCCTATAGTTTTAGCTAGTGGTACACCCCTACACTCTAACTCTAACATGGTTTAGTCCATAGATGGAGCCTATAGTTTTAGCTAGTGGTACACCCCTACACTCTAACATGGTTTAGTCCATAGATGGAGCCTATAGTTTTAGCTAGTGGTACACCCCTACACTCTAACTCTAACATGGTTTAGTCCATAGATGGAGCCTATAGTTTTAGCTAGTGGTACACCCCTACACTCTAACATGGTTTAGTCCATAGATGGAGCCTATAGTTTTAGCTAGTGGTACACCCCTACACTCTAACTCTAACATGGTTTAGTCCATAGATGGAGCCTATAGTTTTAGCTAGTGGTACACCCCTACACTCTAACATGGTTTAGTCCATAGATGGAGCCTATAGTTTTAGCTAGTGGTACACCCCTACACTCTAACTCTAACATGGTTTAGTCCATAGATGGAGCCTATAGTTTTAGCTAGTGGTACACCCCTACACTCTAACATGGTTTAGTCCATAGATGGAGCCTATAGTTTTAGCTAGTGGTACACCCCTACACTCTAACTCTAACATGGTTTAGTCCATAGATGGAGCCTATAGATTTAGCTAGTGGTACACCCCTACACTCTAACATGGTTTAGTCCATAGATGGAGCCTATAGTTTTAGCTAGTGGTACACCCCTACACTCTAACTCTAACATGGTTTAGTCCATAGATGGAGCCTATAGTTTTAGCTAGTGGTACACCCCTACACTCTAACTCTAACATGGTTTAGTCCATAGATGGAGCCTATAGTTTTAGCTAGTGGTACACCCCTACACTCTAACTCTAACATGGTTTAGTCCATAGATGGAGCCTATAGTTTTAGCTAGTGGTACACCCCTACACTCTAACATGGTTTAGTCCATAGGTGGAGCCTATAGTTTTAGCTAGTGGTACACCCCTACACTCTAACTCTAACATGGTTTAGTCCATAGATGGAGCCTATAGTTTTAGCTAGTGGTACACCCCTACACTCTAACTCTAACATGGTTTAGTCCATAGATGGAGCCTATAGTTTTAGCTAGTGGTACACCCCTACACTCTAACTCTAACATGGTTTAGTCCATAGATGGAGCCTATAGTTTTAGCTAGTGGTACACCCCTACACTCTTCACCATTAGCACACGTAAACCTCATGTTCATCATGGCAAAATGTTGAGTATGTTGAGCTGGTGTACTTCAGTCTGAAATTATTGTCTTCCGAAATGTGTGTATTATTTTAGTGTGTCACGACAGAACACGTCATTTCTTCTTAAATCGTAAACTTTTTTTTTTTTTTTCAGCTGAAAGTGGTGTTTGTATCCGTGTGCATCAGTAGAAAGCTGTTTTTTGCTGGCCATACTTTGCAAAACATTTCAGAGTTAACAGTATCACCCCTTACCCTGTGTTTCCCGTCTTTTTGCGTAATGGATCACTCTGCTTAACACTACCCTGCCTGAGAAAAAGGACCAGCGTTTTTTAAATTCATAGTTAGATTTTTTTTTTTTTTTTTTTTTCAGATGCTCAAAATTTCTGATGTGATAGAATGATGATGGTCATGTAAGGAGAGGCTTCTGAAAACTTCTTGGGCAACTAGAAAAGTGCCCTTCTGGGCACAGGTCTCCACCAGGCCAGGACAGGTTGTCCTGTGTTTTTTCAAATGTTCACCTGTTGGTGGCGCTATAACAAGCCATTGTGAAAAGAGTGGAATATTTTTCTCAGCCTAGTATAGTGTGTTGAAGATTTTATGTAAATTGCCTGCTGTGTTCATCATCTTTACAAAATCGGCCTCCTGGTGGCGCTATAACATGCCGTTGTGGAAAATTTGGGGCAGAGGTTCATGGGTGGCATCCAGGCAGTGTGTGTGCAAATTGTGATGTCGATCGGGTTAATGGTTTGGGAGATTAGACTGTAACAGACAGACACACACTCATTTTTTTGTAAAAAGATGCCACGAATTGGCCTCCTGGTGGCGCTATAACAGGCTGTTGTGGAAAATTTAGATCAGAGGTTCATGGTTGGCATCCAGGGAGTGTGTGTGCAAATTTTGGCATTGATCGGGTTAACGGTTTGGGAGATTAGCTGCTAACAGACGGACGCACACACAGATTTTTCCCAAATAATTGCAAGAATCAGCCTCCTGGTGGCGCTATATTAGGCCCCTCAGGAAAATTGAGAGCAGTGGTTCATTGTTGGCATCCAGGGAGTGTGTGTGCAAATTTTGGCATTGATCGGGTAAATGGCGCCGGAGATTAGCTGGTAACAGACGGACGGACACACACACACACACACACACACACACACACACGGAGGGTGAAACATATTCTCCACCATGCCTCCGGCCTGGTGGAGACAAAGATAAACTATATAAAAAATTGATCAAAATGGGGTGGACATGGTGATTGCCCTTCACAACAAGCTATGGCTTATAGACATATAGACATTCGTAAAAGGAGCCTTTTATTGTTTCTTATTGATTTATTCCAGAGTTATATTTTACAGAAAGTGATAAAATAATGGACAGAAAAAAAAATCAAATTATATTACATTTTATTCTCGTTATTTAACAATTAACACTTTACTGTCCTTAACACTATTTTTGCATAATTGATGGATTGGTTATATTAAACATTCATCATTTAAATGATTTAAAACAAAACATCAACCAACTGCATGCACTGGTAAAATGTTTATCAAAGTTAAATCAGAGTTACAGAGCAGTAAATGTAGTGTAGTTTCTATCAGTTACAGAGCAGTAAATGTAGTGTAGTTTCTATCAGTTACAGAGCAGTAAATGTAGTGTAGTTTCTATCAGTTACAGAGCAGTAAATGTAGTGTAGTTTCTATCAGTTACAGAGCAGTAAATGTAGTGTAGTTTCTATCAGTTACAGAGCAGTAAATGTAGTGTAGTTTCTATCAGTTACAGAGCAGTAAATGTAGTGTAGTTTCTATCAGTTACAGAGCACTAAATGTAGTGTAGTTTCTATCAGTTACAGAGCAGTAAATGTAGTGTAGTTTCTATCAGTTACAGAGCAGTAAATGTAGTGTAGTTTCTATCAGTTACAGAGCAGTAAATGTAGTGTAGTTTCTATCAGTTACAGAGCAGTAAATGTAGTGTAGTTTCTATCAGTTACAGAGCAGTAAATGTAGTGTAGTTTCTATCAGTAAATGTAGTGTAGTTTCTATCAGTTACAGAGCATAGAGCAGGAAACCGCTGAATGTGTTGTGGTTGCCAAATTGGGTATCATAGAGCCTATTGTATCTACCACCACCTAACCTCATGTCCACTGTCTCTCCCTGCTCCATCTGCACTATCACTGCATTATACATGTATTCATAGTCTCCATGATTATTTTGTCCAATGTTATTAATGAGTATCTCACATTGATGTTTACACGTGTAGATCGCCAGCCTCGGAAATATTGCTTCGGTATCTTCTTCGGTACCTGCAGTGAACCGGAAGTAATAAACCCCATTCATCATTTAAATGATTAAAAAAAACATCAACCAACTGCATGCACTGGTAAAATGTTTATCAAAGTTAACTCAGAGTTACAGAGCAGTAAATGTAGTGTAGTTTCTATCAGTTACAGAGCAGTAAATGTAGTGTAGTTTCTATCAGTTACAGAGCAGTAAATGTAGTGTAGTTTCTATCAGTTACAGAGCAGTAAATGTAGTGTAGTTTCTATCAGTTACAGAGCAGTAAATGTAGTGTAGTTTCTATCAGTTACAGAGCAGTAAATGTAGTGTAGTTTCTATCAGTTACAGAGCAGTAAAGGTAGTGTAGTTTCTATCAGTAAATGTAGTGTAGTTTCTATCAGTTACAGAGCAGTAAATGTAGTGTAGTTTCTATCAGTAAATGTAGTGTAGTTTCTATCAGTTACAGAGCAGTAAATGTAGTGTAGTTTCTATCAGTTACAGAGCAGTAAATGTAGTGTAGTTTCTATCAGTAAATGTAGTGTAGTTTCTATCAGTAAATGTAGTGTAGTTTCTATCAGTAAATGTAGTTTAGTTTCTATCAGTTACAGAGCAGTAAATGTAGTGTAGTTTCTATCAGTTACAGAGCAGTAAATGTAGTGTAGTTTCTATCAGTTACAGAGCAGTAAATGTAGTGTAGTTTCTATCAGTTACAGAGCAGTAAATGTAGTGTAGTTTCTATCAGTTACAGAGCAGTAAATGTAGTGTAGTTTTATCAGTTACAGAGCAGTAAATGTAGTGTAGTTTCTATCAGTTACAGAGCAGTAAATGTAGTGTAGTTTCTATCAGTTACAGAGCAGTAAATGTAGTGTAGTTTTATCAGTTACAGAGCAGTAAATGTAGTGTAGTTTTATCAGTTACAGAGCAGTAAATGTAGTGTAGTTTCTATCAGTAAATGTAGTGTAGTTTCTATCAGTAAATGTAGTGTAGTTTCTATCAGTTACAGAGCATAGAGCAGGAAACCGCTGAATGTGTTCTGGCTGCCGAATTGGGTATCATAGAGCCTATTGTACCAATCACCATGTAACCTCAGGTCCACTGTGTCTCCCTGCTCCATCTGCACTATCACTGCATTAGACATGTATTCAAAGTGATCATGATTATTTTGTCCAATGTTATTAATGAGTATCTCACAGTTATTTTTACACATGTAGATGTTCATCCTCGGTGATGGTCCATCGGAAGCTTCTCTGGTACCTGCAGTGAACCGGAAGTAATAAACCCCTCTGAAAGGAGCACGAAAATGTCCTGTAAGACACACACACACACACACACACACACACACACACACACACACACACACACACACACACACACACACACACACACACACACACACACACACACACACACACACACATGCATATTGCAGATGTGTCATTCGACACATTACTAGTGATAATAGCAAGTTATTATCTTCCACCCTGTGGAAGTATACTTGAACTGCAGAGAATGACCCTAAATACAAACAAATAAATAAAATGGAATAAAAACTAATCTGTGGGATTGATGGGCGAACTAGTGGATGCCACACGCAGAGGGGGACACAGAAGAAATTTAGAATCCAACCGGTGATTTTTCACGGCCCCACAGTCTGCACCATGGGGCGCGGAAGTTTGGTGTGTGTGCACCAGCAGGAGTTGATTGGTGTTGTGCAATAATAATAATAATCAAGTGAAACATCTCATGAAGTTAATCTCCACCTACCTGTAGATGTACTGTAAGCGTTGCCGATGTTGATGTGAACTCTCTTATAAACCAGAGTGGTGATAAAACTGAATGGTCCAAAAGACCAACCCAAATAATAAGCAGAGAACGCCACCTGTGGTTGGTCTGTCAATACAACAGCATTATCACTTTATTTATATCATTATTAATACATCATATATCATCATATCCTTTTATGATCATGAAAACATTTATGACAAACACACGCACACGCACGCACACACACACACACACACACACACACACACACATGAATTTTGCTAATTGAATTTTATATTCTCTTTTCTGATTTTTTGTTCTGGTCATACTATATATTTTTTTTTTTCAGGGCTGTAGCATGTCTAGAAAGGAGTGTCCTCACATGGGAGGATACAGTCATGGTTCCCCACCTGTAGCAAAAACAAGCATGCACGCACGCACACACACACACGCACGCACGCACGCACACACACACACACACACACACACACACACACACACACACACACACACACACACACACACACACAGTATTCATTATACTACTTAAATGTTTTGTAAATATGAAGTTCTAATACCTGTTATGTTTTTGCTCAGTTGGTTCACCATCGTCTCTACTCTGGACAGCTGATCTGAAAATCATCACAATATTAATATTAACTAGACCATCGTAGGGACCTCAATTCTCGTGGTCCCTGGTGGTGACTGTTACAGTCACTGGCGGTGACTGTAAAACCTTTTTCATCTCAGGGACCACCATTTATTCAGGATTTGAGCCACGGACCACCATTTGAGGATATTTTTAGACCCACAGAACCTAAAACTAAAGATTTATTTTGCTGCTGTCCATGACCATTAATCTTCTAGTAGTATAGATTAGGACTAATTCACATGATGAATATTTTAAAGGTAGGGGAAGTGATTTGAAATTCATGGTGTAGTACCAGCCTGGTGCACTAGGGGCCCCCAACAGTAGCTACACTATGTGAACCTGCTGCTCGCTCCTGATTGGAGGAGAATTGGTGGTGACCCGGGGAACTTTTATTAGCTCCTCTGCTAACGTGGGGGAGGGGGAAACTCCATATGTGGTTTCCACACCTTATAATAGAGCATTTTAACAGAAAAAAAATATTTTTTGGGTGATATCTGACAAAAGTGAAATCACTTCCCCTACCTTTAACTCTTGAGAGTGTAAAAATGAAACCAAATGGACCCGCCAGGGTCCATTTGGTTTCATTTTTACGTTCTCAAGAGTTACATCTGGTTAAACGACTTAGCTGAGGACCACCTGGAACCCTCTCAGGGACCACTGGTGGTCCCCGGACCACCTGTTGAAAACCACTGATCTACACGCCTGTTACAGTCACTGGTGGTGACTGTAACAGTAACAGACGTGTGGAGGACAAACTCGTGCGCAGACAGGCGTGTGAACGGTCAGACGGATCACCAACATACTGTGACAGGCGTGTGCACGGACGGACGGACGTGTGGACTGACCGTCTACACGGACAGAGGGCGAAACATAGTCACCACCTTACGGTGAGACAACTACAGCCTTGCAGTTTTTGGGAAAATTGACCTGGATGATGTAGGGTCCCAGGGGTTTTCAACAGGTGGTCCCTGATGGAGGGTCCCAGGGGGTCCCCAGGCTAAATGATGAAACGTTTGTTAGGGCAAGGCAACCAGATTGACAACCAGCCTGTTTTTATCCATTTAGGTGATGATGGAATGGTGGCATAATTAAAAGGATTGTCATGAGTATTCTCTCCTGGAGGAGTCAGAAATCTCTCCCTCACTTCCTCTGACTCCTAGAAACGACGGATCACCTCTCCTGAGGAAGCCGGTCCATTTGACACATGACTCGGCTGCATGCGGTCGATTTGACACATGACTCGGCTGCATGCGGTCCATTTGACACATGACTCGGCTGCATGCGGTCGATTTGACACATGACTCGGCTGCATGCGGTCGATTTGACACATGACTCGGCTGCATGCGGTCCATTTGACACATGACTCGGCTGTATGCGGTCCATTTGACACATGACTCGGCTGTATGCGGTCCATTTGACACGTGACTCGGCTGCATGCGGTCACATGACTCGGCTGCATGCGGTGGATTTGACACATGACTCGGCTGCATGCGGTCCATTTGACACATGACTCGGCTGCATGCGGTCGATTTGACACGTGACTCGGCTGCATGCGGTCGATTTGACACATGACTCGGCTGCATGCGGTCCATTTGACACATGACTCGGCTGCATGCGGTCGATTTGACACATGACTCGGCTGCATGCGGTCCATTTGACACGTGACTCGGCTGCATGCGGTCGATTTGACACATGACTCGGCTGCATGCGGTCGATTTGACACGTGACTCGGCTGTATGCGGTCGATTTTACACATGACTCGGCTGTATGCGGTCGATTTGACACATGACTCGGCTGCATGCGGTCCATTTGACACATGACTCGGCTGCATGCGGTCGATTTGACACATGACTCGGCTGCATGCGGTCGATTTGACACATGACTCGGCTGCATGCGGCAAAAAGTCAAACTCATAACTGAAGGTTACCCTAGAAATAATAAAGTGGCACAATAACAGTGTTGGGACATGTGCACTACGTAACTTAATATATTACATAATATATTACCAAAATGCAGTAACTTGTAATATAAATATATTACTTAACTAAAACAATCTAATATATTATACTTTTCTTTCTGCATTACTTTCAATATTACTTTCTGTCAATCTGTCTCATTGAAAATGCTCTTGTGAAATCATATTGACAACTGCAAAAGTTGAATAATTACTTATTTTCTATCATTTGTCATCAAATTATTTATTCAGGAGTGACGTTTTTTCAAGTTGATTTCATATGGATTTGGCCAGATAGCCAAGTGTGCTTGCTTTATTGTAGGTATGCCACTGGTCTACGCAATATTTGATTAATAGTGATACTAAATATGTCATTATATATTTTGTAAAAAAAAAAAAAAAAAAAAAAGATTTTTTAGTAATATGTAATAGTAATATTAATATATTACACTTGCTCAGACCGTAATATTGTAATATAATATATTGCTTAAAAATGAAGGTAATAATTAATAAGTAATATATTGACAAGGTAAAGTAATATTCCCAACACTGAATAACAATAGTGTGGTTGCTTATGGCCTCCACTCTAAATATATCTTATAAACTAAGAAATACCACTAGTGATTATAATACACCTAGGAGATGTCTTTATTTATTACTCTCCCTTTGATGGATTTCAGTTCCAGATAGTTTTCAGTAGCTGAATGATGAATCCCACAGCTGTCCTAGGAAAGGGATGTCTGGCATCCCACAGCTGTCCTAGGAAAGGGATGCTTGGCATCCCACAGCTGTCCTAGGAAAGGGATGCTTGCTGGCGATGGTCTCCGATGGTGGTGAGTGTAACTATTGTTTAATATCAATTAATTGATGACTATCGTCACCAAATATCAGGTGGTGTGTTCATGATTACCTTTACTTTCTGACTTCAACGTCTGCTGGTTTGATTCACTGGTATTGAGTCTGGTCTGAAGAGTCTGGACCTGGTCTTCACTGGTACTGAGTCTGGTCTGAAGGGTCTGGACCTGGTCTTCACTGGTACTGAGTCTGGTCTGAAGGGTCTGGACCTGGTCTTCACTGGTACTGAGTCTGGTCTGAAGGGTCTGGACCTGGTCTTCACTGGTCTTGAGTCTGGTCTGGAGGACTTCAAAGTTGGCAGTCATTTCTGGAAAACATTTCACAGAGAAAACCTTTAAACACGTCTTGGCGTTTCTAACCAGAGTTTTATTCAGTCTCATGTTTGGCGATGGAACGACTCCACCTGGAGATCAGAGATGGGATTTGATGACCATGTTTCAGAGTATATATTTTGAACCTGCATCGTTCCTGTCCATGGCGTCTCTGGTGCGGTTGAGCTGCCTCTCCATCTGTGTCTTCAGGTAGTCTCTCTCCATGGCGTCTCGTTCAGGATCCAACAGCTGGAGCACAGACCTCATGTTGGTCTCCAGACTCTGTAGTCTCTGATCTAGACTGAGCTGAGACACCATGACACACACACACACACACACACACACACACACACACACACACACACACACACACACACACACACACACACACACACACACACACACAGAAAAAGTAACAGAGAAGGAACTTAGGACCTGTACACTCTACACTATGGCTTTAAACACCTAGTCAACTATCTATTAGTCTACTAGTAGACTAGTGTCCACTAGTCGACTACGAAAGCACTGAAACAGCGGCTAAACCTGTCTGTTGATCAATTGTATCATGTGACAATATAACTTACTACTTTGTGAGAAATGTAAGAAGTTGTTTTACTGTTCCAGTTAATAGAACATTGCTCTCCCTGGCCTGGAATTTCCTAAAAATAAATAAATCAAATAATTAAAAATAAACAAATCAAACAAATAATGAATGAATTAATAAATACATGTATGGCCTGGGCAAGTTGGTAAAGGACACTTTTTGTAGGATAGAAATGCTAGTTTGCCTGGATCTGGCCTGCCCTGGACTTCTATTTAAAAAAAATGCTGGTGCAGGCCACAGGGAAAAGTCAGTATGCCCATGCTTCTGTGGACATGTTGAAGCATTTATTTCATATTTACATGTCTTCTGTGGACTCTAACATTACACCTATAGCTACATGTTGAAGCATTTATTTCATATTTACATGTCTTCTGTGGACTCTAACATTACACCTATAGCTACATGTTGAAGCATTTATTTCATATTTACATGTCTTCTGTGAACTCTAACATTACACCTATAGCTACATGTTGAAGCATTTATTTCATATTTACATGTCTTCTGTGGACTCTAACATTACACCTATAGCTACATGTTGAAACATTTATTTCATATTTACATGTCTTCTGTGGACTCTAACATTACACCTATAGCTACATGTTGAAGCATTTATTTCATATTTACATGTCTTCTGTGGACTCTAACATTACACCTATAGCTACATGTTGAAGCATTTATTTCATATTTACATGTCTTCTGTGGACTCTAACATTACACCTATAGCTACCTGTTGAAGCATTTATTTCATATTTACATGTCTTATGTGGACTCTGACATTACACCTATAGCTACATTTTGAAGCATTTATTTTGTGTTATGAATGTCTAATTCAGCTCTGATGTTTATTTCATTCATGCTCTAGTGGGCATTAACTCATTTTGCATGACAAATAAAATCATTTTTTCTTCTCTCCTGAACAGTTTAGTCTCTTCCCCAATGACTCAACCTCAGTCACAAGCAGTAATAAATGTTCATATACTTTACCCTAACGCTGGAGGTTGAGGCAGTGAGAGCGTTGAAACACAGCAGCAGAACCAACCACCACAACGCCATGATCCGTCACTGGCACACGATGAGTTAACAGCAAGGAGACTGGAGATGTCCACTCCTAGTGTAGGACAGTGTCTGAGTGTGGAATGCTATGTCTGCTTCTTTTAAACTTACGGAGAGGAGGGGAGAGGAGGGGAGGGGAGGGGAAAGGGGAGGGGAAAGGGGAGAGGAAATGGGAGAGGAGAGGAGAGGAGAGGAGAGGAGAAGAGAGGGGAGAGGAGAGTAGAGGAGAGGAGAGGAGAGGAGAATAGAGGAGAGGAGAGGAGAATAGAGGAGAGGAGAGGAGAGGAGAGGAGAGGAGAGGAGAGGAGAGGGGAGAGGAGAGGAGAGGAGAGGAGAGGGAGAGGGGAGAGGAGAGGAGAGGAGAGGAGAGGAGAGGAGAGGAGAGGAGAGAGGAGAAGAGAGAGGAGAGGAGAGGAGAGGAGAGGAGAGGAGAGGAGAGGAGAGGAGAAGAGAGGAGAGGAGAGGAGAGGAGAAGAGAGGGGAGAGGAGAGGAGATGAGAGGAGAGGAGAGGAGATGAGGGGAGGGCAGTGGGTGTGAACCTTAGCCCTTTGCTTCTTGTCCAGAACACTGGGCAGTCGTTGAGTCCATATTGGTCAATCTGATTACAGGAATTAAACAGTGAGTCAGCATTACTTCTGACTCCAATGGGAAGTTCATTCCATAGTTGAGATAGGGACTCTACTCCCTCTGTCTCTCAAAAAAGTTAAAAATGTTGCTTATATTAAGCCGACATGGCAACAATGCCTGAACAGAGGCGCACGCGTGTGTGTGTTGTGTGTGTGTGTGTGTGTGTGTGTGTGTGTGTGTGTGTTGTGTGTGTGCGCGCGTGCGCATACGCTTTCAGTTTGTTGCCCAACACACACACACACACACACACACACACACACACACACACACACACACACACACACACACACACACACACACACACATGGTGTATATGTTATTTGTTCTTGTGTTGTCTGCTGGTCTTGTTTTTTGTCTATTGTATGTGTGTATGCAGCTGTGGTCCTGTCTCCAAGACAAATTTCTCCCTCGGGAGACAAATAAAACTTGAACTTGAACTTGAATACACACACACACACACACACACACACACACACACACACACACACACACACACACACACACACACACACACACACACACACACACACACAGATTGGGTAACAGTTCTTCTGTTTTTTATCAGACAGTGAAGTGAATTCCTACAGTTATGAGTCATCACAGAAACTAAAACAACAACTTGTTTTTCAACTTAGAGATCATTGACCGTCATGTTTGAGGCTTCGCACTGGCCTAGCGCAGGGGTCCGGGGACCACCAGTGGTCCTTGAGAGGGTTCCAGGTGGTCCCCAGTTAAGTTGGTTAACCCGATGTAACTCTTGCGAATGCAAAATTCATTTTTACACTCTCAAGAGTTAAAATATTCATCATGTGAATTAGCCATTTTGGAATGTATGTTTTGCTTGTTTTGTTTCCTCAAATCCAGCCTGGAATTGTGGACAAAAGCAAAATAAATCTGTAGGTTTGGGTCTGTGGGGCTACAATATCCTCAAATGGTGGTCTGTGGCTCAAATCCTGAATAAATGGTGGTCCCTGAGATGAAAAAGGTTGAAACCCCCTGGCCTAGCGGTCTGGACAATGACACATACAGGCTTTGGCCTGACAGCATGTTGCAGCATGTCTAACTCAGGGCCGGATCTAGGCATGGCCATGGGGGGGCATTGCCCCCCTAAATGCCCTTATTGCCCCCCAAACATGATGTCATGCAAACAACACAAATTTACAAATTTAACCCGAACCTGTACTGTACTGTAACACCCGGGATTCGAACCCGGTTCTCCCGCGTGACCCGGGTTCCACTAGACCAAAGGGACATCCCATTAGTCCGGGGGCAGAGACTAGACTTTGGAGGCCATCAAGGCTGAGGCTGTAGCCACCTGCTACACCAATACATTTCAAATTAAAGAGCTTCTATTTAAAATGATGTGAAACGCTACTACTACTGCTACTAACTAAGTACAGCTGTGTCACCACTAAACCAACAGCATTTCATCAATGAAAAGAGAAAACTCTCTGAGTCAGACCTTTAGCTTTATGCATGCTGCGTGTCTGTTGCAACTTCAAAACAACTGATGTTATTTCTCTCTCTTTCAATCTATCTCTCTTTAACTAGTGTTGTAGTCGAGACCACTTAAATCGAGACCAACAAGACCAAGACAACCACGGACTTGATCGAGACGAGATCGAGACGAGACTAGCACCTAGAGAGTCGAGATCAAGACAAGACCAAGACCTAGCGAGGCCAAGACAAGACAAGACCAAGACTTAGAGGGGCTGGGAACAAGTCAATACCAAGACTGGTCAAGACCGAGGCCAAGACCTAGTCTTGTCATGCCCATTTTAACATATAATAACGTTCTTAATGATTTTCAATCTTCTATTATTAGTAACACTGAATTTGATTGTTTTGCCCACGCCCACCATTACATTTTTAAACAAAACTACTACTAATATAATAGGGCTGGGGTGATATGATTGATAAGAAGAATATGAAAAATCCCTAATCAGACACATCCCAGTGTCTGTCTTCTTTCTTTTCAATATTTACAGAAGAAAAAAGTATATTGCTATTTGTGCCTGCAGCTGTCTTTATGAATGGGCCCTCGCTCCGCACAATGAATAGAACTTTTCCTTTGCATTGTCTTGTCTCGAGAGGTCTTGTTGGCTATCAAAACCCGAGACAATGGCTCTGAGGTCGAGACAAGACCAAGACAAAATTATACGAGAACAAGATGAGACCACAAGACAAATGAAGTAGAGAGCCGCAAGGTCGAGACAAGACCAAGACAAAACAAAGCGAGACAAAAACAAGACAGAGACAATGAATATTTGTCTTGAGACTTTCTCGAGACGAGACAATGTCTCGAGAACTACAACACTATCTTTAACTATCTCTGTCTCTATGCTAATGCTAAGTATTGTTAATAATGCTAAGTAATACTAAGTATTGTGAAAATGCTAATAATGCTAAGTAATACTAAGTATTGTGAAAATGCTGATAATGCTAAGTAATGCTAATGCTAAGTGTTAGTAATGTCAAGTTTTGTGAAAAATGCTAATAATGTTAAGTAATGCTAATTATGCTAAGTAGTGCTAACTTGTTCCTATTGACTCAGAACGTCCATCTACCAAATATTAAGGCGGTAGCATGTTCCAAACCCAAGTTATAGCTGTGTAAAGGCCAGCCAATAGGAATACAGAGGGGGCGGGCTTAAGCAGTACAACTCCTTCCTATTGGTCCAAGACATCCATTTACCAAATATTGTGGCTGTAGCAGGCTCCAAAACTAAGTTATAGCTGTGTAAAGACCAGCCAATAGGAAGACAGAGGGGGTGGGGTTTATGCTATTGATGCCAAATGGACCCTTACGGGTCCATTTGGTTACATATGAAACGTATAACCTAGGGTACATTTGGTTTGTTGTTGTGTATAAAGCCTATTTGTAGATTTTGCAGATCTACAAGCTCACAAGGTCTTACAGACCAACTCATTGAGGTCTTATAACTCTAGTGGCGTCAAACGCCAAAATGCAGCACATATACAATGTAATTAATATGGAGACGGGGAGGTTACGACATCTCGCTCTGAGGCCCGTAGCACCGGTTCTGTACCTGACTTGGCTTTGGTGGTCACATTGGGTGAAAGGCGAGAAGTTTGTCTACAAAATGTCCGAAAACCACGCGTGTAAAGCGAATATTGTGGCCGTGAGGACGATTTGTTCGGTCATGACCCGAACCTCGAGACACTGCATCTCGCACTCTGTTTTCACTCTCTCACTGGGCGTGCAAGCCTCTAAGCTCCGCTAAATTCTCGAACCATGCACACTTTGAACTGCGATAGCGGACAAACCGTGCAACATATTCGAATACCGTCTGAACCGTGACGAAGTCGACAGTCGCGTCTGCTGTTTAAAGTTAAAATCGTGTTTCTACGCCACAGTGTGCCAGAGTAATGTGGCTCCAAATAAGCGCTTCTTTTTCTGATTTTTTCGGTGTGCCCCCATTCATTTCGAATGGGGATTTTTCGCGTTGTTTATTGCGAATTACGTTGGCACGGTAACGCATATCGGAAAGAAAAGCACAAGCACATCTTTTCCGGCCGAGCCGCACGTTTCGATGTATATATTGCGGGGATTGTGCAAACCATGCGGCCGGCCATACTGGCAGGCACACAGAATTATGGTGTTTATGACCAGTCAGTCAGGTAATGAGGAAGCCATATCCTGTATTGTGAATTACTGGACAGAACATGTGTCTTATGCATTGCGTGTTTAACTTTCTTGTTACAGCTCTGTGATTTCCAGTAAAATCCTAAAATCATACCACACTGAGATTCATTCATTTAAGTGTTAACAGAGTACCATTTGCATCCATTGTGTCAAATAAACATGAGATTTATTTGTTTTTCCGATTTTTCTTTGAATTTGCAATGTACAGTATGCATGTGCCTTCAGTTTCCATTCTTACAACACCTATGTTACTGCATTATTGTGTCTTGCAGAATAATCACTTAAGATGCAGCATATATTATTTTAAATGCATTTAAATGCATCACACCTACAATGAAGCATTATGATGAATTATGCATTATTAATGCATCCATATGTATGCCACTTTACTTAACACATGCAATGATGAGTCATGATACTGCATGGGCTATTATAGCATGCTATGAGTCGTTACTACAGTTGACTTGAGGTGTGTCTATAGGTAATCATAATGTATTATAAGCAGTCAGTCAAGATTGCATTATAATGCCCCGAGTGCCCTCATAATGCATTATAGATATGATCTTCATATGTATTCAAGAGCATCCATAGAATATTTCGACTCAAGTCATTATAATGCATTATAAGTGACATTATAATGTTTTATGACTGTTGATATAGTGCATAAGAAAGCATTATGTGTGTTTATGAGTGTAGTTATAAAGCATTATGAACACATTATAATGCACTATGAATGCCTTCATAATGCATTATAGATGAGGGTATCATAGAAGTGTTACCAAGATTTCATGTAAATGAAGTAAGTAATATGTAAGTAATATTAAAGTAAGTGTTAGTGTTAAGTGTTATACTTGAGTCTGCCTCCTGGTGGCGCTATAAAAAGCAGATGTGAAAAATGCAGGTCAAAGGCTTGTTTTTGTCCTATAGGGAAGGTGCATGCCTATGATAAAGAGCAAGGATAAATTACGGGGGTGTGTCGCAGGCTGGTTCCGGAGGTTTGCACATGCGCAGTGTAAACAGGAACTGCTATGGTCGAATCAGATTCCACCATAGCAGTTCCTGTTTACACTGCGCATGTGCAAACCTCCGGAACCAGCCTGCGCCACGCCCCGTAATTTATCCTTGCTCTTTATCATAGGTGCATGCAATGTTTTATGCAGATGAGTGCATTTATAGGTAAAAATATGAAAACCTGCCTCATGGTGGCGCTATAGCAGGCCAGAGTGAAAAAGGTGGAATATATTTCTCAACCTCCCAGGAAAGTGTGTCAAATATTTCACATGAATTGCCCGTGGACATAAATTGCCTGTTGTGTTCATCAGTTGATGCTTTTTGTTCCAAACAGGCTAATCGAACTTTGAAAGTCAATGATAGCCAATTAGGATGGAATATGAAATTTGGGACAGAGTCGTCTTGAGCACATGAGTCTAGGGATACTGTGTAACTATTTGCAGGATTTTTGGACAGAATCTGGATATAATATGAAAATATATATATATATTTTACAACTCCTGGTGGCGCTATAAAAAGCTGAAGTGAAAAATACTGGTCAAAGTTTCATCTTTGCCCTCTAAGGAGTGGACAGACAGACACTGATATAATGATACCCCTTTAAACATTCAAATTTCCTAACGACTACGTGGGAGCTGCACACACAGACCACTTGCCTAATAATCCCTCACAATCAATCCCATCTATTACCCACCAAATGCACCCTTAGGCCTAGGGGTCGGTCCATTTGGTTTCATTTTACATTTTATGGACATGTAATCCAGCCAACCTGGCAACCCCCCAAATGGCAGCCCATTCAGATCCTTCCCTCCCTCTAGCATAAGACTGACAGCTCTCACACATTCCACTTCCTCTTTCACCTCCACCATTACAAGATGGCCGAATTGTTTGGCAGCAGCACAGCAGAGCTGTGCTCTCCACCATTCTGACTACACTCAGAGGTGAGTTTAAGTCTTGGCTTGGTGTCAACACATACTGCTTCAATTTGGTTATTTTTAGTTATTTGATTTAAGCCTGACAGCGTTTGAGTTTACTTCTGAGCTGGTGTGATCTTGTTTGCTATCATTTAAATCTACATTTTGGTTGAGGTTGATTTTGATTGAGCCGTATGGAATGAGTCAAATATGAAATACCTTGTAGTTTATAGAAGAATAAATATGATCAGACACATTATCAGAGTTATAGACCTGTAACGGCCCATGTGTTTACAAACTATCATTTAAGCCGCAGGGGACCCCCTGGGCCTTTAGTTTGATATGTTGTAAAGTTTACTAAAGCCACAGATTTATAGTGAGGATGAATCTCAGCAATGTTGTTGAGTGAATACAGAATGTTGCCTAAAGGAATATTGTACTTAATTGTTACACACAGGAAGTGAACACTGTTGGCTTTCCAAATATGGAGTTGTGTAGATTTGGGTCAGGCTAACCACAATGTAGCTGCAATGCACCTCTAGATTATTTCATAACTGGGCTGAATGTGGAGTTACAATTTGTCCATCGACTCTCCCATGACAAGAATTTTCATCTGATTTGCTTGTGTTAAACTTGCAACTTTGCAGCTTTATGGAAAGGTTAAAATGTCTTTCTATCTGCAAAGCATTTGATTAAAAATCCAGTTTTAATTATCCTATCTGCAGTATATTTGTTAGATTTTTTTTAAGTACTAGAGTTTGGTAGTGCTCATCATTAATCACTGAATGGCCCTGTGTACCACCTGTTTAGAATTTGCACATACACCAGCCCAACCCGGTCATACAAACAAGCGCCTTCCAAGTCCAGCACTTTTATTTACTGCCAGAAAGTAGCTCATAACATGTCTACTTGATTTTAATTCAACCTTTCCATACAGCTGCAATGTTGAGTTTAACGCTGTTTAATACAACTAAATCACAGATTATTATTTTTGTATGGGAGTTGATGGACTGAATTGCAACTCTAGACTCTATAAAATCTTTCATTGTGGCTACTAGCAACAATGCATCTTTAGATTTGTCTTATAATGGGATGAATCTGTAAGTGCAAAACCCTCTGACCTCCCAACAAACAATTAACTCATCTGTGATCTGCTTGTATTAAACTCACCAACATCACCGCTGTATGTAAAGATTTATCCTCTTTTTCTGCAAGTGTTTAAACTGTCTATCTTCAGTTTATGTTTCATCCACCACCTAGAATTTGCACTAATACAGGAGGCAGCATGCTGCCTCCAAAGTCCAGCACTTATTCAGTGTTGCCAACTGCCAAAATTCAAAATGCACTAGTGGCACTTCCAAAATGCACTAGAATGCGCTAGATGCTTGCCTGGAAGGGAATATGACCATTAAATGACCATTAATCTTCTACATTCTCTAGTTGTGTAGACTTGGGCTAATTCACATGATGAATATTCTAACTATTGAGGGTGTAAAAATGAAACCAAATGGACCCGCAAGGGTCCAATTTGGTTTCATTTTTACACTCTCAAAGAGTTACAACTGGTTAACACAACTGTCCATCATTTAGCCTGGGGACCACTGGTTGAAAACCACTGTCATAGGAGGAGAAATGGTGAAAAATGAGGGTTTTATCTCTGGCGCCTGTCAACCAATTTCGCTCCAACTCACCAGCAAAAAAGCACTAGATTTTCCGCCAGGAGTTTTTCACTAATTTTGGCGCTAGGGGGGGTCTGGAAAAGCGCTAAATATAGCGACAAATGCGCCGAGTTGGCAACACTGCACTTATTTACTGATAGCAAGTAGCTCATCACATTTCTATGGTGGATTTTTATGAAGCAAACACTTTGCAGCTGTATGGAAAGGTTGAATTATCCTCTATCTCCAATGTTGATGAGTTGACTGTCTTTTATCCAGGGAGATGATTGTTAGATGCAGATGATTGTTAGTATTATTGGAGACAGAGGGAATTGCAACTCTGAAGTCATCCCAATATTTAAAAAAAACTGCATTGTGGCTAGATCTGGAATACCCAAACATTGAGTGTGTGTGTGACCCATGCACAGACATTTCTGCCTGGCTTACATGCTAATCTCTGCTCACTGCATGCGCAACGATTTGGGTACTTTACAATTTGGGTTATCATTACAAAACTTTGGCTGCATTACTTGGATATTAACATTGTGCTACAAGAACAACACATTGCATTTACGCCTACATCATATATTGTGGTTTACTTTTCGACAACAAAATCTCCAGTTGATGTAGTTGACTAAAGTGTATTGTTGCATTCCTTGATGCTGTTATGACTGCAACAAAGTGTAGAATGACTTTATGATGATCATTCTGGATAACACTATCCACTAGTACCTTTCTTAACTCTTTACACTAGTTTGCATTTGTTAATTTTGTAGTTGTATAAAGATGTACATCACAATACCCAATTCAACCCTATATGGTACCATCTTGGCTGTTTTTAAATCTACAAATGGGCCCTTTGGATATACTGTACTAGGCTGTGTGTGACAGACATTATTTGTACAAATGGAATTGACTTGAATCTCTTTCTTTCTCTTCTGCAGGATGGAGCTGATGGTGTAGATGTTCAACCAGAGGATTGTCCTGACCTCCTGTGTGCTTCCATCTGGTGAAGAAGAAGAAAAAAAATCTCAATACAGTTCAAAGAACTGGCACAGTGCAAAAATCTCAATACAGTTCAAACAAAAAGTGCTGCTAAAAAGTCACCAAATCACAATTGCCACAAAATAATAAAACAAGTTTCACAACAACACTAAACAAAATGACCACAACCATAACTGCCACAAAAACCAGCACCCCATCCTGACTGCTCAGAGTATGAGTGTTGGTTGTAAGATGTGGACGTTATGAGTGTTGCTATAGAGGATGTCAAACTCTAGGTCCAGGAGCCAAATTATCTTCAACCAGAGGAATGATGTTTAATCACTATTAAAACTAGTTCTCGTGCATTGATATTTTATTATTAGAGCTGGTCCTCTGGCATATTATTTAATTACTATTAGACCTGGGCCTCTGGTATATAAGAAATTAATCAAACTCATTGTTTTACTTTCTCATTTTGCTGTACTTCACTCAATTTCTCTACCAGGTCATGTTGTGGCCTCCTGGTGGCGCTATAATAGGCCAATGTTTCAAGGCAATTGTTATGAGTTTTACTTTCTTACTTTGCTGAGCTTTAAAAATGCAGTTTCATCTCTGCATTTATCTTGGTATTTAAGGGGAAATGACTTTTGAAGGAAAATAACTTTGCTGTTTTGCCTCCATGGGGCGTACTGGTAAACTGGTGCCCATGTGTTTTGCCTCCATGGGGCGTACTGGTAAACTGGTGCCCATGTGTTTTGCCTCCATGGGGCGTACTGGTAAACTGGTGCCCATGTGTTTTGCCTACAGGGGGCGTACTGGTAAACTGGTGCCCATGTGTTTTGAAACCCAGTCCGACTTCAATTTTTTCTTCTTTTGGCCCGCTGTCTACTTGAGTTTGACATTTCTGCTGTAGGGAGAAGCATGACCGAATGAATGAAGCATGGTGTATCACTCACTTCTAGCTCCCATCAACACTGATTTCAACCAGTGGTCTGGGGACCACCAGTGGTCCTTGAGGGGGGTCCCAGGTGGTCCACAGAAATTGTCATTTCGATGGTTTTGCCTGCTATTTCTGCTAATACTGCCAACAACAGTACGGCATGGGATTGTATATAAAAAGGATGTTGTCCAACTACAAAGTGAAATATTCTAGTCTGGGGTCTGAAATGTCCTTAAAAGGGTGGTCCGTGGCTTAAATGTGGGGGAAAATGGGCCTTGATATGGAAAGGGTTGGAAAAACAACTGGTACAGCACACGGGGTGTGCTAAACGCAAATGAAATGGCCAGAAAGTCACAAAGCTCCATGAGTTCATACAGAAACAACCTTGCTATGACGATGCACCTCCATGGTACCACAGCACCTCAAAGGGTTAAAAATCACACCTGTGTGAATTGAGAGGTGCTCTTATACGTTGTTGTTCAATTGTGCTTCACCCAAACACAATGTACCTGTCTAACTGTTCCACAGAAATGCTAATGTGCCTGTCTAACTGCTTCATGCCAATGTGCCCGTCTAACTGCTTCACAGGAACGCCAAATGTACCTGTCTAACTGCTTCACAGAAGCGCTAATGTACCTGTCTAACTGCTTCACAGAAGCGCTAATGTACCTGTCTAACTGCTTCATGCCAATGTACCTGTCTAACTGCTTCACAGAAGCACCCAATGTATCTGTCTAACTGCTTCATGCCAATGTGCCCGTCTAACTGCTTCACAGAAGCGCTAATGTACCTGTCTAACTGCTTCATGCCAATGTACCTGTCTAACTGCTTCACAGAAGCGCCCAATGTACCTGTCTAACTGCTTCACAGAAATGCCAATGTACCTGTCTAACTGCTTCACAGAAATGCCAATGTACCTGTCTAACTGCTTCACAGAAATGCCAATGTACCTGTCTAACTGCTTCATGCCAATGTACCTGTCTAACTGCTTCACAGAAGCACCCAATGTACCTGTCTAACTGCTTCACAGAAGCACCCAATGTACCTGTCTAACTGCTTCACAGAAGCACCCAATGTACCTGTCTAACTGCTTCACAGAAGCAGCCAATGTACCTGTCTGACTGCTTCACAGAAGCGCCCATGCACCTGTCAATGGCTTCACACCAACATGCATGTTTTGTCCAGCTGGGTGATGTCTATTGAGTGTTCATTTTTGCATTGGCTGGGTTTTTTTGTATTTGGTGTTTTGCTTTGTTCTGCTGGTTGTTTTTATAGACTTGTTTTGTATTGCCTTTTGTATTATTGGGTGTACGGCTCTGTTCTGCTGCTTGGTGTTTCTGAGATGTTTTAGGCCTTTGGGCCTGGCAGATGTGTGTTCTGTCCACCTGTTGGCTTGTTTATACCCGGCACAAAAGCTCTTGCATCAGTGTTTGAACTTTCTTGTGTTCTCTCCACATACTGAACTCATGGTATTGGATGATCTTAAAGGCACATTCAGAGTTTAGGTTCTAAGTGATCACTGCGACCACTGCTATTCATAGACCACCACCTCGCCCCTCCTCCCCTCTCTCGTGTGTGTGTGTGTCATCTCCTGTTCAACATTTTGTACAGATTGTGGTGACCCTGTGAGTCTCACTTCCATGCTGTTTGATGTTACATGAGGACAATCTCACGTATTGTGGTTGTTGTGCTGTATTTTGGTGGTTCACTTTCAGCCATTTTTTGTTCCTCTGGCATTAAGGGGAATCGGGGTTTTGGAGTAATTTCATCAACCGTTTTTTATTCAAACTTCCAGTTGAGTTTGCACTTGTGCTGCTTTTTCATCCCTTTGCATTGAACTGTCAAATGTCATCACATTTGTCATTTCCTTCCTTGTATGAATGTTTATTCTCCAGTGCACTGCAGTGACTTTATCTTATGTTTCCTTCAATGCATGAGGAGTCCAAACGGCTTCTGTTCATGGAAGGAACTTACATGATGAGCTAACCAGTTCCTTTCTCCTTCATGTTTGTAAACTGAAGGTGTCTCCACTCGTGGACGTTGTCGTGAGTGGACTTTAAACCTGGTAGGTCGTGTGCACACAAACGTACTGTATATGGAAACATTGTTACATTATGTTTTTGTTTTTATATAGTCCCTCAGGAGGAGCTGGGCGAGCAGTTCAGTACAGTTGAGGTTGCTGCTGAGAGGTGAGTGTTTTATACTTACAGTACATGTACATAGGAGGTTTTGTGCTTATCACACCAATGTACTGTATGTGCAGACAAAGAGGGATGAAATATTGTTTCCCACTCATCCGAAGTGCAATAAAATATTGTGCATATGGAAACATTGTTACAATATGTTTCCTTGTGTTTTACATAGCCAATCAGGAGGAGGAGCTGGGTGAACAGTTCAGTACAGCTGATGTTGATAGGTGAGTGTTTTATACTTACAGTGCATGTACTTAACAAGGATTTGTACTCGTCACACCAATGTATACTGTATGTGCAGACATGCAGAGGGATGAAATATCGTTTCCCACTCATCCACAGTGCAATAAAACATTGAGTATATGGAGACATTGTTACAATATGTTTTTGTTTTATATAGCCTCTCAGGAGGAGGAGCTGGGTGAACAGTTCAGTACAGCTGATGTTGCTGCTGAGAGGTGAGTGTTTTATACTTGCATGTACTTACAAGGTTTTGTACTTGTCACACCAATGTATACTGTATGTGCAGACATGAAGAGGGATGAAATATTGTTTCCCACTCATCCACAGTGCAATAAAACATTGAGTATATGGAGACATTGTTACAATATGTTTTTGTTTTATATAGCCACTCATGAGGAGGAGCTGGGTGAACAGTTCAGTACAGCTGATGTTGCTGCTGAGAGGTGAGTGTTTTATACTTGCATGTACTTACAAGGTTTTGTACTTGTCACACCAATGTACTGTATGTGCAGACATAAAGAGGAAGACGTATCACTTGAGCAGTAGAGAAGGGAGGCACTGGAGCAGCACAGACAGTTCAAGCCTTTTATTTTAAATACAGGGTGCAGGTACAAAAGTGACAACGTTTCGATGTATCAGTCACATCTTCGTCAGGTCATGACCTGACGAAGATGTGACTGATACATCGAAACGATTGTATTGTATTGCTTTGTTCTGCTGGTTTTGTTCATTTGTATTGGGTTTTTTTTTTTTTTTTTTTTTTTTTTGCTTTTTTGTATTGGGTGTTTTTGCTTCTGCTGTTCATATTTTTCATATGGGGTGTTTTTGTATTGGATGTTTTGCTTTTTGTATTGCGTTTTGCTTTGTTCTGCTGGTTGGTTGGTTTGTTCATTTGTATTGGGTGTTTTTTTTTTTTTTTTTCTTTTTTGCTTGGTTTTTGTATTGGGTGTTTTGCTTCTACTGTTCATATTTTTCATATGGGGTGTTATGTTTTTTTTGGGTGTTTTGCTTTGTTCTGCCTTGTATTGGATGTATTGCTTTTTTATTGGGTTGTTTAATTTGCACTGCTGGTTTTATTTTTTGTATTGGGTGTATTGCTTTGTTCTGCTGGTTGTGTGGGTTTTTTTATTGGGTGTTTTGCTTTTTGTATTGCGTTTTTCTTTGTACTGCTGGTTGGTTTTTATATTGTATTGGTTTGCTCAGCTGGTTGGTTTGTTCATTTGTGTTCGTTTTTTTTTTTTTTTTTTTTTTTTTTTTTGCTTGGTTTTTGTATTGGGTGTTTTGCTTCTGCTTTTTATATTTTTCATATGGGGTGTTATGTTTTGTATTGGATGATTTGCTTTTTGTAGTATTGGGTGTTTTGCTTTGTTCTGCCTTGTATTGGGTGTTTTGCTTTTTGTATTGGGTTGTTTAATTTGTACTGCTGGTTTTATATTGTATTTGGTGTATTGCTTTGTTCTGCTGGTTGTGTGTGGGTTTTTATTGGGTGTTTTGCTTTTTGTATTGCGCTTCACTTTGTTCTGCTGGTTGGCTGGTTTGTTCATTTGTATTGTGTGTGTGTGTGTGTGTGTGTGTGTGTGTGTGTGTGGTTTTTTTTTTTTTTTTTTTTTTTTTTTTTTGTATTGGTGGTTTTCATATGGGTTGTTATTGTATTGGGTGTTTTGCTTTGTTCTGCCTTGTATTGGATGTATTGCTTTGGCTTCTGTATTGGGTTTTAATTTGTACTGCTTTTTTGTATTGGGTGTTTTGCTTTGCACTGCTGGTTGGTTTTTATATTTTTGTATGAGTGTTTTTTTTTAGTGTTGTAGTATTTGCTTTTTTTTGTAGATGTGTTGGTCTGGCTGTTATGCATATGGAAACCTTGTTATAGCCACTCAGGAGGAGGAGCTGGGTGAACAGTTAGGAGGAGGAGGAGCTGGGTGAACAGTTAGGAGGAGGAGCTGGGTGAACAGTTAGGAGGAGGAGGAGCTGGGTGAACAGTTCAGTACAGCTGATGTTGCTGCTGAGAGGTGAGTGTTTTATACTTGCATGTACTTACAAGGTTTTGTACTTGTCACACCAATGTACTGTATGTGCAGACATAAAGAGGGATGAAATCGTTTCCCACTCATCCACAGTGCAATAAAACAAAGACAAAATGGCAACAAGTATTTGTTTTGCGTTGTTGCATCACATTTCTTTTTTTTTTTTCTTTATGGTTGCAGTGATCCCAGGTCACAGGATGCAAAGCGGGGCCAAAGCCAGCCAGACAGTCAGAAACGTGCTGTTTCGCTTTCTGGGCCAGAGAAGTGAGTACAGGTAATTTACTTTACTTTACTTTATTACCCCGGGGGGGGGGGGGGAACTGTCTTATATTCAGGTCAATAGGTTTCTTTATTCAGGAAGCTAGAAGAAGGAAAATATACCTGTACTAAAAGTCTGTACCTACCATGTTTTGCAGTGATGCTGTTCCACGGAGGAGCTTCAGAAAACTAACCCAAAGCGAGCAGAGTTGGCGTTTGAGCCTTACCAGGGGGTCCACGGGGGCTATTTGTGTGTATTGGGTGTTTGCTTTGTTTTGTATTGCTTTGTTCTGCTGGTTGGTTGTTTTTATATATATTGTTTTACTTTTGCTTTTTTAATATGTTTTTGTATTGGGTGTTCTGCTGGCCTTTTTGTATTATTGGGTGTATTGCTTTGTACTGCCTTGTATTGGATGTATTTTATTTTATTTGTATTTGGTTTTAATTTGTACTGCTTTTTTGTATTGGGTGTATTGCTTTGTTCTGCTGGTTGGTTTGTTCATTTGTATTGGGTGTTTTTGTATTGGGTGTTTTGCTTCTGCTGTTCATATTTTTCATATGGGGTGTTTTTGCTTTTTGTATTGGGAGTTTTTCTTTGTTCTGCATTGTATTGGATGTATTGCTTTTTGCTTTTTGTATTTGTCATTTGCTTTTTGTATTGGGTTTAATTTGTGCTGCTGGTTTTATTTTTGTATTGGGTGTATTGCTTTGTTCTTGTGTGTGTGTGTGTGTGTGTGTGGGGGGGGGGTTATTGGGTGCTTTGCTTTTTGTATTGCGTTTTGCTTTGTACTGCTGGTTGGTGGTTTTTATATTGTATTGGTGGTTTTTATATTGGGTGTTTTGCTTTATACTGCTGGTTGGTGGTTTTTATATTGTATTGGTGGTTTTTATATTGGGTGTTTTGCTTTGTTCTGCTGGTTGGTGGTTTTTATATTGTATTGGTGGTTTTTATATTGGGTGTTTTGCTTTGTTCTGCTGGTTGGTGGTTTTTATATTGTATTGGTGGTTTTTATATTGGATGTTTTGCTTTGTTCTGCTGGTTGATGGTTTTTATATTGTGTTGGTGGTTTTTATATTGGGTGTATTGCTTTATACTGCTGGTTGGTGGTTTATTTTTTGTATTGGTTGTATTGCTTTGTTCTGCTGGTTTTGTTCATTTGTATTGGCTGTTTTTGCTTCTGCTGTTCATATTTTTCATATGCGGTGTTATGTTTTGTCTTGGGTGTTTTGCTGCTTGTAGTATTGGGTGTTTTGTTCTGCCTTGTATTGGTCTTGCGTTTTTTTTTTTTTTTTTTTTTTTTTTTTTTTGTATTGATCGCTTGGTTATTGTATTGTGTGTATTGCTTTGTTCTACTAGTTGTGTTTTTTTATTATTGGGTGTTTGCTTCTGTATTATTGGGTGTTTTGCTTTTTGTATTGCATTTTACTTTGCCCTGCTGGTTGGTGGTTTTTATATTGGGTGTTTTTGATTTGTTCTAGTCTGTTTTTTCTTTCTTTTTTTTTATATATATTTTTGTTGTATTGAGTGTTTTGCTTCTGCTGTTTTTTATATTTTTGTATTGGGTGTTTTGCTTTGTTTTTGTAGTATTGGGTGTTTTGCTTTGTACAGCTGGTTGTTTTTATTTTATTTATTTTTTTATTTTATTTTTTTTTTATTTCATGCCTTGAGTTTGATCTCATAATTTCTTCAATGCATGAGGAGTCCAAACAGCTTTTCATGGAAGGAGCTGACACCAGTTCCTTTCTCCTTTTTCATGTCAGTTCCTGTTGGTTGTAAACTGTTGCCTGCTGGTAGTATAGTGCTAGGGTAGGGTGTCCACCCCACCCCTCCCTCACCACCGGTGGGGGGGAAGGTGTCCCCACTCGTGGCCTGCACGTTGTCGTCGTGAGTGGGCTTTAAACCAAGACAGGCCTTTTTTTTACTTAATGTATGTTTTTGTCCCATGATTTTGTAAATCTTTTACACCCCTGCCACCATTGGCATTAGATGATCTTAAAGCCCCCCCCCCCCCACCCATTCTCTCAAAAGCATAATGTGTATTTTTTCTCTCTCTCGTTCCTATCTGCCTCGATTATAATCCTTTCTGCTCCTCTGGTTTAATTCCTACTCTATTCTCTGTTATCAATAAACATTAAGACTTTACTTCAAATGTTACATTTTGTCCAGGTCGCTGTGACCTGTGAGTGTCACTTCCATGCTGTTGTGAAAACCTCTCATACTGTGGGTGTTGTGCTGTACCTTGGTGCTTCACTTTCAACCAGTTATGATTTCATGACCCGTTTTCATTCAAACTTCCATTTGTGCGATGATTTCATCCCTTTGCATTGAGAAGCGTACCGTAAAATACCAAATAGTAGCCCGGGCTTTTATTATGCAAAATCCATTCGGACCCCGGGCGCTTATAAGGTACTGGGCTGTTATTTATTTTTGCACCGTCCTGCACAGGGCCATTATTTCATTACAGTTTCTGTTGAACATGTTTTAGTGCAAAATTAAAAGGTATAATAAACATATGTATAGCAGGCAAAGTTATTGACTTTTTGATTTAATATTTAGAATAGAAGACCTTATAGGCAGCATTGCTTAATAGATCTGACCCAGATTCAGACTGGCATGATTGACTGTAATTACTTAATTGGTTGCACACTGCACAGCTGTGTAACTTTTCACATTTTAGAATATTGTAATGTATAGCCTCAGTATATTCTTTCAAATGAGGTTTGGCCTTACAGAATACATGGTGCTCAGTTTTTCAATCAAATCAATCAAATGAACCGCTGGGAAAGCACCTAATTGAGACAAGAGTAGGGCCGTATACGTGTGCTAGCTCTAAACTGCGTACAGGACGATTCTCTCTTCATATTGTTTGATGAAGTCATATAAAACGTGACCTATAGCTATACCCAATGGAAATATAAAATATATAAAATATACACTGTGTTGAAGAGTAGGAATTACAGCAATCGCTTGAAAACTGAGTGAGAAAGGGACATTTGAAATCTCAACTTTCATCTCATCTCATCGCATCGGAGTCAATGCGCTGCGCTGACGCTTGGATTCAGTATGGTGAGTGCGTGTGCGCAAACATAGATCGATGCACAAAATGACAGTAGACCTAAACGTTTGACAGAATATGCAGTCTGAGTTAAAAAAATCGTTGTATTGTGGCTATGTATGGCAGAATTAAACATGTATTTTGGGGAGGTGGAGAACTGCTGTCGCATTGTGACATGCGATATGCTGACGGGATGGTGCGCATTAGGCAGAAATGAGGAGGTCTGCAAACGCCATACAAATAGTATTTAATATGTTTGCAAATAACAGCTCATGGGCGGTTATTTGGACGTGGGCGGTTATTTGGACGAGGCGGTTATTAAGCAAAATGGTGTGGGTACATGGGCCGTTATTTGGTAGTGGGCGGTTGTTTGAGTAAGGGCTGTTATTTGGTATTTTACGGTAACTACATTTGTTTTCCTTTTTTTTGTGTGAATAGTTTTGTTTTAATTCAGCGCTATGCAGTGAGTTTATTTTCCCTCACACACCCTCTGGCCTTAAGTTCTAGTGTCTTTGGTCAATCGGATTGTGTCTTGCGTATGTTTTAGTCATCATGTGAGTTCACGTCCGACATGAACACAGGCCCCGTGTCTGACGGTTACTAATGTTCATACTGTTGCTGATATACTGTGGCAATTGCTTTTGTTTTTAGTAGATTTGTACCCAACCTTAAAGGTAGGGGAAGTGATTTGAAATTCATGGTGTAGTACCAGCCTGGTGCACTAGGGGTCCCCAAAAGTAGCTACACTATGTGAACCTGCTGCTCTCTCCTGATTGGAGGAGAATTGTGGTGACCTGGGGAACTTTTATTAGCTCCTCTGCTAACGTGGGGGAGGGGGAAACTCCATATGTGGTTTCCACACCTTATAATAGAGCATTTTAACAGAAAAATATTTTTGGGTGATATCTGACAAAAGTGAAATCACTTCCCCTACCTAAGTTCATTTAGTTGAATTAATTTCATAAATTATTCAATACTGTGTGAATTATGAAAAGTGCAGCCGCAAGCATCTAGGTTATAAGACCATTGCTGGTGTCATCAGATCTAATTTGCGACTAGGGTTTCAGCATGTAATCCCACATAACATATGAACACAGGCCCGGTATGTTATGTGGTTTTTCTGTCATGTCACATTAAAGGATACATCAAGTCGGCTTGCATCACAAACACTGGGTTAAGTATGTGATGTAATTTTTTTTTTTTTTTATTTTTTGTGAGAGTGGACTTATGTGCTGCCATTGGTGATGGGCCTATGACCCAAACATTTGCTGTTGCACTCTTCACTTGTAGCACTTCATGAGCACAAGGATAATAACAGGTTTTCTTTATGCCTGAGGAATCTACCTACCTAAGGTATTTGTGGTGAATGATGGTCTTTGTGTCTTTATACATAAAGAAACAAACATCACTATCGTTCATGGACTTAATGATTCAAGTTTAATTTTGTTGATTGTGTATAATTTATTTTAGTGTAAAGGGTAAAAATGTTACATACTGTTGCCTCTAATGTAAATTAAATGACTTGCTGTTTTGTTGTCAGGGTGGTTGAAATGTCAATCAATGTGATTGATTTTTGGACCTGTAAATTACAACAAAACGCACCATGGCACTGGTGTGGGACTTCTGGTTTAGCGGAACGGGGTTCGATTCCCTGCAGTGCCCTGCTCAATGTTGTATTTGCATGGTCTCTTTATTTTTGGCTCATTGTGTTACATAGATGATGACCCCCAGATCCTTTACTGCAGTTTTACTATAGTTACTAAGTCTATTTAGTCAGGGACTGTATCATATTGGGTTACATAGATGATGACCCCCAGATCCTTTACTGCAGTTTTACTGTAATTACTAAGTCTATTTAGTCAGGGACTGTATCATATTGGGTTACATAGATGATGACCCCCAGATCCTTTACTGCAGTTTTACTATAGTTACTAAGTCTATTTAGTCAGGGACTGTATCATATTGGGTTACATAGATGATGACCCCCAGATCCTTTACTGCAGTTTTACTATAGTTACTAAGTCTATTTAGTCAGGGACTGTATCATATTGGGTTACATAGATGATGACCCCCAGATCCTTTACTGCAGTTTTACTATAGTTACTAAGTCTATTTAGTCAGGGACTGTATCATATTGGGTGCTCTAAATGCATTATGATTAATACTACTGCAGGAAATGGAGAAAGGAAACAGGAAACGGCCCACTTTACGTTTTGGCCTATAATCTCTCAAATGGTCCACAATCTCTGGCCCGATCCCTACACCCTTCACATGGGAGATTTTATTTTTGCAAAAGCAGTGACCAATTTTTCCTTCCAGTGAACAGACAATTTTACAGGGTAAATTAGGGTCCAAGGATGCAATGTTTCTGTTTGCACAAGGCATTATGCCATGTAGATAGTATTTAAGGAGGCACAGCTTGACGCTTAGCGCTTGTCAAAGTGCCACGTGTGCAACTAAGTTGAAAATCCTCAAACGTCACAACAATTCTATAGGATGTCATCTGAGGCCACAGGATATATAGTCTTTGATATTTGAAAAATGGCAAAATCCTGGAAAAACCAAACTGGCTGACTTGTCAAGGAGGGGGTAGAGAACTCCATAAATGTATACCAGTGGCGGCTGGTGGGGGGGGAATCAAGAATATGTACCAGGTATCATCACATACAATGGAAGCAAAACAATGAGTTGGTGTGAATGGATGCTGTCAGCCAATCCTTACCAGCTCTTTGAGAAGGTTCTGGGCCTCCTGGGTATAGGCTACTGGTGTAGGATATTCTCTTCCTCTGTCCTTGGATTTTTGTGTGATGATTACATTTAACTGGTTCCAGCTCTTTAGTTAAAAAAAAAAAAATCCTGCAGTGTTCTGCTTTCAATTGGTGTTTTCTGCATTGCTTTATAGTTATCTTATAATATCTTTGTCTTGTTGTTCCATTATCAAAATTAATTCAACTACTGTATATTTCTCCCTACCTGGCTCTGTGTCTCTTCATTCATGTCTGTGGTGGAGTTGTGTTCAACTCTATGTAAAACTGTGTTGTGTGCTGCCCTCAAGTGGTTTGGTCGCGCACATTTTGTGACCCAGATCGCTCCTACCGCTTGCATTGAAGTCAATAGGGCCGCAATGTATTGCCCTTCAGTGCAGAGCTCGATGCCTGAAGACGAATGCGAACCATCAGCAACGTTGTACAACGTAAACAACTTTTGACATTTCATGGCAGTATATTACAACTTTTAATCACTTTGTGGTTAGAGTGGGCTTTAGTTACTTATATTATATACAATTTGCTGTGATGGATTGCTCATTTAAAGAAAATGACAAGCTGCAGATTTCATTTCTCCTTCATTCTTATTCACGTTTTATTCATGAGGTATTGCATGGTGGTGCGGCGCACTAGCGCTCCTATTGACCGGCCGCCACTGATGTAGACTATAACACTCAAAGATCAGGGTGGGACTCTGTTCACTGTAAGTAGTCTGGACTGAAGTATAATGACATAACAGAAAATGAAAATAAACAAGGTGCATATGGACCACTGGTGAAAGGCACGCACACTAGTGGTGCACAGTAAAGATCTCAACGAGCCTGAAAATTAAGGCCCGGCCCTAACAGTTCAGGCCCTAGGCCTTACCCGGCCCTACTAAATGGAATAGATTTTAGGCCCTACCCGGCCCTAAACTGTCAGGTTTGGGCAAAATGTGAGAATTCGCCACAGATTAAAATTTAAATGGCAGGAAGAAACATATATGCAGGATATAGGTACCTATACCAAACCTATATTCTCCATATAAGGATCATATATGTGCATATATGCCACATATATGCCATATAGGCTCCACATATATGCTCCTTATAGGCTGCATACATCTCACATATAGGTCAACATCAGGTACATATATGCGCATACATGCCACATATATGCCATATAGGTTCAACTTATATGGCTGCATACATCTCACATATAGGTCAAAATCAGGTGCATATATGTGCATATAAAGGCCATATAGGTCCTATATGGGATCCTATATAGCTTCTTTATACCCTCATATAGGTCATGTATGTACATATAAGGCACCCATATCCATGTATAGGCCCTGACATATCCCAGATAGCAAAATGCATTGATTCAATGTTGGATTATGGTCAGACTGGTTATTTCTGGTTGAGGTTGTAAAAGCTGATTCAATATTTAATTACAGTTACTATTTCAACAATTGAAAAACTGTTGTTGAATCTATTTAGTATAGATGCTCATTGTTGAATTTGCCTACACTGACTTGACATGCAGGTATATAGGCCTACAGTATGTTGTATTCTCAATATTGACTTTCCCTACGTTGTTTTAACGTGGTATAGATACAGTAATCTATTTTCAATGTTGAATTTCCATCTGATGATTTGACATGGTTTAAATGTGTAGTGCTGATATTATTATAAAAATATTATTATTCATTATTATTATTATTATTCCCATACACCGGACCACTACGGAAGTACATATCATACGTTGGCACAGTGGTTAGTGCTGTTGCCTCACAGCTAGAAGGTCCTGGGCTCGATTCCTGCTAGGGGCGCTGCTGTGGGTGCTGGCGGATCTGTCTCCTCCACGTCATCAGTGCCAATACCCGAGGCGGGGTTGGTGAAAGGGCCTTTCTGTGCGGAGTTTGCTCTTTGGAGTTTTGCGCTCTTTGTCCTCCCTGTGTCCCCTAGGGTAGATACCCTCACAAAAACATCCAGTAATCCTGGGCTCTAAACTGCCTCCCCCTGGCCAGCCTGATGGAGGGGACAGGAACTGGTTGGAATAACGTGTTGCTTCCATGCGCTATGTCCAACCAGGGAAACTCCCCCCAGCTAAAAAGGTGGCGCGACTCCTCATGCCTTGAAGGAAGCATAGCCCAGTCTGCTACCAGGTTGGCAGAAGGTGTGTAGAACCTAGGGCATTAATGACTTGAGATTTTTTCTAGTCGACTTGTCAGACAGTCAAGTCGAAGTTGTATCGATTTATCGTTTTATGGCGCGGGGGGGGGGGGGGGATCGGGATCAAATGGTGCCGCTATGACGCCGGCGCAGTGCTTATACAAAACACATCGTGAGGCTACGCATGACGCATGTGGCAAGCTTAATATGAAAACAATATTGGCACACAGCGCAGCACAACGTCCACTATGGCCAGCCATAAAAACACACAACGTTCTAACCACACGTTAGAACGCAACAGAAGACACATTGTCAGAATACTATCCATTTACATGTAGCCTCCTCCTCCTCCTCCTCCTCCTCCAACACCACCATACCACGCCGCTTTCTTTTCTGATCCATTCAGTAAATTAATGAGAACGACGCGGACAGAAGCATGCGTAGCCTAATGCGAAACGACGAACAAGACGGTCACTATAGCACGGGGAGGTGTTGGTTGATGAAGTTCTGCACTCTTACACTGTTTGCTGATCCGTGTACGTAATGATCAGTGGAACGCCGAGCGCCCAGAGCGCAAAAGCGCGCTGCGCATGCTGCTGCAGTAAGATTGGTAAGCCTAAATTAAGGCTGAACTCCGATAGAGTTGCAAAGGAAACTTCAAAGGAGACTTCTGTCTGTGAGTGACAGTAACCAATATTACAGTTGAATTATATACACACGCGTCGCACATATAGAAAAAGAAAAAAAGGGGAAGACAAAGGTAAATGTTTAATTCCTCCTCCTTACTCCTTCGCTCGAAGGAAGGGGAAAAACAACTTATCGACTCAGGCTTTTTGGAGTCGACACGTGTTATGCAAATCGATGCATCGATGTATCGGTTTTTTGGTTAAAGCCCTAGGGGACAGGAATTGGTTGGAATAACGTGTTCCTTCCATGCGCTATGTCCAAACAGGGAAACTCCCCCCAGCTAAAAAGAAGGCGGCGCGACTCCTCATTCCTTGAAGGAAGCATAGCCCAGTCTGCTGCCAGGTTGGCAGAGGGTGTGTAGAGCCCAGGATCACATTAGGAATTGGTACTGCATTGCCAAAGCATTGCATTGGCAATGCTTGCACTGCATTGTACCAGCTGTCATAATAATAATTATTACCGTTGGCGTCGCGGGGATATTAATATCACATCGGTGCATCGCCATCAACCTCCCGCTTTCAGCACAACAAGCACAAAAAGTGCCTTTCTGGGCACAGGTCTCCACCAGGCCAGGTCAGATTGTGGCCTCCTGGTGGTGCTATAAAAAGCCAATGTTAAAAGGGTGCCATTTATTGTTGTATTTAGCATTTTGATGATTTGAGGCATTTTGTGCAAAAAATGTGTTTTGCAAATGTCCACCTGTTGGTGGCGATATAACAAGCCATTTTGAAAAGAGTGGAATATTTCTCTCAGGCTAGTGCGTTAAAGATTTTATGTAAATTGCCTGCTGTGTTCAAAATCTTTATAAAATCGTCCTCCTGGTGGCGCTCTAACAGTCCGTTAGGGACAGAGATTCATGGTTGGCATCCAGGGAGTGTGTGTGTGCAAATTGTGGCTTAGATCCGGTTAACGGTTTGGGAGATTAGCTGGTAACAGACAGACACACAAATAGATTTTTGGCAAAAAAAAATGTCCAGAAAAAGCCTCCTGGTGGCGCTATAACAGGCTTTTGTGGAAGATTTGGGGTAAAGGTTCATTGTTAGTAACGAGAAAATATTTGTGCAAATTGTGGCATCGATCGGGTTAATGGTTTGGGAAATTAGCTGGTAACAGACACACACACAGATTTTTACAAATAAAAAGGCAAAAACAGCCTGGTGGCGCTATAACAGGCCGTTGTGGAAAATTTGGGACAGAGGTTCATGGTTGGCATCCAAGTGTGTCTGCAAATTGTGGCATTGATCAGGTTAATGGTTTGGGAGATTAGCTGGTCACACACACACACACACACACACACACACACACACACACACACACACACACACACACACACACACACACACACACACACACACACACACACACACACACACACACAGATTTTTGCCAAATAATTGCAAGAATCTGCCTCCTGGTGGCGCTATAATAGGCCCTTCTGTAGACTTTGGAGCAGAGGTTCATCGTTGGCATCCAACTTTCCATTTGCATTTCCAGCCATTCAAAAAAATAAAATAAAAATCTCTACAGCCCTAAATACTGAAAAGAGTATTTATAAAATGTCTGGGTTGTTCACATGAGACTGAGTAGACCATAAAATGACCAAAAGTTTTTTTTTTTTCATGTTGGAGGGGCACATGTTGGAGGGGCAAGAGAAAATGGTATGGGTGCGGCTTCATCGCCCGTGTCGCTTTGCGCCGCGGGCGATGAAGCCCCACCCATACCATTTTCAGTTACAGGACTTTTATTAGTCAAGTAAAGCATCAATAATAACATCAGTTGTTGTTGAAGTTGCAACATAAAGCTAAAGGTCTGACTCAGAGAGTTTTCTGTTTTCAATGATGAAATGCTGTTGGTTTAGTGGTGACACAGCTGTAGTTAGTTGGTAGCAGTAGTAGTGTTTCAAATTTGAAATGTAAGCACTTTAATTTGAAATATCTTGGGTTGTTTTGCATGGCATCGTGTTTGGGGGGGCGGACTGGGTATTTAGGGGGGCATTGCCCCCCCATGCCCATGCCTAGATCCGCCCCTGAAATGGACCCTTGCGGGTCCATTTGGTTTCATTTTTACACCCTCAAGAGTTAAAATATTCATCAGCTGAATTACCATGTTGTATATATGATGTTTGCAGTAAAGCCATTGTGTTTAAAGGGGAATTCCACCCATTTTCAACATTTTTTGTTCTGAGCGCCTACAAATGCAACTAAATGAACCCTAACAGGTTCATTTGGTTGCATTTGTACGCATACGGGTTCATTTGGTTCCACAGGGGTTGACACTAAGGTCTCCGATGCACTTGCCCATTGGGCAAGTGCAAGCCAGGTTCTACTTGCCCTCATGTCATGGTCACTTGCCCCCCCCCCAAAATATATTGTAAATTTTGCATTTAAGTTTACTTCCTACTTGGGTGCTTTAAACCAGGGGTTTTCAACTGGTGGTCCGGGGACCACCAGTGGTCCCTGAGAGGGTTCCAGGTGGTCGCCAGTTAAGTTGGTTAACCAGATGTAACTCTTGAGAACGTAAAAATGAAACCAAATGGACCCTTGCGGGTCCATTTGGTTTCATTTTTACACTCTCTAGAGTTAAAATTCATCATCTTAATTAGCCCAGGTCTACACAACTAGAGAATGTAGAAGATTACGTCATTTTGGTGTGTACAGAGTTAATTTGCCTATTTTGCTTCCCAAATCCAGCCTGGAATTGTGGATAGCTAGAAAGCAGGGAAAGTTGCACACTTGCCCGATCGGGCAACCAGGTAGCAGTCTTCACTTGCCCACCATTTTTTCACTTGCCCCGGGCAAGTAGGCAAGTGTTAGTGTCAAGCCCGGTTCCATTTGTACGCTCTCAGAAAAAAATGTCTAAAGAAATCCATTAACATGGTGAAATACTGTACATCTTGATGATGTCATCAAGATGTTTCACCATGTTAATGGTTTTCTTCAGACCCCCATTTCTTGGGAACACAGAATGGGGGAACTTTTTATCATGTCCACCCAGCACCTCTAGGACATAAGGACATATTAGAATGTAGAAAATGGGTGGAGTTCCCCTTTTTAAAAGTCTGTTTCCCCATGCCATGCATTGCTTCTTGCCTTTAAGGTGTTTCACTTGTTTTGATTGTGGTTGTATGATGTAGTAGCTGATCTGCACTCACATTATGCTGTGTCTCTTTGTCGGCAGGCTCTGAAGCTGTCCTAGACTGGAGGACCACTGTTCACCCTCCATCTACTCGTTCTACTACTCATCTACATATTCTACTTCTCATCTACCTTGCATAAGGCAGGTTTTACAAAACATTACAGTACATTGCTATTAGAGCTGTGACGATTAATTGTAGTAGAATTCATAATTGGGGCACGGTGGCACAGCGGTTAGTGCTGTCGCCTCACAGCTAGAAGGTCCTGGGTTCGATTCCCACTAGGGGCGCTGCTGTGGTGCTGGCGGCGTATCTGCTCCTCCACGTCATCAGTGCCCATACCCGAGGAAGGGCCTTTCTGTATGGAGTTTGCATGTTTCTCCCCGTGTCCCCTAGATACCCTCACAAAAACATGCAGTAATCCTGGGCACTGAACTACCTCCAACTGGCCAGCCGGGGCGCCTGATGGAGGGGACTGGAACTGGTTAGAATAACGTGTTCCTTCCACACGCTACGTCCAACCAGGGAAACTCCCCCTGTCAGGTGAAAAGAAGGCAGCTTATACTCCTCATGCATTGAAGGAAGCATGAGGCCAGTCCGCATCATAATTTATTTCTCAACTAATTTAGTGATTGATTATTAATGTGTGTTTCCCACTTAGTTTTTCAGCATTAATTGTCCCTTACAACCTGATTATAGCTGCACATGGACAGAAGCAGATGCAAGGCAAAAATTGACACTGTGGAACTATACTGTAACATTGATTATATTAAGAGCCAAACATAAAGCTTGAATATTTATTTATAAAGGACCTATTTGAGTTCAGAAGAGTACTGTACCTTTTAGACTGAGGTGTGTAGATATTCCGTAATCAATGTATGCCGTCAGAATAAGCCTAAAGACACCATGAGTTGCTTTAATATAACTGTGTTTGTTTGAATATTAGTCTAATCAGCAGCTAATCAAACATATTTTTGTTGGTTAGAACATGTCTAAAATATATTTTAAGGTGATGCTTAGAGAAGTGTTGTAATCCCATTCATCTTTTAACTAATCGGCCAATTATTTGATTATGAAAACAATCATTAGTTGCAACTCTGATTGCCATAGTTGAATCTTTGCAGCAGATTCTTGAATGTGTCAGTGAAATCAAAATGCAGAGCAGGTGGTCAGCTGATTTAAAACTTAGCTGATTTAGAAATTAGCAAATCTACAAGCTCACAACTTCCGCCTCTTTCTCTGTAGGCCGCCATGCTGTGTCGACGCTCTGCAATCATCCCATTCCAACAGGGAACTCTGATCCCCTCCACCTGCAAGTCATTAGGGACTTCAAGAACGCCGTCTCTACGACTTCGACGAGGATGTGGGCTCCGTCACAGTCGCCACAGAAGCCCATCATAGTTAAGAAAACAGGCGATGCCGATGGGGTCCACCTCTTCCACTGGCGTCTTTGGTTTCCATGGAGATGCTAGAGCGTACCCCTTGCCCACATTGCTAACAAGATGCCAAGAGCTGCATTCTGCCGTCGGAGGAGAGGCTCTGACCGCCGTGAGGCTTATATATCGAGCACCGATCATTCACGTGTGGTGCCGGAGGGATCTTAAACTTGCTACTCTGGACTGATTGACCACTTGGCGCAAAGTAAGTGTGAAATGTTGAAATGCAAAGACGGGTTCGCAAATCAAGAAGGTTGGCACTTCTCAAACACTATTCTTGATCATATACTGTTTGGGTGTGGCAGTAAATATCCACGCATGTATTCAACCTGCCCTTGCTTATAGTACCTGGAATTCCCTTAAGACTCATTTGACGAGGAGTCACACACGATGTACCACTGACCAAGCTGAACTTTTTCAACCCTTTTGTGTGAATATATATTGAAGTGAGACAGCTTATCTGATATTAACACATGCACATTTTACACCATAATGACGACTATCCACGTTATTGGCCTGATAGCCTCTAGATGTGCAGCATGAGTTTCCTCTGCTCTCCGAGTGAATATTCCTAATGTAACTTGTGTAGTCTGAATTCCTTTCTGTGTTACTGTACAATATCTGCATACAGTGTTGCAGTGGGACTTTTAGAAAAAAACATACAGACAAGTATAACATATTGAGAAAAATGGCTTACAATTGTATCTATAAAAGTAAATGACACTGTCACACTACAATGATAGTTGTATTAACTCAGGGGTTGACACTAAGGTCTCCGAGGCACTTGCACATCTGGCAAGTGCAAGTCAGGTTCTACTTGCCCTCAGGTCATGGTCACTTGCCCCCAAAAAATATATTGTAAATTTTGCATTTAAGTTTAACCAGATGTAACTCTTGAGAACGTAAACATGAAACCAAATGGACCTTGCGGGTCCATTTGGTTTCATTTTTACACTCTCAAGAGTTAAAATTCATCATCTTAATTAGCTCAGGTCTACACAACTAGAGAATGTAGAAGATTAGGTCATTTTGATGTGTATGTTAATTTGCCTGTTTTGTTTCCCAAATCCAGCCTGGAATTGTGGACAGCTAGAAAGCAGGGAAAGACACAGAGGCAGAGTGCAATGACTGCCTTCAAGACAAATTTATCTTGTGTTGTGTTATAGTGCACTAAGTTGCACACTTGCCTGATCGGGCAACCAGGTAGCAGTCTTCACTTGCCCTACCATTTTTTTTTACTTGCCCCGGGCAAGCGGGCAAGTGTTAGTGTCAAGCCCTGTTGAACTAATACTAACAGTAGTCATATCAACTAAAGGTGTCGACTTCTATCAACTAACATGTATTTGAGTTACCTTAATTATGTTTGTTGTCTTGATGTATAATTTTATCGCAGCATGGACACTTGAAATTATGAGTTGAAACAACACATTGGGTTTTATAATGTATTAGATTTGTTTTTTTTTCTGTTTGCCACTTTAAAGCCATAATATTTTGTGCAATTAGAAATGTTTCATTTTTTCCATATTATAGGCTAACCTGTTTACAAAATTTGTAAGATTTTTTTTAATTAAATGTGTTAGATTTGTTTTGTTTCTGTTTGCCACTTTTCATGCACTTTAAAATGTTTCATCTTTGCGTAATATCGGCTAACTTGTTAATAAAGTGTTTAAGTTGTACATTTGGGCTTCTATTGGATTTTATTAATGTATAGGTATTTTCATTGCATGTATGTAGATATAGGTACATATAGGTCATATATGTACATATATGCTACATACACATATATGTTTGCATACTAAAAATTGGCCCCTTTCCTATATGTATAGGTGCATATATGTACCATATATGGTACATATATGCACCTACATGGTACATATATGCACATATATGGTACATATATGCACCTATACATATAGGAAAGGGGCCAATTTTTAGTATGCAACCCTATATCACAAACATATATGCCCCTTATAAGTTTCTTCCATGTGGGGCACCATCTTCATAATAGATAAATACAGAAAAATAACTATTATTCTTACTATATTAACATAATTCAATATATATTTTTTCATGGGGCCCGAGGCCCTACCCGGCCCTATTGATTAGGATAGATTTTCGGCCCTACCCGGCCCTAAATGTCGGGTCGGGCCTGTTCGGGTTCGGTTCTGGTCGGGTTCGGGCAGAGTTTGAGAACTCTAGTGCACAGGCCTGCCCTGCTCTGCCCTGCCAAGGACAAACTCCCCTGCAGCCCAAATGACCTGCTCTGTCCTGCCAAGGACAAACACAAGACCCAACCTGCAGTCTCCCCTGCAGCCCAAATGACCTGCTCTCGGAGGAGGCACTCCGTAGCACAGGGGCCCCTCAGGGCAGGGGCGGATTGGCCATCTGGAGTACAGGGAGTTTTCCCGGTGGCCTGCACCACCTAGTGGCCTGGACTAGGTCCAAAATGCACTAGTGGCACTTCCAAAATGCACTAGAATGTGCTAGATGCTCGCCTGGAACATACAGATCAAAATGACCATTAATCTTCTACATTCTCTAGTTGTGTGGACTAAGTTGGGCTAATTCAAATGATGAATATTTTAACTCTTGAGGGTGTAAAAATGAAACCAAATGGACCCTTGAGGGTCCATTTGGTTTCATTTTTACACCCTCAAAGAGTTACATCTGGTTAACCAGCTGCCCCCACCAGGGTGGGCTGGCAAAGGTAAAATTGTCCCGGTGGGAAAATATGTGCCAATCCGCCCCTGCCTCAGGGAACGGTCAGTTCATCGTTTTTATTTACACTGTATACAAATGACTATGTAAGCTCATTTTCCTAATCAGTATGTGGGTAAATTCTCTGACGACACTGCAGTGTCGTCAGAGAATTTATTTTGTGCACCACTGCACTTTTCTGCTTTCCACTGCATCCAATATCTATTCACTTACTCCCTACTTTATTATAATTTTCCAATTTATAAGACCATTAAATTATCCTCTATCTTCTTCCCTTTTGGATTGTGGATGTTTACACCATAGGTCAATTGAGGTTAAATGCCCTACAATTTTACATTTTTTCATAAACAAAATGAAAAGCTGGGCCTTATTGTTGGAGATTTTTTTATTTAGTATTCACTATTGAGTTTGGGCTCTGCATCAAACATTGTGTAATGGGCCATTCAGGCAGCGCTACTGCTTGGCTATTTTTTGTTATTCGTATGTGTGATTGGTCATTGTTCACATTACTCCGTATGTAATCAAATTTGCTAATGTGGTGTATTTCCCTTTTTTCCCTGATTTTTTTTGTTCCAGCCCAATTTAAGATGTCTAATTATATGAAAGAGTGGAGGCGAAAAAAAGCTAGGACAGGTGAATTTTTAGATGAGTTTGCCAGTGATGAGGAGGGGTCCCCTGAGGACACGCCAGATGAGGGTGGAGAAAGTGCATCTATTGCAGAACAGCAATTGGGGGGTATGCCAGAGAGTGGGCCCAGTCAATTTGTCCATCCATCAGATCACTCCATAGGAAGTACTTCCTTTGATACCAGTATGGGAGAAGACCCTCCTACACAGGTGGATTATGGCTATAGGGAATACCCAGACACAAGTGACGAAGAAACAGAGCTTGTTGACTTAGAATCACAAGCTGAAGTGGAACCGTCAAGCCTAAGAGAGGATATGGTAGCTTGGGCCGTAGAAACTAAGTCAACACAAAGCAGTGTTAACATGATGCTAGGTATCCTCCGGAAACATGGCCATGATTTGCCCAAAGATTACCGCACGCTAATGCAAACCCCTCCTTCTGTACAGTCTAAGAAAATGTGTAATGGGGACTACATTTATTATGGTTTGGAGTCCGGCATCCGAAAGTTTCTTGAACAATGGCCTAACTTCACAGGAGCAGTCAAGTTGGACATCAACATCGATGGGGTTCCCCTGTTTAAATCAAGCCAGACACAGTTTTGGCCAATTATGGCCAAATTTGACAATTCAGAACCTTTTATTGTGTCGCTGTATTGTGGGAATGCAAAACCTGAACCAGTTGAGGATTATCTGCAGGACTTTGTGAAGGAGTTGATGGAACTGGAAGCAAATGGCATCGATCATGAAGGGAACTGGTTTGAGGTCAAGATTAATGCCTTCATCTGTGACTCCCCTGCAAGGGCTTTTGTTAAGTGTATCAAAGGGCACAATGCCTATCAGGCCTGCGAACGCTGTGAGGCTTTGGCTAGCCGTGTGGATGGCAGGATGGTCTACACAAACCACGCACCGTGTGAAGGAAGAACTGATGAAAAGTTTAAAACGTTTCAGTACACTGCCCACCAAAAAAAAACTACGCCCCTAATTGCAACTGGAGTCGGGTGTGTCAGCCAGTTTGTCTTAGACTATATGCATGTGGTTTGCTTAGGTGCAGTCAAGAGACTTCTGACGTATCTGATTAAAGGTCCTGCTGAGTTTAAATTGCCCAAGAGGTCAATCGAAGAACTATCCCGCCGACTAGTGGAACTCAGAGGAAAGCTGCCATCTGAATTTGCCAGGCAACCACGTTCTGTTTTGGATCTAGACCGGTGGAAAGCTACAGAATTCCGCCAGTTCCTTCTCTACACGGGTCCAATTGTGCTTAAAAACATAGTGTCTGATGAGCAGTTCCAACACTTCTTGTGTCTGACAGTCGGTATGTCTATCTTGCTTGAGTCTGACCCCGAGCAGAGAGAAGCATATCTGGAGTACTCAAGGGATGTCCTGACCTACTTTGTAGAAAACTCTGCTGAGTTTTATGGCAATACCTTTTGTGTGTACAACATCCACTGTTTGCGGCACCTACATGAAGACGCGGAGGCTTTCAAATGTTCATTGAACGACATATCTGCATTCCCATTTGAGAATCACTTGCAGATTATCAAGAGAATGGTTAGAAATGGCCGGAACCCCATTGCACAGGTCACTAAAAGGCTTGTGGAAAAGGCGCAGGGAAAGCCAACAGCAACAGCATCCCACAAGAGGTACTATGTCTCAAACAAAGCTCGAGACAGTTGCTTCATTCTGGAGGACCAGGTCGCGTTTGTGAGGGAGAAGAGGGCAGACGGCAAGCTGGTGGCTGATGTTATCACAATGGATGACACACGTGATTTGTTCGAAAAACCATGCAAGTCTAAGCTCATCAATATTGCATATGTGGATAGACAAATGGATGTAGCACATCGGCGGCTGCTGGAGAAGAGCGAATTGTTGAGGAAGGCTGTTTGTATACCACACTCAGAGGGTTTTGCCATATTTCCTCTGCTACACAGCATGGACTAATTATCATCAGTGATGTAGTGGTACTTTTCGAAGTGGGGGGATGCCTCCTAAAGGGAAATTCCACCCATTTTTTTTTTTCTGAGAGTGCACAAATGTGAACCAAATGGACCTTAGCGGGTCCATTTGGTTCCATTTGTGCACTCTCAGAAAAAAGGAAACTCATGGTGAAACACATCTTGATGATGTCATTAAGATATTTCACCATGCTAATGATTTTTTTTCCTTTTGCCCCAAAATTATTTTAGAGAAGTGGGGGGACGCCGTCCCCCCGCGTCCCCCCTCCACTACACCCCTGATTATCATCACTGAAGTACTGGAACTATGCAAGCTTTCCGATTAGACTGCAATGGACTCTTCCCTGCCCCTTACACAAATCCTGCTTGTCCTATCCCACCTTAACCACAGATTGCGATGTCTGTTCCCACTGCCTTCCAGTCTGCTAGAATGGATGGCTTGAAAGACATAGTAACCAATTGTTAAGGTGAGATTGGACACATAATTGAGGGAGGGGCAGGAAAGAGTCAGTAGACTGCTAAATGTTTGCTAAATGCAAATATTGATCAGTCGATTCGACACCTTCAAGGGAAATAAAAGACTTTCAAGAACGGAGGACATGCTCTAGCAGTCGATCTAAGGGACTTTATAACTGAGCAGAACATACCATACTAGGATCAAACTGTTGATGGACTATCAGCTGATAACTTGCGCTCTCACCTGTTCCCACACAAATAATATTGAAGGACAGAGTAAAAGTGAGACATTTTTGTCGACAAAGGGCCCTAAGCCCAAGAGCCCCAACACGCCCCATCTCACGTTTGTAATGGCAAGCCACCTGTCAATGTCTATTGCAGCCTTCAAGGCCAAAATGAGGTACTACTGCGCCGAATCGCCGTCATATGTATTTTCATCAAGCTACTAACCCCCTCTGATGTGATTGTAAAAAATGTCTTGGGATCTACAATAGATCAGAAGACCAAACATGGAAATAAATATAAATAAACTTCCTCTTGTTGCAACGAATGACAATACTTAGGTATTGTCATTCGTTGCAACAAGAGGAAGTTGATATCAACGTTCCATTAAGCCTTCTTTTGGCTGGGCCTTTCAAGCGAATCATCATCACTTGCATGCAAGTTGTTGTCTAACAATAATTTCAGTAGTTGAGTGTTGATTTAGCAGATGTAGTGGGCTAATGTGCATTTAACCACTGTTTTCAAACAATTTTCCCTTGATGCTTGCCTGTAGGTATCATTTTCAGTTATACTGTCATAATAAATGATTAATTGACCCCCCCCCCCCCCCCCATACGCAGATCATGTCACAATCACAGCGGAGGACAGGTCGAGTGATTAAAAAGAAGACCTTCCCCGACTTCGTAGATGGTAAGCACAGACAGCTCATTTGTTTGACATGACACATTATTGTGTTTTTGAAATCTATATGTACATCTCATTTGTTTTTAGGTCCCAGCTATCCTTCACCTCCCCCCAAATTTAAGAAGGGGACCGATACAGTGCCAACAAAGGGTAATTATAAATTCACCCTAACTTTATCAGGGGGAAGGCCTTGAGTTTGCTAACTGCTGACCTAAGGCTACTTCCACACAGAGACGTATTTCTCGAATTTGCACAAGTGTTGATGCGTTTAGACCTTTCTGACACACGAAGTAGCCTAACTAGCAATTCATATTGTTACAGGTCGTGACAAAGCAGCAGCGGGGAGAGGAACCGCCCCCCCCAGTGTTCCACATGAACCGATCAACCAAGGGATGAACATAACCACAGGTAACTGATATTGCTTTTGTGTTTCACAAGTCTTAATGTAAATGCCCCCTACTATTTATGTGATTACTAAAAACTGATTCCTGCAGAATTACATAAATTGCATTTTTCTTGTTAAGAAGTAATTATACCCTGATTACATTAATGTCAGTGTTTTTGTTATGTGTTGTGTAGCCCAGGTCCACCGCAACCCCAGTCAGTCCAACAGCAGAGGTAATTAACCCATTGTTTTAAAGAAATGTGTAATTTATGAAATGTCTTACATCAATGTCTGCTGCTAATTACAAACATTCATGGCAAGGACTAACTCCTGACTTAAATATGAATTGATATTAATCATACAGGTCAGGACAGAGAAGCAGAAAGAGCTACTGGCCCCCGTAATATTCCGAGTCAGTACACCAGCAAAGGTGACTAACCCATTGTTTTTTAATGTATAATTTATGAAATGTCTTACTTCAATGTCTGCTGTTAATTAAAAAAATATTCATGGCAAGGACTAACTCCTAACTTAAATATGAATTGATATTAATCATACAGGTCAGGACAGAGATGCTACTGGCCCCCGTAATATTCCGAGTCAGTCCACCAGCAAAGGTGACTAACCCATTGTTTTTTAATGTATAATTTATGACATCAATGTATGCTGTTAATTACAAATCATGGCAAGGACTAACTCCTAACTTCAATATGAATTGATATTAATCATACAGGTCAGGACAGAGAATCAGGAAGAGGAAATGCCCCTCGTAATAATCCGAGTCATTGTGAGTTATCCCTCTCTACCGCACTTGAAATGCCTTAGTTTATGAATTGACCGAACACATGGATTTTTATCTAATTATATATTCATTTTTTTCAGATGTGGAGTCTGAGGATCTCTTTGGTTCCTACAATGACACCACAGCTATTGACCTTGACAAATGTAAGACTGAGCTCTCCAAAAAAAGAAATACATAATTGTAGAGTAGCCAAAAATGAATCCAGTTATAACATTTCTTCCCAACCCCCCTTTTGAATTAGCTTGGCAGCCAGCGGAGGATGATTCCATAACAAGGCTGTCAGGTGAGTATTTCTTTTTTTTTAGGTATAAAAAAACAACAGTCTGCATTAAAAGTACCATTAATGTAAATGACAACAATAACAATATATATTTGTAAATGTATTCATTCCCCGGATGAAGATGACTCCCCACCAACCCCGAAAACAGTTCTGACACCTCCAAAACACACATCCACACCAGGTATTAATACTATGTCAATATAATTCAAACCGTTGCCCTTTTGTCTACAAGTAGTATAGATATTTTAGTTGACTGATTTGTGTTTATTACTGTTTATGTGAAGTTTAAAACAATTCTACCACTTTTTAGCCAAATCATGTAAGACTTGTTGTCCGTAAGGCATGGAGTTACACAAATGAAATGGTAAATGTAGTATTTCGTTGGACATGTGTTTTCTCTTCCAGGGAGAGATCCTGAACAGACTACTGCAGAGATGGATGGTAGGTGTGGTAGACAGTGGAGTACAATTCAGACATATTCTTGTGATCTGTTTCAACTGCTCACATTTATGCCTGTCATATAGTTGACTAAACATTTCTATCCTCCCTTTGACATTATGGTATGGTGATGTCAAATAGACTGTGATCCACACCAGAGCATTTATTTAACTTTGTCTCCTATCATAGCGGATGATGGTGGACATACTACCCCGGTGCACCACGCAATGGGTGATAGGCAGCACAGTCCAGGCGATTCTGGTGGATCAACCCCACAAGGTAAAAAGACAAAGAAAAGTATTGAACAGTGTTCCCAACCTTTTTAATGCTTTGAAGTGGGGAAGCCTGAAAGGGTCTTTGGATTTTTGACAGTAGTTACTAGTTTTACTTTGACTTGAAACCGCTCACAAAAAAGGACACCTTTCCAACGAGGGGCTGCATGATATGCATCGGGCCATTGTGGTATAACAAAGATAGGCAACCGTGACAACCGGAATGGTTTGAACTCGACTTGCTTTCTCTTCCAGATAATCGCTGGCACACACCACAAGCACAAGGTATGTCTTAATATTCAAATTGTGCCTGTGTTTTAGGTTAAACTAACTTTAAAATGTATTAACCCCCCAACCCCCCTCCTCCCACCAGATATAGAATGGTGGTGTCAAGTAGAGTCTGGTCTAAACCAGAGCTACATCTGTGGTAATTTACATGTTTTCTTTTCCATCTCAGATGAGGATCACAGACACTCTCGCGGAGGGGGAGAACAAGGTAAACATTTTACACTTTTACAGCATCGCGATCACATAGTTGAACTTTGCTCAAATACGAGTTGCTTTAATGTCCCTATGTTTTTGCTTCCCCCCTTGTTATTAATACAAGAATAATGACCTTTTTAAAATGTGCAGCATTTATTTAATTGTAAAGATTTTTTTTTATTTTCTCCCCCTCCCAGCTGATCGCAGACGGACAAACCCAGTGCGCCATGGCGCGGGTACTGTTAAGCGCAATCCAATCCAGACTCGATCGACGCCACAAGGTAACATTTTACAGTAGTAGATTATAGCACTACAACCAAGTTGTTAAATATAAATAAGAATGTTGCCTACATTAGACATTTGCTTTCGCTCCCCATGGTTTTATTACAATAATGCTGGTATTTTAACCTGTGCAAAGCTTACCTGTTACAATGTAATTGATTGATTTTTTTGTGTTTTCTCTACCAGCAATCGTGGGTCCTCCTATATGTACTCTATCTATAATGCCAAGCATACGCACAATGTCTCACAACTCAAGGCCTTGTTAGAGTGTAGATCCGCACGCGTGAGAAACATTAGACTAGCCAATGTTTCCTCTAACACTTTTTTTCGGCTGCCCCTTTGTGTATGTTATATTATACATTGGTCAGATTACTGATGTATCTGATTTACACAAATGGTGTAAGAGGAAAGCTTGACCTGCTTTCTCTCCCAGATAATAGCTGGTGTAGTATTGCGCGGAAGCGGGGATCGAACCTGGGACTCCCACTCGCCAGTCCAACGCACAACAAGTCGCGCCAATAAGGCTGAGCCCGATTGGCGGGGCTGTTGTCGCTGGCTCATGGCTGGGTGCTACATTCACCCCCTTGATCTTTTGGAGCGCGTCCTCGCGCTTCACACTTCACACCACGGACCCCCGTACGTGATGTCCCTCATGTGGACCCGCAAGGACGTATACGGGTACATTGGGGATAACACCCGCACTCCAAATCCTGCCGACTACGCCAGATTGTAGTATTGCGCGGAAGCGGGGATCGAACCCGGGACTAGCACCCAGCCATGAACCAGCGACAACAACCCCGCCAATCGGGCTCAGCCTTATTGGCGCGACTTGTTGTGCGTTGGACTGGCGAGTGGGAGTCCCGGGTTCGATCCCCGCTTCCGCGTAATACTACACTGGCACACCCCCCAAGGTAAGACGGACAGGACACTAGTAATGTCTAGAAACGTTCACATGAATGCCCGTGTTTTAAGTTCGACTAACTTTGAATGTGTATCCCCAACCCCAATATAGATTGGTGTAAAGTAGAGTCTTGTCTAAACCAGAGCTACATCTGTAGTAATTTAAATGTTTCCGTTTCCATCTCAGCTGATCGCAGACGGACCAAAGTGGGCCATGAAATGCACGGCAGACAGCTCCCTCTGATAAGCTCTGGTGGAGGGACAGCACGAGGTAAACATTTTGCAGTTTTACAGCTTCAGGATTTCAATGTTGAATGTTATTAAGAATTTTGCTTAAATAAGAAAGTTGATTTGCTGCCCCCGTGTGGCTTTTGATGCCCCCTTGTTTTTGTTTTTGTAGAACATTAACCTGTTTTTTATGTAATTGTAAACAAATGGTCATTCACTGGTGCCTGTGTTACCTAGGCAAGTTTTTGATATTATCCCCCTACTGTAGGTGTGAACAACTTCCGTAACTTTGAGTGGCTTTTTCTCAGTTTTGCTATTTTGGGACACTGGGATTTAAATGCTCATAACTACTCCAAAAATGCTCCAATTTCATTGAGTGATGCATCATATGAAAGCTTACATTGCATATTTTAATCTGTAAAAGCAGAATAATTGACCTTGGCCTACTTGAGTCTGAAAGTACCAGATTTTGTCACAAGGGTGGTCTAATATTTTTTTTCCATGACTGTATTTTTTCCCCCCTACCAGCCGTTGATTGCAGGCAGGTGACCCCAGTGCGCCAGAGAGAGCGCAGTCCAATATGGACAAGATCGACACCAGAAGGTTAGAGTTTTTACAGCTGGAGATTATAGCACCACAACCACAATAAGAACGTTGCCTAAATTAGACAATTGTCTTTGCTCACCCCTTGGTTTTGTTAGAATAATATTGGCCTTTTAATCCTTTGCAGCATTTAACTGTTACAATGTATGCATAAAGGTTTGATTTGTGTTTTGTCTCCAGCAGGCGTGGGCCATGGGAGGGGTGCAAGAGGGCAAAATCCTACACGTCCTCTATCAACACCACAAGGTAAATAACTCCCCTAATTTGCTTTTTTTGCCCCCACCCTAGAATTTATTACAATAGTAATGTTTTAGTCGGTACAGCATATACCATTAATGATTTAGTGGTATATGCTCCTATGTTGTACATTACAGCAAATGATGATAGATCACCCGTAGTGTAAACTGATTGCTTCTAAAACTTTTGTTGCAATTACATCAACTATAGGTGTAGTGACTTTTTATTTTAAATATACTTTTTCTCTCAATAGGCTCTCAACGCAGGCAATCACAGTCTATTCGTACTCCACAAGGTAGGCTTACTAATTTATCCCCTCTATATTATTGAAATGGAATGTTGCTAGTGTGATTTATCTGTTTCAATTGCATTGTCTTTCAGCCTCAGCAAGACGTCAACACAAAAGTCCACGGGTGGTTACTGGTACGTTTTTGTGTGTGTGTGTGTGTGTGTGTGTGTGTGTGTGTGTGTGTGTGTGTGTGTGTGTGTGTGTGTGTGTGTGTGTGTGTGTGTGTGTGTGTGTGTGTGTGTGTGTGTGGTCGGGACTGTTTTGAACTTGGAATACAATAATACTTCACCCTAAATGAAGCATCACATTATGTATCCCTTTTTTCCCCCACGGAATTTTAGCATCAAAGAGGACATTTTCTTTTCCTATGAAAGAGAAAAGTAAGAAAGGAAGTATTATCTCTACTAACTTAAAACATGTATCAGCTGTCTATGAATGAAATGGTTGTCATTGTGTCGATTGCTTTTATTCAGTGTTTCAAAAGGTGGTGGTGGAGACATTATTGTCAATCCTCGACGAACTGAGGAAGATAAACAAGGCTGGTGACAGTGAGGACGAGGATGTGCGTTTACCGATGTCCACCCTTGAGAAATTCGATTGGCTTTCCGGAGAACTGAAAAGCCGTCAAAAGTTCAGGAAGTCGATGGTAAATCAAACATAAATCCTGAAAATATTTACTCCAATTCGATACTATCAATAATTACTGAAATCTTATAGGTCAAAAAGCTGGCATATGTTGGGGGGAAGAGTGCAGAAGACTGCACAAGAAACATTGTTCGCAGGTATGACTTTAATTTTAAAGTGAAATTGGTGAAAATAAAAACTCAAGTGGAAGGTAAAAGGCTAGACTAACTACTTTTATTAACTGCATGTTTTGCATCTGTTGCAGACTTCTCACAAACAGCCTAATGCGGAAATTCAATCTCCTCGGTGGTGGACTTCACAACAAACAACACTTCAAGGACAGCACCGTGTGTTCCTTAGTCATTGGTAAAATATGAGAATCATCATCATCTTCAATTGCTCTATGCTACACATTTGGGATGACACAATGTACAAATGGAGTATAATGGATAATTTATACTGGCTTCTGTCTCCTCCCCCCTCCCCTCCTGTTCCATAACCCTTATAATTGCAGATGCTGTCCGGAAGACGTGCAAAGAAGCCACTGAGAAGAAGATAGTTTCCACCATTGGTGACCAGCTGAAGCAGGCGCCGGGCCGAGTTGGTGGAGGGGGGTACCAGAGGAGAGCACCACCTCAATAATTTAACCTATTTTGTCCTGGCATTAGATTGTACTTCCTGACACTAGAATCTAGTTTTTCAAAAAAAAAAAAAAAAGAATAATAATAATAAAAAAAACAATCTCTGTCAGTGATGCTCAAAATATTTCATGCCAAGGACCCCTAGAATCGTTTGTTTGGCAGGCTGCAGAGGACCCTCCCCTTGGAAATTGCAAAAGTTTGAAAAGGACTGTTTTATGTGTGTGAGTGTGTGTCCCTGCGTGCGACCTCCATTTCTAGGAAACACAGAATGGGGGTAACTTTTTACAATGTTTACATAACATAAGGTTTATTAATGACAGTAAAGTATTGAAAATGAGTGCATGCACTTGCTCAAATGCTCGAATACTGAATAAATGTTGGGCACTGGTATCAAAATGATTGGCCTTATTACTTTTACTATTACACTTACAGTAACTGTCTTCTGCTTGTAACAAGTTTGTCTTTGTGATTTTGCATTCTCATCTTAAATCGTAATGGTATATCCAGTAAGTAAGGCAAGTAAGCTATGATAATAATTAGCTTAATATGTGATTTGTCATGTTAACCTTTGAAAACTTCAAGGATCGATCAAGGTAAGCATTGCAGGGAAGATGTGTCGAACCGGGTTTCCAAATTGCCTTTTGAGGCTTTTAAATGTTGAATAAGAACTTCATAGAGAAAGGGTTATTTTTTTAAAATGAAATCTATATTTATTTTTAGATCATAGTTGGATATATAGAAATGCATAGGTAAACGTTTAATAAACGTCTATATTTAGTGGCTTTGATCAGTCGTCTAATAGACGGCTATATCTATCTAACCTGGTATAAATTGGGTCTAAAGATAAACGCTTAGCACACGTCTACATATAGACGTATATTTAGCCGTATATTAGCGTTGTTTTAGACGCAAAAACATAGACGTGCGTCTAAGTATAGACGGCTATTAGACGGCTATTATACGGCTAGTCTAAGTATAGCCGTCTAATAAATTTTCATTTCTAGACCCTTTTTAGACCATTTATAGACGTGTCGTCTAGGTGACGTATAGACGAATATTAGACGGCTATTAGACCCAAAATTGCTTGGTGGGTGTTGTACTCCAACCTCCACAGTCATACCAGCTGTATGACTGTGTGTACAAATGGAACCAAATGGAACTAGCAGTTCCATTTGGTTCCATCTTTAAGAAAAATCTTACATGGTGAAACACAACTTGATGTTGTCAAGTTTAAAGGTAGGGGAAGTGATTTCCCCAAAAAATATTTTTTTTCTGTTAAAATGCTCTATTATAAGGTGTGGAAACCATATATGGAGTTTCCCCCTCCCCCACGTTAGCAGAGGAGCTAATAAAAGTTCCCCAGGTGGTGGCGAATTCTCCTCCAATCAGGATCGAGCAGCAGGCTCACATAGTGTAGCTACTGTTTGGTGCCCCTAGTGCACCAGGCTGGAACTACAGGATGAATTTCAAATCACTTACCCTACCTTTAATTAATCATTTTCAACCAAATGTTCACTTAGCAGGCTAAAAATGTCATTTAAAAAGTGGGGTGTCTGAGAGAAAGGATCAGGTGATGCCAAGGAGGGCTGTGATTGGAGGATTCCGAAATGCACAGTGGAGGGCGCTAATGTTCTGAGTTTTCTGAACAACCAGGAGTTCATTTTCTATAGAAAAGTGAAAAGTCAACATTGCTTGTTCTTGTTGATGAAGTGACTGAACCAGGACTTTATGCAGGTTTAGAACATGAATACACATGACAGATTCTAATCAGAAGTAACACCCTGCTTTCAGACTCTTGCCCAACAGCTGGGGTTTTCAACCTTTTTGATACCAGGGCCCAGACAATTGCACGAGTCCCTCTGAGCCGAGTCTCAAGCAAGCGCAATTCATTTGGTCACGAGTCTCAAGCAAGTCAAGTCTTTTGCCCGATGTGGTCAAGTCAAACGGTTGGTCGAGTCGAGTCACATGTTTTTTTTTTTTTTCTCCCCTGAGTCAGGTCGAGTAACAATGTTGTCAAGTCCTGTCAAGTCCAGTCACAAGTTGTCGAGTCAAGTCAAGGTGGTCCTTACCAGGTCCCAATATGTAAATTTTCCCATTTACTGACATGCTTTATACTTGTATTATAGAGGCACATAATAAACAAATTCAACAACAAAAAGCCACTTGGCAAATATAAAATAATTGTACTTCATAATTATAAGTTAGGCACTGCTGCACTAGTGCAATACTAGGCACTGTGGGCAGATCTTTTAAGTAAACACTATTTTTCCCCTTTTGTGTTTGTCTCACAGACACCAACTCAAACAATAATAATGTAACTAACCTACTACTACTAGCCTACTATGAATAATAATAATAAGGGTAATAATAATAGTAATACATTTTATTTACAACGCACTTTACATTTGATGCATTTGAGACAGTGCTTTGGCTTTGAAAATCATTGCGCCTGACAACCGACAGGGCGGCGCCGAGGTGCAGTTTAAGGGGACAAAACACAGAAATCTCCGAGCAAAAAGCTTTTTATTAAACAACGCGGCACACTACAATCCTAATTTTAGGCGCAATAAGTGTCTAACATCCGTACCAACATGTGTGAGTACTTTATATTTGAAAACGGAATGTTTATGTACATGTTATTGTTGTAAATCTTCCAGGCTGTGGCGATTTGCCTCAAAATGGATCAACCTGCGCCATGACTGTCATGATAATGGCAGTCATGTTTCAGGGCTACCTATGGGCCCAAAGCAACTCAATCCAATTCAATTCAAAGCTTGGAATGCACCCTACCCACCAAGCAATTTTGGGTCTAATAGCCGTCTAATATACGTCTATACGTCACCTAGACGACACGTCTATAAATGGTCTAAAAAGGGTCTAGAAATGAAAATTTATTAGACGGCTATACTTAGACTAGCCGTCTAATAGCCGTCTAATAACCGTCTATACTTAGACGCACGTCTATATTTTTGCGTCTAAAACACCGCTAATATACGGATAAATATATACGTCACGTGTGCTTAACGTTTATATTTAGACCCAATTTAAACCAGGTTAGATATATAGCCGTCTATTAGACGACTGATCAAAGCCACTAAATATACTTTTATTAAACATCTACCTATGCACTTATATATCTATAATCTAAAAATAAATACAGATTTCATTTAAAAAATAACCCTTTCTCCATGAAGTTCTTATTTAAAACATTTAAAAGCCTCAAAAGGCAATTTGGACCCTGGTTCGACACATCTTCCCTGCAATGCTTACCTTGATCGATCCTTGAAGCTTTCAAAGGTTAACATGACAAATCACATATCAAGCTAATTATTATTAACATCATAGCTTACTTACTGGATATACCATTACGATTTAAGATGAGAATGCAAAATCACAAAGACAAACTTGTTACAAGCAGAAGACAGTTACTGTAAATGTAATAGTAAAAGTAATAATAAGGACAATCATTTTGATACCAGTGCCCACCATTTATTCAGCATTTGAGCAAGTGTGCATGCACGTGTCTTAAAGGGTAATTCCACTCATTTTCAATACTTTACTATGTCATTAATAAACCTTAGATATGTTATGTGGACATGGTAAAAAAAAAGTTACCCCCATTCTGTTTCCTAGAAATGGAGGTCTGAAAAAAAAGTAAAAAAAAAAAAAAAAAAAAAAAGCATGGTGAAATACACCTTGATGACATCATCTGCATGTGTTTCACCATGTTAATGAGTTTCCTTTTTTCTGAGAGTCTACAAATTGAACCAAATAGTACACTCAGAAAAAAAAAGATAATGGGTGGAATTTGGCTTAAGTGTCTGAGTATAAAACGCAATAATTACGCAAGTAAAAGGTAAGGATGCAAAAAAAATGGCCGGAATGAGGTATGACTCGACCTGTAGGCGACAATATAAGAGCGCCCCTCACTTCACACGGGTGTGTCCTCCGCAGCCTGCCAAACACAATACTAGGGGTCCTTGGCATGAAATATTTTGAGCATCACTGACACAGAAATATTTTATTTATTTATTTATTTATTTATTTATTTTTATTTTTATTGAAAAAGTAAAATCTAGTGCTAGAAACTACAATCTAGGGCCAGAAACTAGATTCTAGTGTCAGAAAGTACAATCTAATGCCAGGACAAAATGGGTTGAATTATTCAGGTGGTGCTCTCCTCTGGTACCCCCCTCCACCAACTCGGCCCGGCGCCTGTTTCAGCTGTTCACCAATGGTGGAAACTATCTTCCTTGCACGTCTTCCGACAGCATCTGCAATTATATAAAGGGTTATGGAATGGGGGGGTGGGGGGGTGGGGGAGACAGAAGCCAGTATAAATTATCCATTATAATCCATTTGTACATTGTGCCATCCCAAATGTGTAGCATAGAGCAATTGAAGATGATGATTCTCATATTTTACCAATGTCAATGACTAAGGAACACAAGGTGCTGTCCTTGAAGCTTTGTTTATTATGAAGTCCACCACCGAGGATTTGCGCATTAGGCCGTTGGTGAGAAGTCTGCAACAGATGCGAAACATGCAGTTAATAAAAGTAGTTAGTCTAGCCTTTTACCTTCCACTTGAGTTTTTATTTTCACCAATTTCACTTTAAAATTAAAGTCATACCTGCAAACGATGTTTCTGGTGCTGGTTCTGGTCTTCTGCGCTCTTCCGCCCAACGTATGCCAGCTTTTTGACCTGTAAGATTTCAGTAATTATCGATAGTATCGAATTGGAGTAAATATTTTCAGGATTTATGTTTGATTTACCATCGACTTCCTGAAGTTTTGACGGCTTTTCAGTTCTCTGGAAAGCCGTCACATCCTCGTCCTCACAGTCACCAGCCTTGTTAATCATCCTCAGCTCGTCGAGGATGGACATTAATGTCTCCACCACCACCTTTTGAAACATTGAATAAAAGCAATCAACACAATGACAACCATTTCATTCATAGACATAGACACACACACACAAATAAAAAAAGTCAACCCAAAACGTACCAGTAACCACCCGTGGACTTTTGGATTGACGACTTGCTGAGGCTGAAAGACAATGCAATTGAAACAAATAAATCACACTAGCAACATTCCAATAATATAGAGGGGATAAATTAGTAAGCCTATCTTGTGGAGTACAAACAGACTGCGAGTGCCTGCAATGAGAGCCTGTTGAGAGAAAAAGTATATTTAAAATAAAAAGTCACTACACCTATAGTTGATGTATATGCAACAAAAGGTTTAAAAAACAACCACTAAATCATTAGTGGTATATGCTGTACCGATTAAAACATTACTATTGTAATAAATTCTAGGGTGGGGGCAGAAAAGCAAATTAGGGGAGTTATTTACCTTGTGGTGTTGATCGAGGACGTGTAAGATTTTGCTCTCTTGCACCCCTCCCATGGCCCACGCCTGCTGGCAGACAAAACACAAATCAAACCTTTACGCATACATTGTAACAGTTAAATGCTGCAAAGGATTAAAAGGCCAATATTATTCTAACAAAACCAAAGAGGAAGCAAAGTCAATTGTCTAATTTAGGCAATGTTCTTATTTATATTCAGCATTGTGGTTGTGGTGTTATAATCTCCAGCTGTAAAAAAAATCTAACCTTCTGGTGTCGATCGTGTCCATATTGGACTGCGCTCTCTCTGGCGCACTGGGGTCGCTTGTCTGCAATCAACAGCTGGGAGGGGGAAAAAAAAAAATATATATATACACTCAACAAAAATATAAACGCAACACTTTTGTTTTTGCTCCCATTTTTCAGGGGATGGACTTAAAGCCCTAAAATTCATTCCAGATATACAATATAACCATTTCTCTCAAACACTGTTCACAAATTTGCCTAAATGTGTGATATTGAGCACTTCTGCTTTGTTAAGATAACCCATCCCACCTCACAGGTGTGCCACATTAAGATGCAGATGTGACATCATGATTAGTGCACAGGTGTACCTCAGACTCTCCACAGTAAAAAGACACCCTGAAATGTGCAATTTTCTTTTGCCTTATTGGGTGTATGGGCCTCCGAAACAGTCAGTATCTGGTGTGACCACCATTTGCCTCATGCAGTGCAACACATCTTCTTTGCATAAAGTTTATCAGATTGTCAATTGTGGCCTGTGGAATGTTGGTCCACTCCTCTTCAATGGCTATGTGAAGTTGCTGGATATTAGTGGGAACTGGTATGCGCTGTCGAAATGGTAATAATGTGGTAATACTGTGTTATTACCATTTTTACAGTGTGTACCAGTTCCCACTAATATCCAGCAACTTCACATAGCCATTGAAGAGGAGTGGACCAACATTCCACAGGCCACAATTGACAATCTGATAAACTTTATGCAAAGAAGATGTGTTGCACTGCATGAGGCAAATGGTGGTCACACCAGATACTGACTGTTTCGGAGGCCCATACACCCAATAAGTCAAAAGAAAATTGCACATTTCGGGGTGTCTTTTTATTGTGGAGAGTCTGAGGTACACCTGTGCACTAATCATGATGTCACATCTGCATCTTAATGTGGCACACCTGTGAGGTGGGATGGGTTATCTTAACAAAGCAGAAGTGCTCAATATCACACATTTAGGCAGATTTGTGAACAGTGTTTGAGAGAAATGGTTATATTGTATATCTGGAATGAATTTTAGGGCTTTAAGTCCATCCCCTGAAAAATGGGAGCAAAAACAAAAGTGTTGCGTTTATATTTTTGTTGAGTGTATATACATTTACACACACACACATACCGGTATATACACACACACACACGTCAATTCCAAAAAATTAGAATATCAATGAAAAGTTGGTTTATTTCCAAAATTCCATTCAAAATCTGAGAACAGCCATCTTTTTAGAGTACCTTGTCAGGGGTTGACACTAAGGTCTCGGAGGCACTTGCCCATCGGGCAAGTGCAAGTCAGGTTCTACTTGCCCTCAGCTCATGGTCACTTGCCCCCCAAAAATATATTGTAAATTGTGCAGATGTAACTCTTGAGAACGTAAAAATGAAACCAAATGGACCCTTGCGGGTCCATTTGGTTTCATTTTTACACTCTCAAGAGTTAAAATTCATTATCTAAATTAGCCCCAAGTCTACACAACTAGAGAATGTAGACGATTAGGTCATTTTGATGTGTATGTTAATTTGACTGTTTTGTTTCCCATAGCTAGAAAGCAGGGAAAGACACAGAGGCAGAGTGCAATGACCACCTTCAAGACAAATTCATCTTGTGTTGTGTTATAGTGCACTAAGTTGCACACTTGCCCGATCGGGCAACCAGGTAGCAGTCTTCACTTGCCCCACCATTTTTTTTACTTGCCCCGGGCAAGCGGGCAAGTGTTAGTGTCAAGCCCTGCTTGTGGTTCGATATGTTGACAAGCTTCATGGAGAAGCTAATTTTCCTTTCCAGCTCGATTTGGCACCTTCCCACAGAGCTAAAACTACTAGTAGTTGCTGTACTGACCATGGTATTACTGCGCTTAACTGACCTGCCAACTGTCCTGACTTTAACCCAACAGAGAATCTGGGTTGTATTGTCAAGAGGAAGGTGTGAGATATAAGACTGAACAATAAAAATACATTTATGGCTGTTATTGAAGCAAAACTGGGCTTCCATAACACCTCAACAGTGCCACAGGTTGATCACCTCCATGCCACGCCCCATTAATGAAATAATTTGTTCTAAAGTAGCCCAGACCAAGTATTAACTGCATATATTAATATACTTTTCAGATATTCCAACATTTCTTGTTTAAAACGCATTTTTTTAGTTGTCTCATAAAATATTCTATTTTTTTGAAATCCTGATTTGGTGGGTTTTATGAGCTGGAAGCCAAAATTGTGTAAAAACAAACAAATAGATACTTGAAATCATTTACAATGTGAGCACTGGATCTATAATGATAATGAATGTTCGGGATTTTGAATGGAATTGTGGAAACAAACCAACTTTTCCTTGATATTCTATTTTTTTTGGAATGGACCTGTATATATGCAGTCATGGAAAAAATTAGACCACCCTTGTGACAAAATCTGGTACTTTCAGACTCAAGTAGGCCACGGTCAATTTTTCTGCTTTTCCAGATTATTAAAATATGCGATGTAAGCTAAAAGACACAGCTGCTAAACTGGTGCATGCTAGCTCGCCATGCTAACAACAAGCTCAGCCTGCTGCAAACAAACATACAGCCGCTAAACTCATAATGCACAACGGTGAAAGGGCCAAGCATTTCAAATTCCCCTCAATAAACATATTTCAATTCACAGCGCCTTAGTACCTACCTCTTCTGTTCGTCGAAAAAAATCGTTGATTTTGATGAGTTGTTTGTAGTTCACCACACGGTTCACACTCGCCCTAGCTAGCTGGAACGACTCAGGGCACCCAGCACATGCGTTCTGCGCATGTGCCTGACTCAGCGTGTGTGTTGCTGCCATTGAGCCATCTAGTAGAAGAGTTGCGACATTGAGGGGTCAGAAAACAGCCTGGTCACGTGGTTCATGTACTCACGCGAGCCCATAGGCTTCAATGCATTCAGTAAATTCCGGCTGTCATGTCACTATCCAGCAGAAGTCTATCTAGACGGACTGGCCCCATGAAATGAACGGAGTTGGCGTAATATGGAGCTATATTTCATTGTATTTTAGTATTGATCTTTTTTTATATACATATATAAATAAATAAAATGAATATACACGTTGAAATGCGGTATATTAGACGTCTGAATCGCCTACACATTATAGTGAGAAATGAGTATTAGTATCTTTTACACCAATATTTGGAGGTCTGTTCTGCAACGTGCATTTGTTTTTTTTTTTTTTTTTTTTAAATTATATTAATTTCAGTTGTCTAAATTTGGTTTATATGGGGTATACATTTAGACGTCTAAATCTGGGCTAATTCTAAACCATATTTTATATTGATCTGCGGTCATTATAATGATCCAAATCCGATATTAGGAGATCAGTTATGCACCTAGCATTTGTTTTTTTCATGAATAGTTATCTAATTATGGTATAAACTGCGAAGTCTAATTTCGGTCTATAAATAGACAAAATGTAGCCGGTCTAAATTGCGGCTAGATATCACCTAGCCGGCTAATTTCCGACTTTTGCTCAGTGGGTATGGGTCCAAAGCAACTCAATCCAATTCAATTCAAAGCTTGGAATGCACCCTATGGGCCCAAAGCAACTCAATCTAATTCAATTCAAAGCTTGGAATGCACCCTATGGGCCCAAAGCAACTCAATTACATTTAATTCAATTCAAAGCTTGGAATGCACCCTCTGGGCCCAAAGCAACTCAATCCAATTCAATTCAAAGGATCTTTATTTGCATGAGAAAACACACGTTTACATTGCCAAAGCAACAAACAATACAATACAACTCTCTCTCTCTAGATGGCGCTGCTCTGGCTTCTACTGTCCCAGGTTGCCAGGTCTGCTTATTATAAGCGTCTTTTCAGTGAAATTGTTTATAATTATTAGTGGTTGCGGGTTGCGTTTTTTGGTGCTTATTTAAAGTGTAGTTGTTTATTTGGTCTTGTTGTTTAAACCACTGATTCTAACACATAAGGACCTCCAGATAATTGCATCTGTCCAAGGACTCTATGTTTAAAATGTTTTGTGTCACTAACAAGATTTGTGTTGTAGTTAGAATTAATACATTTTGTCACTTTGTTCTCACGTGATTGTGTTGTAAATAGCAGATCTGCAAGCTCACAGCACGTTGTGAGTTTGTTTGTAGATCTGCTATGTTCAAACAGCCTTTAGTCAGGCTTCTTTTGGCCTTGTTTTCATGGAGCTGCTTGCTTGATTCTTCCACACAACGTGGCAACCCATTGCTTCTTCATCGTAATGGCGGAATAGGAGAGAAGCTCTTTGTTGCTGTTGATCCTCCTCTCGACACATTTTATATTATATTAAGTTAAACTCCAGCGGTGTTTCCTCACTCACTCAGCCCAGCTTCCAGTTCAGTTTGTCGGCGTTGAAGTCCAGAAAACAGCGGTAGTTTGGAAGACTCTCTTTGGTGAAAATGTCTTCTAAAGGAGGTAAAACAAGTAAACATCGCTAGTTTGGAAGGAATACCGGACATCTCGCCCGTGAATACCGGACATCTCGCTGTGAAAACCGGACATCTCGCCCATGAATACCGGACATCTTACCTGTGAATTCTGGACATCGTTCCCGTGAATACCGGACATCTCGCCCGTGAATACCGGACATCTCGCCCGTGAATACCGGACATCTCCGCCGTAAATACCGGAGATCTTACCTGTGAATTCTGGACATCTCACCCGTGAATACCGGACATCCCTCCCGTGAATACCGGACATCTCGCTGTAAATACCGTACATCTCGCCCGTGAATACGGAAATCTCGCCCGTGAATACCGGACATCTCGCTGTGAATACCGGACATCTCGCCCGTGAATACCGGACATCTCGCCCGTGAATACCGGACATCTCCCCCGTGAATACCGGACATCTCCCCCGTGAATACCGGACATCTCGCTGTGAAAACCGGAAATCTCGCCCGTGAATACCGGACATCTCGCTGTGAATACCGAACATCTCGCCCGTGAATACCGGACATCTCGCTGTGAATACCGAACATCTCGCCCGTGAATACCGGACATCTCGCCTGTTTACCAAATCGCTGCAGAGAAAAGTCTCCATCTATGTCTTCATTGTTATTCTAGCATGCTGTCATCACCAGTTTAGATATCATAGTTCAATTAGAATCACTAAACCGTGGCTGTTTCTGATCCAGAGTTTCTTTGGTGTAAATGTCTCCTAAAGGAGGTAAAACGAGTCACATGGAGTCTGTACGGCTGAAGATACATGAACACATGACATCAGTGGTGGGAGAGGACATATTGTGTGTTTTGGACAAACAGCAGCAGAGTGGTGATGTCAGAGTGCTTGTGTTGGAGCGCCTCAGTGTGGCGGCGGAGTGGATGATCAGTCTCTTCCAGAGAGAGATGGAGACACTAGAAACTCTGCTGGAGAAACACAACAAACTGCTGGACATTGATTTTGACATAGACATCCATCAATATGCTGCAGGTATGTGTGACGCACACACACACACACACACACACACACACACACACACACACACACACACACACACACACACACACACACACAGACACACACACACAAGCATGTAGAAATTTACTTCCAAATGTATATAGAAGCTGATTTATGTAGAAACTGATGTTAAAAATGTTGAGAAGCATAGGACTTTATAGCCCTACATGAATATTATTCTTTTTCAGAATAATAGCCATACATTACAAGCATTGACTTGTGGATACATTTAAATGTTGGTGCTCTTTTCGTGCTCATTATTCCCTGTTTACTTACCCATTAAATAATTTCAAAGACGTGGGGTGCGATATAGTCCTCTAGTTTCATATCCATGTGAAAGTTGTGGCACAAAACGCCTATTTAGTCAAATATCTCCACTTTTCACGAGACGCACACAGACATCTCTCCCTGGGGGAAAGGGGATCATAATACCAGCTGCACCTGATCACTGCAAACGTCATCAGGCTAAGACAAAAAGTTCGGGGAACACAATTGCCTGGTGCATTGCGATAGGGACTGGGTAATTAATCACACCACCTGCCAATTGTGTTCCCTGAACTTTTTGTGTTAGCCTGATGACGTTTGCAGTGATCAGAGGAAGTTGTCAAAATGCGTTCAGCTGGTATTATGAGCCCCTTTCCCGAGTCTGTGTACGTCTCGTGAAAAGTGGAGATATTTGACTAAATAGGCGTTTTGTGCCACAACTTTCACATGGATATGAAACTAGAGGACTATATCGCACCCCACGTCTTTGGAATTATTTAATGGGTAAGAAAACAGGGAATAATGAGCACGAAAAGAGCGCCAACATTTAAATGTATCCACAAGTCAATGCTTGTAATGTATGGCTATTATTCTAAAGAAGAATAATAGCCACGTAGGGCTAAGGACTTTACTACTTTCAGATTTCATCTGCTTTCCATTGAGGTAGAAGAATAGCACTTTTCTGTTTGGGAGAATGGGTTGTCAATGGGAAGTTGAACCCTGTGAGCAGTAGCCGCAATGCAACTCTAAATTATTTTCATAATTGGAATTGAATTTAGAGTTGCAATTCCATCTATTGACTCCCCCATTAAGAGAAATGTCACCTGTGATCTGCTTGTGTGAAACGAGTCAAACTCACCAACTTTGCAGCTGTAGAGAAAGATTGACACATCCTCTGTCACTCTGCAAGGGTTTTGTGCCATAAAAATCCACCATAGACATATTATGATCTACTTTCTGTCCTGGGTATTCCTCAACAAACATCACAGCTGCCATCTTGCCAAACAAGAGCTGAGGGGGAGTGCTTGTTTTATACACTGACACACACAAACAGCAGGTGGCGATACTGCGTGTGCACCGAACAGGTGTGCACCTGGTGTGTGTGGATATTTGACCCAGTATGAAGCCATATGTAATGTCAAAACAACTAGCCTGTTGCTATGCTAGCGCTGCGCCGCTGACTATGGGGGAAGTTACACCTCCTGTGTGATGTCACGGCAGAGGTTAGCATCTGAATTACCATTTGTTAGCTCCCCGGGAGGCATGTCACGCCCCCTTTAACCTTGTTTGGTAATATAACGTCATAACATAACATCATATAACTTGACCAATGTTCATTTAGCTATGAGACCCTGCTTTCATATGACATGGATTTATTTTATAATGAGAGTAATAATAATGAGTTGATTTGACCCAGATTCGTGCAAATCAGTTATTACTTTACTAGCTCAGCTCTGTCATATTCCATATAATAACAACATCTGAGAATATTGTAATATCCAGCCCACCCTTTCAAATAAGATTTTGCCATATAGATAAAAATACATGGTGCTCAGTCTTTTAATGAATCACTTTTCATTTGAGTGAACAAGTGGTGCACCTTGATATTTAACTGTTTAAGTGCCAAAGCCGAGAAGCTGAGATGTAAACAAGCATTTACCTGTAGGTAAAGGTAGCCAAAGGCGTACAGCCGAGCTTTGTTTAATCCATTGATTAATACACTTAAACCGCGGTCGATGCTATCCGAGTTAGCATCTTCGGCTAATGTTGGGATTGTTCTCTTGTAAATAATGTTCAAAATACAGGGGTGCGCGTGGATTTGCGCACACACAATTTACTGTAGGTCCATATCTGAGCATATTGGGGCAATCGGCGGCCAGATTGAAGCTGATTTCACTTTAACATGATTCAGATTCTTTACCATAAGATTACATATTAGGAGCTTTAATCAAGTTTCGTGTGGGATGAAAAATGTTAAACTTTCTGATATTAAATATAAAGTACTCACACATTGTTTTTTTTTCGCCTTTGTCTTACAATTCTCAAAACATATTGTTCTGCCAAACGGTGACGCACATGGAAGACAGGATAAAATGCACCTTTTGGCCAGAAGGTGACTGTTTCTCTCTTCTCTCCTCCTTGTGTGTGTCAGTGTGTAAAGAGGTTTCTCCTGAACATGAGGAGAGGAGCCCCAGTCTGGTCCAGGAGGAACCACAACCTCCACACATTAAAGAGGAAGACATGGAAGAGGAGGCTGAAGTGTCAACATTGACCTTACTACATGGGAAGACAATGTGCCACACTCTCTCAGGTAAAAAAATAAAACAATTTGAGTGTAAAGGTCATACTATAGCAGCCCATACATTGTCCTAGGTCAGGGGTTGGCAACCGGCACAGGCGGCCTTAAGGACATCTCAACCCTTTTGAAAGGGGCCCCAAGCCTCCATAAAGGCCCCCTCGATCCTCCAAGGGCCCCACGATTTTATGTATATATACAGTCTATAATGGTTTGCATTCCTTTATAGCTGTGCAGAATGTAGCCTATTTCTCGGTTATGCACCCTTTTACGGCATAGTGTAGCAGCTCAGAGCCATCTAGTAGAAGAGTTGCGACATTGAGGGGTCAGAAAGCAGCCGGCTCACGTGGTTCATGTACTCACACATAGGCTTCAATGCATTCAGTAACTTCTGGCTGTCACTATTCATTGTCACTATACAATAGAAGTCTATGTAGATGAGCCGCCATTAGACTGGCCCCATGAAGTGAACAGGGTTTGCTTAACTCTATTTCACCAAAAACACAAACGCATGAATACAAAATCTCATCATCATAACCTTTATTTAAATTCGGAGTACAATTGAGGGTCATTCACTCATTGTCAATGTAGCCGAATACACACAAAAAAATCCACAATATCAACAGGGAACATAACACAACAAAGGAATTAAAAAGCAAAACTCTGTCAAGACATCAACAGTTCAGACATTAATTGAATATTTTACACAGTCTGTCCGCTATCGCAGTTCAAAGTGTGTGTGTTTTGAGCATTCAGCTCAGCTTAGACCAGAGGTGGGCATTATTTTTCCCAAGGGGCCAAATGAGATACATAAAATATTGTGGAGCGCCAAGACTAAAGGCTGAACTAAAGTCTGCGTAGTATTAATTAAATTTTCAAGATAAAGCTAAGAGTAAGACCAACGATTTTGACCCCAGGGCCCTCAATTTATTCTTTATTTGAGCCACGGAGGACCACCATTTGATGACATTTTTAGCCCCCCAGACCCAAAAAGTAAAGATTTCTTTTGTTTTTGTCCACAATACCATTTGTTCACAACAAAACAGGCAAACATAGATAAACAATTACCATTCTTTAGCATTGTCTGATTGTGTAGACTTTGGGCTAATTCAGATGATGAATATTTTAACTCTTGTTTTTATGCTCTCAAAGAGTTACACCTGGTTTCCATATTTAACTGGAAGTCTCTCAAGGACCACTAGTGGTCCCCGGGCCGGTCAGAGTCAGCCAAAGGGCATCATTTGGCCCCCGGGCCGCATAATGCCCGGGTATGGCTTAGAGGCTCATTCACCTGGTGAGAGAGAAGTGAGAGTGTAAAGGGCCGTGTCTTGAGTTCCCTGTCATGGCCGGAGAAATCGTTCTCACGGCCAAAACATTCACTTCTACTTACACACGTTTTCGGTCAACACTTGGGCTCCATAGACAGCCTCTACTAAATGGACCAGCGTGAGTTCCCATTTTTCTGTATTAGGAAGTATTCTTAACTCGCGAGTTAAAAAGTATTCATAACTCGCTTATCGTTTCAATAGTATAATGGCATGCAACATAGCTTACAGTTTTGGGACACTCAAATAGAAAACAAAAATAGTGTTCAACTTTTAAATTTTCCACTATAGTAATTTGTTCAGACCTACATTCCTCAGTGAAATGAATGGTGTTTTAACATGCAATACTAGATGCATTTGCATGTACTGGTCCAGCTGGATATGCTACATTGTAATCAGTGTTAAGGAGGTTAATTTTACAAAGTAAGGAGTTAAAATTCACAGTTCAAAAGTAACGTATTCCTTACTGAATTGTGAAACTGAGGCCATTACTTTACTTACTTTACATCAAGTTGACTCTTGGTGACAGACTCCTGTGGCAATTTAAAATCTATTTCTGTCTGTAATGTGTTGTTGGCACATTTGATACACTCATAGTGGTGGTATTAATGGCAGTTTGGACTGTATCTATAGTTGCTTTTTAATTGTTTAATTGGTTTTCAATACTTTCAATACTTTCTGTCCTCATGATTCATACTTCACCTCAATGTTTTTTTTCCCCGTCCTTGTCCTTTACCCGCAAGTATGTAAAATATTTATATTTCCATGCTGCAAAGTTATGCAAACTCCATTCACTTTACAGGGCCAGTCTACTGGCTCTTCTACATAGACGTCTATGGAATTGGGACAACCAAAGTTGTCCCAATATACACTAGTATACCACAATCCATTGAAAATAAATATCACTCTTAAATATTGATAAATAGATAAATAAATTAAATTAATTCTTTAATTGATTCCCAAAGATTAACCTGTTGATACTTCTTCCAGCACCTTCTCATCTACAAAATTCAAACCTTTAATTGAGTCTTGTCTTATTTCTCCTAGACTTTCTGCAGGTCTCTGTGTGTAAAGAAGAGGTTCCACATGAAGAGGAGAGGAGCTCCAGTCTGCTGCTAGAGGAACCACAACCTCCACACATTAAAGAGGAACAGGAGGAGATACTTCAACGAGCAGAAGAGGCTGGTGGGTCAACGCTGACATTACTAGCAGTGAAAAGTAATGATGATGATGATGATATCAGAGAGACAGAGCCTGTAGCCGGCACCTCAACTGAACACATGAAAACACTCATACAGAGAAAAGCCTTTAGTTTAAGACATGATCAGTCAGTCTAATCTAGGATGACAATGAGGCAAAAGCAGAGGAATTACATCACCTGACAATATCAACATGACAGAGTAAAACACATCAATAATTTCTTGTGAATGATTTTCCATCCATGAATGATTTTCATGGATGGATGTGTATGGATCCAGATGTTTATTCACAGCATGTGCAGCATGAGTCCATTTTCTTGACTGTATCTGGGGTAGAGGTGTCATTACGTTGAAGTGACTCGTAACTAGGGCTGTGTTCAAAAAATCGATCCAGCGATATCGATTCACGCTCAAAAACACGACATCGATTAAAAAATGTGTGGATCGATCTTCTCCAGGCGACTGGCACCATTTTCTTTTACGCGGAGGCGCACTATAGAAAAGACAGACACTACTAAATGCGTCGCCGCCGCTGCCAAAAAAAAAAAAACGTGCCAAAAAAAGCTCGTTTTGGACAGCATGAGGGCCCATATAACAGATTCTGTGAAATCGTGCTCGATTCCTGCCGTGATTCCGGGGGGCACAACGAAGCACCTGCAGCCCCTGGACATCAGTGTGTGAACCGTGTTTTGGCGAAGTGCCACTTTGAAAACAGGCTTGGATGACTAGCGGCGAGAAATCTTTGACCAAAACTGGTCGCATGCGGAAAGCAACTTTTTCTCAAGTCTGGCAGTGGGTCCTGACTGCGTGGAAAAGTGTCAAAACATCCATCCACGATCACAAACGGGTTTCGAAAGGCTGGGCTGCTGCGCGATCAGGACGAGGCGACGAAAAAAAGCCTAATAAAAGTCACATTGATGTCGTCTCGTCGAGCGCATTGAGAGGATTCCTGGTGGTCGCCAGCTAAATGATAGACAGTTGGTTAACCAGATGTACGGTAACTTTGAGAGTGTAAAAGTGAAACTCCGTTCACTTCATGAAACCAAATGGAGCCGCAAGCGCTCATTTGCCGAAAATGGCAGTTGGTTTAGTGGTGCCACAAATCTAGTTAGTCAATGTTTAACTACCGCTATAAACTTTTGATTTGAAATATCTTTGAAGTTTTCGTTGTTTGCATTCCGTCATGTTTGGTGGGGCAGTCAGGGCGTTTAGAGGGCATTGCCCCCCCCATGTCTATGCCTAGATCCGGCCCTGGTCTATGGCTGTAGCAGTTAATTACATACAGCACGTGCAGTTAAATGTTACACGTGTATGACTGAAACAATACAGTTCACGGCACAGTACACGTTCTGTGCACTATAGATTAAAACACTTGAATGAGTTATAGCCTACAAATGCATTTTTTTTTTCTTGAAGTCGTTTAAACAATAAAAAGGATGCTTCTCAAATACCATTTCATTGCCGACAATCTCATCTGTGCAAGAACCCTTACATATGGTAATTACCTTACTTATGGTAATTATTTAACAGTCCAGTGCGGCTTGTATATGTACACAATTGATTTTTTTTTCGCTAAATTTGGCCGATGCGGCCTATATTCACTATTCAGGTGCACTTTATAATCCGGAAATTACAGTAGGGCCTACTTGATACTTGACTCTTCTCTCTCTGTGTCCCTCTTACACATACACAGATACAATCACCAACATATGGGGCCGTCTTGTCTATTGGACAGTATTTATTTCCATTATGTCTGTAAATAGATCGATATCGAATCGAATCGGATCGAATCGTGGATCGAATCGGATCGTGACCTTGTGAATCGAAATCGAATCGATCTAGGGAATTCGGATCAATTCCCAGCCCTACTCGTAACACTCAATTATTGTATTGTATTGTTTTTTGACGGTTTGTCGCATGTCACACAGGTCCTCCTCTGAACAAAACTCTTTCAATGCCGTTCGAATGGTTTTAGCAGATTGTGCCCAGGTATTATAAGCTTTGATGAATGCCTTGTTATATTCCTTTGAGTTGTCCTCCTGCAACATTTGACCCTTTTCTGTTGGAACCTCTGGCCGGGTGCTTAATTTAAGAGTTGGTGCATTGGCCTCTGCTTTGTTAGCATCCAGAGAGCAATTGCCATCTGTTGATCTTTCCGGGATCATCAGCGGTTGCGCATTTGCGTTTTCATTAACGATAGACATTTTGAATTTGCAGTTATTTGATTATTGGCACAGTATAAAGGCTTTAACATTCAAGAATGTGTACTAAGCAAGAACAGTAAGCGCAGGCTACTTCAAACCATTTACATGAAATGTCCCATTTAATAGTACAAATTGAATGTGCCAACTCTGTTTTAACCACCTTCACAACCTCAATGCACCTTAACCAGTCATCTGGGGGAAACACATTTGGTTTCCCACCTTCCCCTTTTCAAAGTTTTTTTCCCCCTTTTTTCCTTTATTGTCCCTTTAGAACTTCAAGTCCGTAAATTGTCCCTTTAGAACTTCAAGTCCGTAAATTGTCCCTTTAGTGCCTCATGAGCACTCATGAATAGGTTGTCTGTTACCGTGATTGTGTGGTGTAAGTGTGAGTGACCAACTTGATGGGCTGATGATTAGGAGCACAAGATGGCTTAAGATCTTGGTGTTGAGCTGCATCCAGCGATGAGTTTTCACTGTTGCTGTCCCCCCGATTGTCAATAAGACGTCATTGGATGGTCTCAACGGGTGCCTTTTTATTGAGGGCCTTGTAGACACCGTGAAAACTATTAACAATAAACAATACATTAGTATCATTACATCAAACACTTCCGTTTCAGAATTCACTCAATAAATTATTATTATCAGATAAATCACATAGTCAATAAAATACTTAATTCGAGGTCACTTTCAATTGTTGGAATATTACAATGAACTCATTTTATAATCCACACCTTAAATGCAAACAAGTCAAATAGCAAAGTAAACGCACAAACATGGAGACCACAGGAAAATACAATAAACCGTAGGAGGTTGGAGGTTGAGTGTAAAGCTACCCTAACTTAGCTAAGATCCTTTCGGTGGCGGAAGTGAGGCTTCAAAATAAGATACCAAAAATACGCAAACATTTCAAAGGAAATAGACCAAAAATAAACAAATAACTTCAACAAAAAATACATCAAAGGGTCATAAAACAGTGAGTGCCAACAACCATCATATGAATTACCTAAAAGAAACACATTGATGGACTGAACAAGCTTTTACAAAGTTTACTGTGTTGAATTAACGTGAGGGCTCGTCCCCGACCCCCGAACCATTGCACCAAAGAAAACACACCGGGTGTCTAATGAAGTGCTGCCACCTAATAGACAGAAGAACAGGAAAAAAAAACACAAAACCTGTGGTGCTTAATCTTTAAAGTATGTGTTGTTTTCCTTGGTTCCAGACCAGCGTGTGGAGTCCAGTCTGCAGGTGAAGATCAGTTCTCCAGACACGACTAGATCTATTAAACAGGAACCTGAAGACCATCTTAAACAGGAACCTGAAGACAACATGGATCTCAGTGAGTTTAAAGCACTCTGTCTTTATTGTATTGGTGACAGTGGATCGGTACTGAGACTGTAAAGACGTCACATTTCAATGATTAATCTGTTGATACTTCTTCCATCCACTGCTCTGCACTGAGGTACAAGATTCAAACCTTCTCATAGAGTCTTTTTGTATTATTTCTCCTAGACTTTCTGCAGGTCTCTGTGTGTAAAGAAGAGGTTCCACATGAAGAGGAGAGGAGCTCCAGTCTGCTGCTAGAGGAACCACAACCTCCACACATTAAAGAAGAACAGGAGGAGATACTTCAACGAGCAGAAGAGGCTGGTGGGTCAACGCTGACATTACTAGCAGTGAAAAGTAATGATGATGATGATAACAGAGAGACAGAGCCTATGGCCGGCACCTCAACTGAACACATGAAAAAACAAGCTGACATAGAGGACTGTGGAACATCACAACCAACTAGTGACGATCAGCTCCTCTCTTCACACTGTTCTGAATCTGACACTGAAGACAGTGATGAGTGGGAGGAGACTAGGGGAGGTCAGTCAGCTTTAAACACACTGAAATCACAAAACACACGAAATGTGGGAGGACAGTGCAAGCTGTCCCAGGACCTGAAACCACCAAAACAAACTGACTCTGTGAGGAGTCACACAGGGGAGAAACCTTTTAGTTGTACAGAGTGTGGCAAAGTGTTTAATCGAAAGTATAATTTAAAATCACATATGATGATTCACACAGGTGAAAAGCCCTTCTCTTGTACAGTATGTGGCAAAGGCTTTACTCAGGCAGGTGATCTAAAAACACACATGAGAACTCATACAGGTGAAAAGCCCTTCTCTTGTACAGTATGTGGTAAAGGTTTTACTCACAGAGGTGATATAAAAAAACACATGAGGACTCATACAGGTGAAAAGCCCTTCTCTTGTACAGTATGTGGTAAAGGATTTACTAAGGCAGGTAATCTAACAACACACATGAGGATTCATACAGGTGAAAAGCCCTTCTCTTGTACAGTATGTGGTAGAGGCTTTACTGAGACAGGTCATCTAAAATCACACATGAGGACTCATACAGGTGAAAAGCCCTTGTCTTGTACAGTATGTGGCAAAGGCTTTACTCAGGCAGGTGATCTAAAAACACACATGAGAACTCATACAGGTGAAAAGCCCTTCTCTTGTACAGTATGTGGTAAAGGTTTTACTCACAGAAGTGATATAAAAAAACACATGAGGACTCATACAGGTGAAAAGCCCTTCTCTTGTACAGTATGTGGTAAAGGCTTTACTCAGACAGGTAGTCTAAAATCACACATGACGACTCATACAGGTGAAAAGCCCTTCTCTTGTACAGTATGTGGTAAAGGCTTTAATACAATGAGTCATCTAAAATCACACATGATGATTCATACAGGTGAAAAACCCTTCTCTTGTCCAGAGTGTGGTAAAGGCTTTACTGAGGCAGGTAGTCTAAAATCACACATGATGATTCATACAGGTGAAAAACCCTTCTCTTGTACAGTATGTGGTAAAGGCTTTACTAAGGCAGGTAATCTAACAACACACATGAGGACTCATACAGGTGAAAAGCCCTTCTCTTGTACAGTATGTGGTAAAGGCTGTACTCATTCAAGTAATCTAAACAGACACATGAGGACTCATACAGGTGAAAAGCCCTTCTCTTGTACAGTATGTGGTAAAGGCTTTATTAAGACAGATCATCTAAAATCACACATGAGGACTCATACAGGTGAAAAGCCCTTCTCTTGTACAGTATGTGGTAAAGGCTTTACTCAGACAGGTGACCTAAAAAGACACATGAAGACTCATACAGATGAAAAGCCTTTAGTTTAAGACATGATCAGTCAGTCTAATCTAGGATGACGAGGCAAAAGCAGAGGAATTACATCAGCTGACAATACCAACATGACAGAGTAAAACATCAATAATTTCTTGTGATGTATTTTATTTTCATGGATGGATGTGTATGGATCTTATTTTATATTCAACATTCTGGAATTTCATTTTTATTTTCTCTTGCATTATTCCCTCCAGCTCAGACAGTACAATATGAGCATCAATGTGTGTTGAATTGTGTGATAAGGATTTTAGTAATATGGACATTTAGAAGGAGGATGGCATGACTCAAAAAGGAAATACCATATTAGTCCGTAAATCATTGTTTTGGGGAACAGATTGCCATTCCGACACCCCGCCATTCCGACCATTGACTGTCATTGATCGGAATAGCGGGGTTTCTCCCCTTTGGTTAAGACCCCGCCACTCCGACGATTATAAGACACCGCTATTACGACCCCCCCCCCCCCCCCCCCCCCCCCCCGATGCACAGGCAATTAAGGACGAACCGCATAGAGTGCATGCATGATAGAGCTGCTGCGCCCGCGTGCGTGCGTGCGTGTGTGTGTGTGTGTGTGTGTGTGTGAGATGGCGACTCGAGTTGAAGACTCTGACTCCGTCTCGGCAAAAATGGGACTCAGACTCCGTCCCTAATGACTCTGACTCAAGCTCAATGACTCATCGAGTCTTTAAGAGTCTTGCCTTACTTTTTTGTGCCCACGAAAAAATCCATTCTCCTTTTTTCCTGTCAACCCCGTGCCAAAGGAAAACAGAGTTTGGGCACTGCAGGAGTTCTCGTGCGCAGCCGCTGAACATGTTTTGTTTTTAGTGCAAAATTAAAAAGGTATGACAAACATACAGTACATATAGCAGGCAAAGTTATTGACTTTTTATCTAATATTATAGGCAGCGTTGCTTAATAGATCTGGCCCAGATTCAGACTGGCATGATTGACTGCCAGCGCACGTGTCTCTAAGCTGCGTGGATAAAAAGGACGACATTATCTATTTTCATATTCTTTGATGAAAAAACGTGGCCTATACCTATACCCAATGAAAATATAAAATGTATAAATTATTCACTGTATTGACAAGTTGGAATAAAAACAATCGCTTGAAAACTGAGTGAGGATGGCACATTTGTAAACTCAAGTTTTTGGATCGGAGTGCGCATTGGAGACGTTATTGTAGTTCGTAGGGGAGTAATACAGGTTGTCATGGTAACCATAAAACGCAAGTGCAGCTGAGGGAGCACCGAGGAGAGCCATCTAGTAGAAGAGTTGCGACATTGAGGCAGTGGCGTAGCCAGAAACTCAATTCAGGGTGGGCATGAGTGATTCAGGATGGGCATGCTGCGTGCGCATGCGTGTTGGCCGCAAATTTGCGTGTGCAAGAAAAGCTATTTATTGCTATTATTGTCGCATATTTCAGTTTATATAACGTTTACTGTACTAGGGTTATCTTCTTGAATTAATGTTGGTAATCCTGTCACCAACACATAGGGCTCGATTTTGGTTACATTGGCCCTCATATGCAATTAACACACTTAGCATTGGGGAAAAGGCGTTCCCACACTAAAGTTGATAATTTCGTAACCATGCCATCTCCCTTAAACACCTCCTATACCCGTTACATTATGCACAGGTGTGGTTTGGGCGTTTTTTAGCTTTCATCCAATCCGTGTTGGTCTTGCCATTCCCTTTAATTCATCCTATTTCCCTTATCCCTACTGCTATGGCTGACCCTCCGAAGTACGCAGCCTGGCTGCGGGCTTAGGACAGACACATGCATGAGTAGCCTATTCTCAAAGATTATAGCTCTCATTTTCAAACAATTATAGCTCGGTCCCCAGCAAATCATTTCTTACCATTCAACATGTTATGTTGAAAAAACATGTTCCCAGTGATGGGAAAGTTACTGGGAAAATGTAGTAAGCACTACTCTCGAAAAAAATGTAGCTAAGCTACACTACAAGCTATCCCTAGTAAATTGTAGCAAGATACACTACAAGCTACACGGCAAAAGTAGCTTCTGTAAATGACATCATTGATGTCCTAACTAACCCGATGCGTAGCTCTGTTAGGTTCCACTCTAGAAGGTGGAACCACTGGAGAACGTGTTTGTATGTTCAAACTGAACATGGTGGAACACTTTTTATTGTACATTTTTCTTCCCTTTCTCTTTTTATTTATTTATTGTTGTACTGTTGATGTATGTGATATGGATTCCCCTGAGTCTGAAATAAAGATTGAATATATATCTCAACTTAATGTACAACTTTCTAAATAATAATCATAATAATAAAATAATATCAATAAATGTGTATTATTAGTTAGGGAAATATATGAAAATCTGGGAATAAATTCGTTACCAAGCAAACTCTTCACCAATGTGTTTCTAAAGGTGTCTAATGACATCTCCTAAAAAGTTGAAATTCAACTCCTGTGGGAAACCTAATAAAAAACTGCACAAAGTTGGTGTACCAATAGGCGATTTTCTAAAATTCGGAAATGTTTAATTTGCCCTTAAGTTACTTGTGAGGAGTCAAACTAGGGGTTTTTCATCATTCTGAGTTCATTTATAGCATTTGTTTTTCACTACAACCATTCCTTAGTGGAAAAAACTGGCCCACATTTACATAAACTTGTATTTTATTACAATTCGTTTAACATTAGTCAGAGCAAACAGTGATTCCATCCTGTGGAATGCTTTATGAGTCAATGTGTGAATATACATCCTCAACAGTGTTGGGCAGTAACTAATTACTGTAATATTATTACTTTTTCCAGCAAGTAAAGATATTACTCTGCCAAAATGTGTAATAAGTAATATGTTACTCTGTCAAAACATGTCTAGTTACTCTTACTCTCTTTTACTACTTTTGAGCTTGTTGTTGCATGTGAAAATAGAACAGATTTACAAGGTAGCAACAGATAATAACAGAGATCCATGGTAGTTAGTAGATCATGACCTACTCTACAAATTAACACAGTTTTCACTAAACGGATTGTGTTGTACATTTCTATTCCTTTGCGTGGGTGTGGGTGTGGGTGGGTAGGGAGGAAAGTAACATGTAATATTTAAAATCTAGTAATAAGTAAAGTAATAGTATTACTTTTTCTAACGGGTCATAAGTAAAGTAAAGATATTACTCTAATATTGCCCAACACTGATCCGCAATGCCTTCATCATGAATAGCATTCTTATATTATTATTATATATTATGTTACGGCCCCATATATGTCTAGGGGTTTATTGGACCGAACATAAGGGTAGACGGACACCAAGAGTATAAATCCAAATATTTATTTTATATTTCTATATAAATAAATATTGCAAGGTATTTATATTTTATAATAATGCATTAGGCTCGAATATATATACAATAATGATGGGATTTTTAGATGAACAGAAAACAAACGACAATAAATGAAACTAGCAAACAAAAGAACAAAAGGCTAAACAAAACACTGGTATGCTAACAAGCAACTAGTTGTGCCGCGGATCGGGGGAAGGACTGACGACGCCGTTCCCCCCCTTGCCACAGCATGACAGGTCCTCTATGTAGGGGCTGGCTGCGACCAACGGCCAATGAGGACAGAGGGGTGATCAGGTCCACTATCCTCAAGCCAGCCCCGCTGATGACTCAGGACCTGCAGCTGGGCGAGATGGACAAGAGAGAACACCAATCAGGACACGCGTATCTAGACAGGAGTTCACTACCACTAGCACTATGTATATGTGTATATATATACATAAAGAGATATCTATGATATTCCATATATATATAATACAAATATACATTCCATAATATTACCTCATATAGATATATAAATTATAGGTACCATATAAATACATATCTATATTACAATACCATACCTCATATAAATATATATACTAATATGTTCCATATACATAGACATATATATATTTATATTACCAATTACCACCAAATAAAATAAACAAAACAAAACACGAGACTCAGTCCCGTGACACCGGTATTCTTAATAGCAGGTAATACCTTGACAGACTTCACAAGCTGAGATCCACTTGACGTCATTCTACTTAAAGCTGCATCGTTGGCTGCTGCAATCTCCATGGCAATTGCAGCTTGCAAACTGGAGCAGCTCTTCAGGAGCCATTGGGAACTGGAACTGGCTAGAGTTGGAACTGGCTCATAACCATGAACACCAACTACCTATCCATGGTTACTGGGGTCCAGAGACATGCTCTGTAGAAGGAGCCAGTTCCGAGTCTGTAGGTAGGCACGAGTCTGTAGGTAGGCACGGAGCAAATAGAGTCTCCAGTGGTAGAGTCTCCAGTTTGTTCATCTCAGCCGCTGCCTTGTGTGAGAAGTTGCTCTATCGAACCTCACCCAGAGTAGTCCCTAGTATATGTAGAGGAAGATCGATGTACCAGCCTTAATCACTGTATATACTGTATGCCCCCTGCCCAAAACCTGAAGAAGAATGCACTTGAAGGTTTGTTTCATTCAATATAGAAAAAAACATTGATATAAATATTGGTATTATTACCTGTCAAACAGAGTTGTTTTACCATGACCAGCGATAGCAGAGACCATATCACACAAGGCGTGACAGAAAACCAGGTAACCTCTCTGTTTTTCAGTGAGAGCTTCTCGAATCCAGGTGACATCATAAGAGCCATTTGATGTTGTGAAGAAGAGTGGGTGTTTGGTGCCTGGGCTATGCACTAACATTACAGTACGTCTGTGTCAACTGCCCGAACCAGAAAATATAATATATGCAATGCATGTCCAACTATGTGAAAATACGTAAAACTAGTCAAAGCTCTTACTTTTAAGAGAGTCATAGCTAATAAAAGTATGTATGTTACTGACAAGGCAGACTATTGCTCTCACAACTAAATTGTCAGCATCAGTGTCACTTGGCTCCATAGTGATGTTAAGCTTCCAAAATGTTTAAGAGAGGAGGTGAATGAGCTGACTGTTTTTCTGGCATTTGTTCAAGAAATTTGCTTTTGGTGTTCAGTGTATGAGATCTAGTGGTTGACGGTGGATGGCTTCTCTATATGGTGAGAACAAGGTCGGACTTGGCAGGAGATTGCCACCAGTGACCTAAGCTACTTGCAGCATCTTGGCCGGAACTCTCATCATTGTGGTCTTTGATGGTTACAACTTGCCAAAAGATCATGATCACATCCGCCATAGCAAGAAGTCATGCTATGATGTCCAGATTCAACCAGATCTGATACACTGGGCACCAAGAGCAAAGTTCTTGGACAACTGTTCACGTTCCTAACGTGGTCATATAATATGCTATACTGTGGGGGTGCGTCGGAATGGGGGTGCTTCGGAAGGGAGGTGTGTCGGAATGGGGGTGCGTCGGAGTGCCGATGGGTAACCATTGTTTTGTTTGTGTGGTTTAATTGACAGTTGTTCAAGTTTTGGTAAATAAAGAGACCTTAATTGTGAACATCAGTTGGAGGATTGTTTGTTCTGCATCCAGATTGTTTAGGAGCAGTTATACACAATGCAGATATCATTTATTGTGGTGGAACTACATTTGTTATGGTTGTTTCCATGTGGACATGTGGAGGGGTTGCACACGCCAATGGAGTTTAGATCAACACGGTATGTGGTGAAGGCTTTACTAAGACTGGTAGTCTATAAACACACACTATGGGCTAAACCCCTTATCCCAAACCCCTGATGCTTTTTTCACTATTTTGATAAACCTTTGCAATAGTTCAACATGCCAATCTATACCACGTTGCGAGCCTGTAGATTGGATATTTTTAGGGATGCCTCGATGACACTTTTTCCAATGCGATTCGATTTCCATAAATCAGTGCCAAAATCGATTCGATTTTTGATATGATTCGATACCGATCCGATCTAGCACATTTAAGTCTGCATGCTGTCGTATATCTGGCAGATAGCACACTTTTTATCTAACATTTTATTACTGTTTTTCCTACTCTAGTCTGGGATGTTAAATCAGGATTGATCAAGTGATAATCTTCCCAGAATAATGTTCAGCAAACCGTAGGTTGAGAATAACCAACACATTTATTTTTAGCCAATTTCTTCACATTAAATTTAGCAGCATCAAATAAAATAAACTCAAAGTGAGGTAGACTTAATAGGTAAAAAATGTTGTGAAGGCACAATTCTCAAACAACCTAAGTATATAATACATAAACATAAGAACATGTACATCAGTACTTTTTAGTTTAACTCTCAGTCTCAACATTTATTTTTGCTGTAATAGTGTTTGTTCACTGCACTAAGAACTGAGTGGAACACACACACACACACACACACACACACACACACACACACACACACACACACACACACACACACACACACACACACACACACACAAACAAAAACAAAAATGCAATACTGTCCAACTGTTCAAAGCTAAGAGTCCAGGGTTAAACGACACTCAATGCTACCGTAGGTAAACAACTAGACCTAAGTGCAATGATGCCAAATATCCAAGTCCAACTGTTCAAAGAGTCCAAGTTTCTAATTCATTCTGCCTGGCTAAACAATGCTACCATTGGGTCAGTAAGCAATATGGTTTGTGTGTGTAGGTAGTAGTCAAAAAACAAAAAGAATGAAGGGGGGAAAAAAGAGCGAGCTTGTAACGGTGAGACTGGATGGTATTTTGTTTTGGGGTGCCAGCTAGGCAAATGCCTAACACAATTGGGTCCAATTTGGTCCAATTGCTTATTATTTAACAGTCCACCTTACAAGGGTATACAGTATAACACACAACAGTATTAAATCCCGCAACCCTACAGCCAGGGGGGTTTCACCTGCTAGAGGAAAACCTCTGAATACATCAACACCAACAGGAAATTCACACAGACAACAAATATCAGTTAATCGGTTTATATGCAAGAAGAAGTGTCCCAGTTCCACCCGTACAGCCCACAACCTCCCTCCACAGTCACTCTTGAATCCACAAAACCCACAGTTCAATGCATCAGATATAGTCCAACTCAACCCGAAAATAAAATAAAACAAATGAAACTTCCCACGGCCTGTACCGGGGTGAATAGCTTTGTAAAGAAGGCAGTTTGTTTGTTTGTGTGTGTGTGTGTGTGGGTACGTGTGAATGAGCGTGTGTGCGGGCGTGCGTGCGTGCGTGCGTGCGTGGGGGGGGCGGGGCGAACGTAGTACCAGCACAGCAGTCAGTCGGTCCTCGGTTAGTAGTACACTCCGTAGCAGAACGCCGTCCAGAACGCTCGGGTAAGTCAGCCAACCTTCAAGACCACTCTACACCTGTCCCTCCAGCTTGCCTCCCATCGACACGAACAGCACGCTCAATATTCCGACAACGGCGGCCGTCACGGCAACTCCACCTCAGGCCACTCACTCCACTTTCACGGCCGCGCCATCTTGGACTAGTCCATTCATAAAAACAGGGCAGCGCAACAGCGTGGGAGCGACGCTGCTGACTGACGCTAGTACGTCGTCTGTATGTGCGTGCGTGAGCGTGCGCGAGCGTGCATGTGCGTGCGTGAGCGTGCGTGAGCGCTACACTCCTCCCCCCGTGAAAAAAGCCGAGCAAGAGGAGGCGGTTAGACAAATCCTGGGAAATCCTCATCCTCACTCTCCTCTTTAAATATATCCAGGATCCGCTGCACCTCTTGTTTTTCAACCTCTTCAGCGGTTGGATAGCAAGGCTTCAACCGTGAGACATGTACAATTTTCCTGTCCTCCCCAGAATCTTCCAAGACCACTTCATAGTTCACTGGGCCAACCTGGGCAAGGATGCGATAGGGACCGAGCCACTTTGGGGCGAGTTTCGCGGCGAACGACTTCTCTGCCTTGGAAAGGGGGTGAGCCCGCAACCAAACTCTATCCTTCTCCCTGAACTCCAGATGCCGTCTGTTCTTGTCATAATTCCGCTTTTGTCGTATGCGCGCCTTGTGCAGGTTACCCTCCACGAAATCCTGCAGTTCATTCAGCTGCGTGATCTTTGGATATGACAGGGAATCTGGTGTGACTTCCCTAGGCTGCAACATGACGTCCAAGGGACCTCGCAGAGGTCTGGACAGATTCAGCTCAGCTGGAGTTACTCCGGTTGACTCACTGATGGCAGAATTAAGGGCAAATCTGAATTCAGGCAGGTGCTGGTCCCAGTTTTTGTGGTTGTTGCCAACAAAAGATGCTATCATGGTTTTGAGGTTGCGGTTTATTCGCTCAGTCAGATTTGTCTGGGGGTGATAAGCCGTGGTCATTTTGTGCTTTAAATTCCAGATTTTGCATGTTTCCTCAAAGATGTGAGAGACAAACTGCGGGCCTCTGTCCGAAAGAAGATAGTTGGGTACTCCCCAACGGGTCAGTACGTCCTGGATGAGTATCTTCGATACTGCTTCTGCTGTCGCGTTCCTCAAAGCAAAGAGTTCAACCCAGCGAGAGTAGTAATCGACAAACACCAACAGATACAAGTTCATTTTTGGACTTCTCGGAAAAGGTCCCATCAAGTCGACTCCCACCATCTCCCACGGATGATGAACGATGGTCTGTTGCAGTTTCCCTGCCACCTTCCTACTTTCGGGCTTGTAGGATTGACACACTTGGCAGCATCTGACAAAATGAGTGACCTCCAAACTCATCTTCGGCCAATACACCAATGACTGCAACCTTCTGTATGTTTTGAATCTCCCCAAGTGGCCGCTAAGGGGTCCTCGTGAAACCTCTGAAGGAGTTGTTGGCGGTGAGGCTCAGGTATGTACAATTGGTAGATGGTTTGGTGGGGCTTCACAACCACTCGGTACACCATGTCCTCCACGATGGTGAATTTGACACTGTCGTTCACAACAACTTCTCCATTCTCCAGGATGGACTGATAGAGCTCCTGGATCTGAGGGTCGGTCTGCTGGGCCTTCCAAATGGCCTCATCCGAGATCGGAAGGTCTTTCAGTGGAATGGGGGGGCTTGGTAGCCAGCATAGTACCGCAGATGGGTTGGGAAAGGGAGTGGTTCTCCCCTGGGGCTCTCGACAACGCATCAGGAACGGTGTTATATTTGCCTTTTCGGTATTCCACCGTAAAGTTAAATTCCTGAAGACGCAGTGCCCATCGGATCAATCGGGTGTTGGGTTTTTGCGTATTGAAGACCCAGACGAGTGAGGAATGGTCAGTTACCACTGTAAAGAACCTCCCTTCCAGGTAGTATCTCCACTTTTCCAAGGACCAGACAACAGCCAGGCATTCCAGCTCTGTAGTTGAGTAGTTCCGCTCTGCTGCGGTCAAGCTGCGGCTAGCGAACGCCAACACCTCCTCTGCGCCCAAGCCTGTCTGTTGCACCAGCACGGCTCCCAGTCCTACCTCGCTGGCATCTGTATATACCACGAATGGGAGGTTGAAGTTCGGATGACCAAGCACAGGGGTTGTTACCAGCCGATGTTTAAGGATTTCAAAGGCGGTTTGGCATTCGATAGTCCATTTGAACTTCACATCCTTTTTTTTCAGGGCGTTCAAGGGCTCCGCAATCCCAGAGAAATTGGGTACGAACCTGTGATACCAGCCCGCCATCCCTAGGAACCGTTGCAGGGTCTTCAGGTTGGTAGGTATGGGATAGTCGTCCACCGCTTTCGTCTTTTCTGGATCAACCTGGACACCGTTTGCTGAGACAATGTGTCCAAGGAATTTGAGAGAGGTGCGGAAGAAATGGCTCTTGCCCATGTTGACGGTAAGTTTTGCTTGACGCAGTTTCTGAAATACAGCCTGGATGTCTTGAAAGTGTTGTTGAAGGTCCTGGGAGTAAATGATGATGTCATCAAGGTACACAAAGCAGCTCCGCCCCTTAAGCTCTCCCAAGGCTAGCTCCATCAGCCTCTGAAATGTGGCTGGGGCATTCTTTAGTCCAAAAGGCATGACTTTGAACTGATATAGTCCCACTCCACAGACAAAAGCCGTCTTCTCCTTACTTTCCAGGTCCATCTTTACTTGCCAGTAACCAGAATTAAGATCGAGTGTTGAAAAGATTTTGGCTCCACCCAGCGAGTCCAAAATTTCCTGAATCGTGGGCAGAGGATACGCATCATCCAATGTGATGGCATTCAGTTTCCGGTAGTCAACGCAGAATCTGGAATCACCGTTCTTTTTTGGAATCAAAACCACCGGGGCCGCCCAAGCAGAAGCAGATGGCTCAATGACATCATCAGCTAACATCTTGTCGATGAGCTTCTTCATAGTCTCGAGTTTGATAGGTGATACCCGATATGGTTTTTGCCGTAGTGGAATATTGGAACTGACCAAAATCTTGTGCTGTAGCAGTTCAGTGCGTCCCACCTGTGCCGTGCAAACGTCCGAGTTATCCTGAAGTTGTGAAAGCAGTTGCACCTTCCCATTTCGCTCCAGGTGCGCATCCTGCACAGCTGCACTAAACAATTCAGGAACCCCCCCTCCCCTTGTAAGAGGCAGGCGAGAGGGCGGAACCGCCGAGAAGAAGTCACAGAATTGGGTAGGCTGCTGCGCTCCTGAGGGCTCCAACAGAAAATGAAACAGCTCCTTTTCATTGCACTTGAACCAGTATGAATTGTCCGAGACATCTATTTGCAAGCCACTCTGGCAGAGAAAGTCCAGACCTAACACACAGGGAATTGCCAAGGCTTCAGTGTGCAGTATGGCAGTGGTTTGACTCCATGTGTGGCCATGTACGGTGTACTTCACTTCACTCTGACCCAGTGGCATTTTGGGCTCTCCGTCTGCCAGATATATGGGGCCCTTGGTCCAAGGTGCCATCTTGCCCTTTCCTGCATCCTTAACAGATATCCACAGCTCTTGGCTTAGCAGTGTAAAGGATGAACCGGTGTCCACAGTTGCTGTGCCTCTCCATGTGCCCAGCGTCACAGGCACTTTCAATTGGAGTGGTGGAGAGGCTGGCGAGAAAACGGACATAGCCTGCTTTGGGGCAAATAGCTGTGCCGATGTTACAGTGTGAACACCAGGCTGACTGCCTTTACCCTTTCCATCCTCCACCAGGGGACAGGTAGCTGGAGCATGTGCGCCCTTGCAGCGCCAGCAGAATGCATCCTGACTCTTGGAAGTAGATGGTGCCTGTCCAGCGGAAGTAGGTTTCCCAGAATTGTCCTGTCGCGGTTGAGATTTTGCCGGCTTAACCTGCTGGTCATAAACAATCTGATTTTCCATGTCCTTCTCCAGCTGTTGTCCAAGTCGGACCAAGCCATCCACAGTGTCCACCCCACTACTCCGGAGCTGGCTGGTGAGCCTTGGATTCAATCTCTTCAGGGTGAGTTTGATGATGTCCGCCTCACTGATCTCAGGTTTCCACCGGCGGCAGAGAGACCTGTACGTGTAGGCGAAATCCCTAATACTCTCGTCTGCACCCTGGCTCCTGGTCCGCACCCTCTCAGCCAATTCGTCCTCATAATCCTCTGAGAGAAACGCAGCCACAAACTTCACTTCGAACGCTGCCCAGGTATTGGTCTCCTGGCGCACCACATCCCACCAATCTCTGGCCGTGCCATGCAACACATTCCTGAGGGTGGCGATGAGCTCTTCATCCGACAGAGGATTAATGGCTAGAAAGTCTCGGCACTTCTCCAAGTAGAGCAAGGGGTCTGGGGAATCCTCCCGTAGACCAAACGTAGGAAACTGGAGGTTGATGGGGGGTCTGGCCATAAAGCCGCTTCGCAGCTCGGTTTGCAAACTGCCTGGGAGGGCCGAACTTCCACCAATGCGCATCGTGGACTGCAACCTGTGGTGCGGCTGTTGGCCAGTTGGGGCTGTACTGGACATACATGGAGAGCTGGTTTGTGGCATCGCTGAACTGTTCAGGGAATGCTGCTTTATTGCCAACACTTCTGCATTCACTGTGTCAATATTTTTCAAGCACCTCGTTAATGATGATCGAGTGTTGTCCAAGTTCTGTTCAATAGGGCCCAGAGCTGCCATAACATCCCTCAAAAGTTCTGCATGGTGGTGCTTCATCTTCCAGTTCATGGTGGAGGTGAACTGTGTTCTGAGGTAATCCAAGCTCTCAGTCAGTTCCTGCTTCATTTTGCTTTGACCCTGTTCCACTGTTGTGGTTACTGCGTGCACAATGGTGTCTCTCATTTCCCTAACTTCCTCCTGCATCTTTGCGAGATGTTGCGAACCCATTGTCAGCACAGCCTCCCTCACCTCTCTTAAGGTGACAGCGTTGCTCTCCTGCTGTTTCACCAGTTGATTGACATTGATTTTGACCGTAGTTTCCAGGTTGTGATGAGCAACACGCATTCCTTCCACCGCAGCCACCACATCCGCCAACGTGGCTTCCTGCCTTACAGAAGCGATCGGCCTCAAGGTGTGAATCTGGTTTGGCGCCAAATTATCACACAGCTCCATATCAATCAAACTGTAATGAGTGTGGTTGTCAATGGATTGTGAACTGAGTTGACTGAATTGAACTGTCGTCCCTGTGGGTGAGTTTCCATTCGGTTGGTTGCATTGTTTATGCCCTCCATCCGACTGCTTAGTCGGTGACTTGCCATTAGACCGATTTTGCTCCGTTTCCTCGGACTGACTGGTTGTTATCTCGCTTTCAGGCTGCTTTTGTGCCTGTTCCTCTGTTGAACCGATTTGCCTCACTGTATTCATTGCATGTATGGGTGGAGCCTCCATTTCAGAAAGGTCCACCAGTTGTCCATCCCAAGTAGCCATTTTGCATTTGTATTATTTGGATGAAGGAAGCAGTGTACACTGAGTTTGGAAAGCTTTGTTTGCTTATCCCGTTTGTTTGTGTGCAAAACAGCTGTTTGTTTTGTTTATTGCTTGTTTGCGTTTTTGTTTTGTTTTTTTGTGTTGTTGTCGTTTTTTTTGTTGTTGTTATTGTTGTTTTGAGTTGTTTTTGTTTGAGTTTTTGTTTTGTTTTTTTGGTGTTTTTGTTTGAGGCCCCTCTTAAACATCTGGGGTGCCACTTTTTATGTAACGGTAAGACTGGATGGTATTTTGTTTTGGGGTGCCAGCTAGGCAAATGCCTAACACAATTGGGTCCAATTTGGTCCAATTGCTTATTATTTAACAGTCCACCTTACAAGGGTATACAGTATAACACACAACAGTATTAAATCCCGCAACCCTACAGCCAGGGGGGTTTCACCTGCTAGAGGAAAACCTCTGAATACATCAACACCAACAGGAAATTCACACAGACAACAAATATCAGTTAATCGGTTTATATGCAAGAAGAAGTGTCCCAGTTCCACCCGTACAGCCCACAACCTCCCTCCACAGTCACTCTTGAATCCACAAAACCCACAGTTCAATGCATCAGATATAGTCCAACTCAACCCGAAAATAAAATAAAACAAATGAAACTTCCCACGGCCTGTACCGGGGTGAATAGCTTTGTAAAGAAGGCAGTTTGTTTGTTTGTGTGTGTGTGCGTGTGGGTACGTGTGAATGAGCGTGTGTGCGGGCGTGCGTGCGTGGGGGGGGCGGGGCGAACGTAGTACCAGCACAGCAGTCAGTCGGTCCTCGGTTAGTAGTACACTCCGTAGCAGAACGCCGTCCAGAACGCTCGGGTAAGTCAGCCAACCTTCCAGACCACTCTACACCTGTCCCTCCAGCTTGCCTCCCATCGACACGAACAGCACGCTCAATATTCCGACAACGGCGGCCGTCACGGCAACTCCACCTCAGGCCACTCACTCCACTTTCACGGCCGCGCCATCTTGGACTAGTCCATTCATAAAAACAGGGCAGCGCAACAGCGTGGGAGCGACGCTGCTGACTGACGCTAGTACGTCGTCTGTATGTGCGTGCGTGCGTGAGCGTGCGTGAGCGTGCGCGAGCGTGCGTGAGCGCTACAAGCTAACTGAACTGACTAGTGACTACTGCATCTCAGAGTCAGATACATTCTCCTCTCCCACTAACTCCCCTGCCTCTTGCCACTGTGTGGGGTCTTTTTCTTGCTGTTTGATGCCGAGCATGAGAGGGAGATTTTTTTTTTTCAAGTTGATGAGCATCTCGGCATTCTGAGCTGTCAGCCTGTTCCTTTTCTCATCTAAGATGTCTGACGCTGTGCTAAAGAGCCTCTCGCTCTCAACACTTGTGCAGGGTGCACAGAGGAACTTTGCTGCTATTGCTGCAAGAGTGGGGAATCGATCTCTGTTGTTTTGCCAGTACTGGAAAGGACTGCGCTTATCCACCTTTTGATCTACAATACCCTCGTTGAAGTAGGTCTCCAATTCAATCAGTGGCCCTGTGGTGACCTGCACAGGATTGGTAGGACCTGCTGCTCTGCTCTCTGCCAAAATCTCGTCGAAGATGCTGCCAAGACAGCTACTGCTGGCACCCTCAGTCCGTGGAGTCTTCCTTGCAGGCTGGGAGGCGGACACGGTTTCAGGTGGGGGGTGGACAGAGTGAGTCTATATGTCTTATATTGTATTGCTACTTTTTACAAATTACTTTGTCTTGGATCAATAACAGTAGCTGCTATTTTTTCCACTTTGCCTGTAATTTTAGGTTGTCAAACCAGTTCTCCTGAGATGATCTCCATTGGTGTGTAGTGTGAAATCATCTTGGATGTGCCAGGGAATGTAATGGAGGAGGAGGAGGAGGAGGAGGAGAGAGGAGGAGGAGGAGGAGGAGGAGGACCTTCCAGGAGAAGATGATGATAAAGATGTGGAGATTACATCGTCTGGGTCAGTGGTCATGTTGCACTGTAGATGGTATTCTTGCAATACCATCTATGTTGAAATAATATTTCCCATGTTCTAAGTGACAGTTCAACAATAATGATGTCATGCGAATAATAAAGGGATATGGGTGAACTGGTCCTGGCAGCAGATGGCAGGAGTGACAGCCCAGGACACTGTGCCAAGTATGGCACAGTCAGTGTCATTGAGCAGAGGATAAACATGATCCTTCACATGGAAGTTGTTCAGGCATGTGGTGCAAAGGGTAGGGATGGGTACCTTTCACCTTTTAACCGATACGATACTCGATACCTGGGAATCGATATGATACCAGAAACGTACCTATTTCATTACTTTTTTAATTATATATGATATATTTTACACATCATAGAAATGGTTTGGTTGAATCATATCTTAAATTATATAATGTATGATGGCTGTATCTTTATGGTAAGTCTCCCATTATCTTAACCCTTTGATGGCCACGCCCTAATTATTCAATTACCTTATCAGGCCATCTCAATCAATACATAATCTAAATATTTGAATATCTATAGAATAATGTGTGATATGACCAAAACTTAACAAAATGTCTCATTTGAAAGGTACAGGTCTCCAGTTTACACAGAAAAAAAAATTATCACTCTAGCATGTACCGTTATTTACTTATGAGCATTCTAATACCTGGTTGGTTAGACCAGAAAATGCCCTGCTGAGAGGTCATTCTGAGATACAGCTGTCTTTAGTTTTTTTTTCTTTCTCTGCCCATAGGACACTGTGGGAATGGTCTACATTATCACACAATACCTCATTTGAAAGCTGCATCTGTCTACTTTACTCTGAAAAAAGGAATCATGTTTATACCATGTTGCATTCATCTTTGGGGGGGCTTACAATACACCATACACTGACTAAAAAAGGCTTTTTTCAGGTCCCACAAAAAAGTTGTGACATGTATACAGTATCAAGCCAGGAATCATCATCATCATCATCATGCTCCATGCTTTGAGTTGCATACACCATGGTTTGGGAAAATAATATTTTTATATAAAATGTATCTTTTTATATCCCAGTACATGCACCAATTGCCTCTAGAACAGGGGTTTTCAACCTTTTTCATCCCAGGGCCCACCATTTATTCAGCATTTGAGCCACGGACCACCATTTGAGGACATTTTAGCCCCACAGCCCCCCCCCCCCCAAACTAAAGATTTCCTTTGCTTCTGTCCATGATTGTATAGATTAGGACTACTGTAATTCACATGATGAATACTTTAACTCTTGAGGGTGTAAAAATGAAACCAAATGGACCCTGAAACCAAATGGACCCGCCAGGGTCCATTTGGTTTCAGGGTCCATTTGGTTTCATTTCTACATTCTCAAGAGTTACATCTGGGTAAACAATTTAGCTGGGGACCACCTGGAACCCTCTCAGGGACCACTGGTGGTCCCCGGACCACCGGTTGAAAACCCCTGCTCTAGAATCTAGTCTATAAACTTGATTTGCCATTCAAACCTATTGTCTGTTCACTTCAAGGGGCCAGTCCAATGGTGGCTCTTGTACATAGACTTCTATTGAATGGGGACAAAACTTTTTGACCCCTGAATATCCCTGCTAGATGTCACAATGTCGCATGAATTTCTCTTCACAGTGTTGCCAACTTGGCACATTTGTCACTATATTTAGTTATTTTTTCCAGACCCCCCTAGCGCCAAAATTATTGAAAAACTCATGGAGGAAAATCTAGTGCTTTTTTGCTGGTGAGTTGGGCTAAAAAACACTGCTCTAGCATGCATTTTGCATGCATTTTGGAAGTGCCACTAGTGCATTTTGGAGTTGGCAACACTTCCCCTCAAAATGGATACTTGAATGGACACATTGGGAAGACGAAGCCAGATCACTGCGCAGTTGTTTTTCTGTTTGGAGCAAAGGAACGGGCCGGAACGCACGCGCAAAATGGAATCGCTGTAGTACCACCTTTTTGATACCAGGGACCACCATTTATTCGGCATTTGAGCCACGGACCACCATCTGATGACATTTTAGTCTCACAGACCCAAAACTCTCTGTTTTTATCTACAATTCTAGCCTGCATTTCGGAAACATGACAGGCAAACCTAGATTTCTAGTCGTGTAGATTTGGGCTGATTCAGATGATGAATATTTTAACTCTTGAGAACGTAAAAATGAAACCAAATGGACCCGCAAGGATCCATTTGGTTTCATGTTTACACTCTCAAAGAGTTACACCTGGTTAGCCAACGTTACATCATTTAGTCTGGGGACCACCTGGAACTCTCTCAAGGACCACTGGTGGTCCCCGGACCCCAGCTGTAGAAGTGGTGATGATGATCGAGCGGCCGGGACCAGGCTGTGGTTAATTTTTCTCCTCATTTGTCTCCTCCACCACCCACCACCACCACGGAGGTGCTTTACGTGCAGCAAGGATCCATTTGGTTTATGCTCTCAAAGAGTTACACCTGCCAACTTTACATCATTTAGTCTGGGGACCACCTAGAACCCTCCGGGAACCCTTCCGGGGACCACCAGTGGTCCCCGGACCCCAGCTGAAGTAGTGGATGATGATGAATGAGTGGCCAGGACAGCAGGAGGCCAGGAGCACGAACCAGGCTGTGATTTATTTTTTTGGGAAATGGGAATCATGTCTCCACGGACCACGGAGTTGCTTTACCCTGGCATGGTGTTCAAACACGGACAAACAAACGGATTGCTTAGTCTGGACAACACAGGACTGCAGAACGGTGAGAAAAGAACACCCCATTTTATATGCGATGGCTTGTTTTGGTTTTCTGTGATTCTTGGGCGTTGTTTATCAACTCTGAGTGCTTGTTTTGCCTTGCCTATACCTCCGTAGACAAAAACAAGTTGTTGTTTTTTTCTATTTGATGTGATGTGCAAAAAAAACATCTACATTTTATCTGTGTTTTGGATTGTGAGGCTTTCCGGGAAACATGCAACTAAGCCCCCACCACCAGCATATATTGTGCTCTTATGGCGTTTTGTTATGGTATTGTGGAGGTGTTGTGGGGGGGTCCCTCAGTTGTGGGGGTCCCTGTGCTGTGGGGGGGGGGTCCCCAGGGTTGTTTTGTTTCTCTTTTTGGCTTGGCTTTGTTATGTTATTGTGGAGGTGTTGTGGGGGGGGGACCCTGTGTTGTGGGGGGGGGGGTCCCCAGGGTTGTTTTGTTTCTCTTTTTGGCTTGGCTTTGTTATGTTATTGTGGAGGTGTTGTGGGGGGGGGGGGGGACCCTGTGTTGTGGGGGGGGGGGTCCCCGGGGGGTCCCTGGGGGTCCCCGGGGTCCCCGGGGGTCCCCTGTGTTGTTTTGTTTTCTCTGTTGGCTTGAGAAGTGATTAGCATTCAGGACATTCTGATACAAAGCAAGGGAGGTGTGTAAGGCTGAACGATGCTTGCCACAGTCCACGGAGGCCAGACGATCGTGTTTTAGCACTAGTGTTTAAAAGACAGATAGATCTCTCTCTATTTTGGGTAACTTTGGGTAACTTTTTTGTACTGTAGTGGGCTATATGATAAATTTTGAGCAAACCCATGATGGCAGCTACATGGATCTTTGTGACAAGCTAGCTTAGGGTCCCCTCTAGCCTAAGCACCAATAAAAACAGAATTACGTTTATTACGTTTGCAGCTGGCATCTCAAAATGAATAAATTACGCTTTAGTCGTCTACAGCCTTCATAGGGTTAAAATACAGTATCTCTCAGTTTGAACATTGAAATTATGGATAATAAATATCTGCACAGGCAAAAAGGGGAAAAAATAGTTCACAATGATGGCATTTAATCATTGCATGAGGATTTAATTGGACTTCCTACCTACATCCATGGAGTATATGCTTAGGCTTTGTCACTTTTTTGAGGAAATTACTTTTAAAAGCTACGATTGGACAAGAGAGGACGAGACATTACGACATCAGGTAGGAGGCAAAGTGGACAGAGCTAGTGTGTGTGTATGTGTCCCTCTCTCTCTCTCCCTCTCTCTCTCTCTCTCTCTCTCTCTCTCTCTCTCTCTTTCTCTCTCTCTCTTTCTCTCTCTCTCTCTCTCTCTCTCTCTCTCTCTCTCTGTCTGTCTCTCTCTCTCTCTGCGCACATCGAACGGAGGTGGGCACGCGCGCACACACATACACACGGAGGGGATGATGCACTTATAGCGGCAGCTTTTCTGATCAGCAGAACATTTCCATGCAAAATGGAACTTTTTGCAAAGCACTAAAAGAATGACAGTAGAAGGTAACGAAACAAGGCACCGTTCATTTTGAAGTGAATCGATACCACTAGGTATCGCTATGTCCCAATTGATACCAGTACCGGTATCGCTCACGGTACCCAAGCCTAGCAAAGGGTGCATGTTGTTTGTTAATTGCTCATTTCTTTCTGTCTTTTTTTTCTTGTTAAAGTAATGGGGTGAAGAGTTGGAGTTGGTGTGAGCTTGAGGTCTGATAAGGATCAAGAACTTCCTGGATGGTGTTGGACTGGTCGTGGAAACCATTATCAGTGACAGAAATCGCCAAGTCGTTAAATGGATTTACGACCAGTGGCCTTGAGTCAAACACCGTTTGGATATTTGGCACATTGCAAAGGGTATGATTTACAGTTTGTATTAGTATTTATTTATTTAGCACTTATAAAAAAGGGTAGTGTAAATGTATCAGAGTATATATAAAAGGAAACGATGCTGGGAGGAGGCAGGAAGCCCTAGGCCTTATACGAGGCCTCCACCTAAATACAGTCTCCTAACAATAAAACATGATTTAAGTGTGATATACAAAATAACTACATGATTGAGACATACAAATTAGTAACATGATTGCGATCTACTAATAAATAACACGATCACGACACTAATTAATTATTGATAGACATATTTGCGGAAAAGCTAAAACACAGAACATGATTCTTTACAGCATGATATCAAAAGAGATGCTGAGACAAATTAAAAATTACAATAAGATGAAGGATGATTAGAACATGATTAACAGATTTTGATTAACATTGTCCTTGTAACAAACTAACAATAATAAATACCATTGAATACCTGTAAAAAGGATAGTAGCTAAGATAAGTGAGGTAATTAATCTGTTTTTTAAATGTTTTAAGTGAGGATAGCTGCTGGTTTGTATCGTAAAGTGTAGTACCTCTATATTTGACAGACAACTGACTGACTTTACAATTTAGGCATTTAGCAGACGCTCTTAATCCAGAGCGATTTACATTAATTAAGATGAAACATTGCAATGTATCATATAGATTAATGAAGTGTGCATTTACATTTTTGAATTATTGAAGCAATCCACACGAAGAAGAACATATTTTGTAGATAGCTTGATATTATTATTTTAATTTGGTAACAAAGTGTACTAAAGATAGTAGTTTTGTAGTAGGGAGTAAATATGTATACTTTGACTAGGCATCAACAAGAAGATTGACATGCTGGCCTTGAAGAAGGAGACGAGAGCTGTGGGTCTGTGGTGGAGATCTATCACCAATCATCTGTACTGGTCTGCTGGATCAGCTCAGAAGACAACAGGGAGATGATTCTGGTCCTGTTCCACTTACAGAATCAGCACACAGACCTGCCCATCCCTCTCATGCCATCATGTCCTCAAGGCCAGTCGAAAGGCCAAGAACGAAACAAAGAATGGCTGGCACCATGTGAGTGACTTGTTCTAATTTAGATGGTTATAGATATATGTGTGTAATCGGTGCCATCTAGAGACAGAGTTCTGAAACTCTGAAACAGAAATAGTAAATACATTAAATAACATTTTTAATGTTTCTGAATTCCTATTTCATTGCTTCAGCAGACTCTGCTGGCGCTATTGGTCTGGAGAAAATTCTTCACAGGACCTTGATCTCCAAGGATATTGCTCAGCTCTCCACTCACCACCAAACCTCCAGTCTTGAGGCCTTCCACACACTCATCCTTCACTTCCTTCCAAAGCATACTTGCTTCTCATACACAGGAATGCATTACATTTCACAAATGTTATTTTATCTCTCATGTGTTGCGTTTATGCATTACTTCATATTCAGGAACATGCTCTCTTTCTGTTCTGTCTGTTCCCTAGAACATTCCTAGCGGTGATGCATTACAAGGAGAACAGTGTGCGCATGCAGGCAGTGCGGAAAAGTGATGGTATGGTATGGTGGTCATTAGTCTACCCAAAAGCAAAGAAGGGAGATTATACGATCTGCAGGGTGAAGACCACAGCCACTTATGGTGAGTAAATAATATTTCTTTATTATCTTCAATGTCACACTATCCTCTGCCTCACACCAACTACGTTCATGTCTCTAATCAGTCTAATGGATACTCACCCAGCAAACACGGTGCATTTTTAGTGGACAGGATTTGTATTGGTTAAAATCAGGTGATATTCTGTACCAGATTTGACTAGTGTCTTGGATAACATCACTAATTCGTCCCGGTCCTGTCCTGCTTGCTGGGCACTATCCGTTCTCTGCAATTTGATCTTTGTTACTCCCAGAGACAAACTCAGCACTTTTTGTCTCTGCAAAATGTTTGCCTCCCTTATTTTCCGATCACACCAGACAAATGTATCCACTCTTTTCCAGACTCTTCATTGCTCATAGGGCAGACCACTGTCAACTATACCCAATATACAGTCTATACTATACAAAAGAACATTTACAGGTATGTGTGTGTCTCTCTAGATCCCAGCAAGGGGACATTCTCCAATATGGTGCGTGTCAATACAATAAAAAATACAAAAAGTAACCTTCAAAGGTAAATACTAAACGCACACTCCAGAAATTCAGTATGACAAAGTAAGTCACCCTGCGTTTCAGTGCGGTCCCAATATATACTTGAAGAGACAATGAGCTCCGTTTTCATTACCCCTAAACCCCTTATCCCTTAACTTCTTTGCCTTTTAAACTATTTAAGCATCTGAATTACTTCATTTTCAAGAATCTACACATTTAGAAATTGTAGAAGAATTATTATTTTGACCAACATTTCACCCGTTGGTTAAGAACACCTAGCTAGGTGCTTGGTGTGTGTGGTCGGTTAAGAACACCTAGCTAGGTGTTTGGTGTGTGGTCGGTTAAGAACACCTAGCTAGGTGCTTGGTGTGTGGTCGGTTAAGAACACCTAGCTAGGTGTTTGGTGTGTGGTGGGTTAAGAACACCTAGCTAGGTGTTTGGTGTGTGGTTGGTTAAGAACACCTAGCTAGGTGTTTGGTGTGTGGTTGGTTAAGAACACCTAGCTAGGTGTTTGGTGTGTGGCTGGTTAAGAACACATAGACACAGAACACCTAGCTAGGTGTTTGGTGTGTGGTCGGTTAAGAACACCTAGCTAGGTGTTTGGTGTGTGGCCGGTTAAGAACACCTAGCTTGGTGTTTGGTGTGTGGTTGGTTAAGAACACCTAGCTAGGTGTTTGGTGTGTGGTCGGTTAAGAACACCTAGCTAGGTGTTTGGTGTGTGGTCGGTTAAAGGGGAACTCCACCCATTTTCAACATTGTACTGTCATTGATGTACCTTCGAGGTGTTGGTGGACATGATAAAAACGTTTCCTCATTCTGTGTTCCCAAGAAATGGAGGTCTGAAGAAAACCACTAACATGGTGAAACATCTTGATGACATCATCAATATATATTTTCACCATGTGTACAGATGGAGTGTACAAATGGAACCAAATGAACCCGTTAGGGTTCATTTGGTTCCATTTGTACGTTCTCAGAAAAAATGTTGAAAATGGGTGGAATTCCCCTTTAAGAAGAAACTGAGGAGTAACTTGGAGAACATTTACACGCCTTTTATTGTTTTTTATTGATTTATTCCACAGTTATATTTTACAGAAAGTAATAAAATAATGTACAGGAAAAAAATCAAATCATATTACATTTTATTCTTGTTTTTTTTTTTTTTTTTTTTAACAAGAATAACACTAGTCCTTAACACTACCTTAACACTACTTGTCCTAGTCCTTAACACTATTTTGCACAATGGATGGATTGGTTACATTAAACATTCAGGATTTAAATGATTCAAAACAAAACACCAACCAACTGCATGGACTGGTAAAATGTTTATCACAGTTAAATCAGAGTTACAGAGCAGTAAATGTAGTGTAGTTTCTATCAGTAAATGTAGTGTAGTTTCTATCAGTAAATGTAGTGTAGTTTCTATCAGTAAATGTAGTGTAGTTTCTATCAGTTACAGAGCAGTAAATGTAGTGTAGTTTCTATCAGTAAATGTAGTGTAGTTTCTATCAGTAAATGTAGTGTAGTTTCTATCAGTTACAGAACAGTAAATGTAGTGTAGTTTCTATCAGTTACAGAACAGTAAATGTAGTGTAGTTTCTATCAGTAAATGTAGTGTAGTTTCTATCAGTTACAGAACAGTAAATGTAGTGTAGTTTCTATCAGTTACAGAGCAGTAAATGTAGTGTAGTTTCTATCAGTTACAGAGCAGTAAATGTAGTGTAGTTTCTATCAGTTACAGAGCAGTAAATGTAGTGTAGTTTCTATCAGTTACAGAGCAGTAAATGTAGTGTAGTTTCTATCAGTTACAGAGCAGTAAATGTAGTGTAGTTTCTATCAGTTACAGAACAGTAAATGTAGTGTAGTTTCTATCAGTTACAGAACAGTAAATGTAGTGTAGTTTCTATCAGTAAATGTAGTGTAGTTTCTATCAGTTACAGAGCAGTAAATGTAGTGTAGTTTCTATCAGTTACAGAGCAGTAAATGTAGTGTAGTTTCTATCAGTTACAGAGCAGTAAATGTAGTGTAGTTTCTATCAGTTACAGAGCATAGAGCAGGAAACCACTGAATGTGTTGTGGTTGCCTGACCTATCATAGAGCCTGATGTAACTACGACCATCTAACTTCATGTCCACTGTGTCTCCCTGCTCCATCTGAACTATCACTGCATTAGACATGTATTCAAAGTTATCATGATTATTTTCTCCCCAGTTATTAATGAGTATCTGATTATTTTTATACATGAAGACGTCCATCTCCTGTGATGATCCATGGGTACCTGCAGTGAACCGGAAGTAATAAACCCCTCTGAAAGGAGCACGAAAATATCCTGTAAGACACACACACACACACACACACACACACACACACACACACACACACACACACACACACACACACACACACACACACACACACACACACACTTAACACCATTCCCTCAGAATGGTAACATTACCACCCTCAGAACGGTGACATTAAGACAGGGGTCTCAAACTCAATTTGCCTTGGGGCCACTAGAAGCAGAGCCTGGTTGAGGCCGGGCCGCAGCCACAGCGCGTCACATGGACAAACGTTTTTTTGCCATTTCAAGCCTATTTTTTCGCCATTTTCGCCTTCATTTCACTTAAATTTAATTAGATTCAGACTCACCAATGTGGGATAAAGAGTGTGTGCATAGGTGGTGTTGTGTCGCACAAAAAACAAAAATAACATTTCTATAATAATATTTCTATTCCTTTCTATTTCTATTCCTTCCTTCCTTTGATATACCACTGTGCTATCTGTTTCATTCAGTAGCACATAATAGGATTATGATAATAACTATAACTGAACAATATTAAATGAACTATTTACTGGACAATAGAACCTACAAACAATACAAAATAACCAGACCAGCCAACCCATCAACAAAGTGGCTCTGATTTGATTGTGATGGCATGAATTACAACCAATAAGGAAGCAGTAACAAAATCTTTACTTTAGCTATCAATTTATATTCCTAACAAAGCCAACTACAGCAATTTTGAACTTATACAGCCACTACAAAGCAGCGCCATAAAATAAATAAAATCAAAAATATAGTTTGTCAGTGTCACTCAAAAACTAGTCTTGCAAACATCGCCACTTAGGCCCAACTAGCAGCATTGGTTTCCCAATAGTTGTCATGTTTTACACATGCCTAAATAGGCTTTTATTTATTTGCGCTAGCCTCTTTGAAAACTATATCCCAGTTGCGCGACGTCTCATCTTTGCTGGCAATGCTGTCTGCAGTGGTCGCGCAATGGGGCTTTGAAAATAATTCAGCACTTTCGGTTTCTGACCCCACAATGTCGCAACTTTTCTACTAGATGGCTATGATTCTATCCAGCGCAGATGTAAGCCTGCCCTGGAGCAACGACAACACCGTTCACTACGGGCAAGGGGGACACAACAGCTCGTTTTAGGTTACTTACCTTAGCTCAGCGTGCTGCTCTATAAGCCATGCATCCGCCCGTATCGGGCTTTAGAAAACTGCTACGCTGTCATTATTTACCAAACCGAACGCAGTCCTTGGTAAAAAGGCAAAGTTTTCTTTTCCCTACGTGTGTTTGTAAACACGGAGCGGTGGATAGAGGGACGCCATGACAGGATCTCGCCCGTACTGCAGCCAATGGCGTCATTGCATTTCCTCAGATTGACAGTTCAGCGACAGAATGAACTAAACTGCACGGGGGGAGGGGCGTGTTTCAGGGTGCAGATCCGGTTCCTCTTTGCTATTCTGTGCAAATAGCAAAGCCAGTAGGCGGGCTTTAAACAGGATCTCAGTAATGAGCAGTCAATAGTAACAGACTGTTCTCCCGCAAATGCTTTGGGGCTGCCTGGTCGGAATTTGACGGGGGAACTCGCGGCCGTCGCGGGCCACATTAATATTAAACGTTCATATTAAGGTGGGGGCCACAAAATATCATCTCGGGGGCCGGAAATGGCCCGCGGGCCGGCAGTTTGAGACCACTGCATTAAGACCATTCCCTCAGAATGGTAACATTAACACCATTCCTTCAGAATGGTAACATTAAGACCCTCAGAAAGGTGACATTAACACCATTACCTCAGAATGGTAACATTAACACCATTCCCTCAGAATGGTGACATTAACACCATTCCTTCAGAATGGTAACATTAAGACCCTCAGAATGGTAACATTAAGACCCTCAGAATGGTAACATTAAGACCATTCCCTCAGAATGGTGACATTAACACCATTCTCTCAGAATGGTAACATTAACACCCTCAGAATGGTAACATTAACACCATTCTCTCAGAATGGTAACATTAACACCCTCAGAATGGTAACATTAAGACCCTCAGAATGGTAACATTAAGACCATTCCCTCAGAATGGTAACATTAACACCATTCCCTCAGAATGGTAACATTAACACCATTCCCTCAGAATGGTAACATTAAGACCCTCAGAATGGTGACATTAAGACCATTCCCTCAGAATGGTAACATTAAGACCCTCAGAATGGTAACATTAAGACCCTCAGAATGGTAACATTAAGACCCTCAGAATGGTAACATTAAGACCCTCAGAATGGTGACATTAAGACCATTCTCTCAGAATGGTAACATTAAGACCCTCAGAATGGTGACATTAAGACCCTCAGAATGGTAACATTAAGACCCTCAGAATGGTGACATTAAGACCCTCAGAATGGTGACATTAAGACCATTCTCTCAGAATGGTGACATTAAGACCATTCTCTCAGAATGGTAACATTAAGACCATTCTCTCAGAATGGTGACATTAAGACCATTCTCTCAGAATGGTAACATTAAGACCCTCAGAATGGTAACATTAAGACCCTCAGAATGGTGACATTAAGACCCTCAGAATGGTAACATTAAGACCCTCAGAATGGTGACATTAAGACCATTCTCTCAGAATGGTAACATTAAGACCATTCTCTCAGAATGGTGACATTAAGACCATTCTCTCAGAATGGTAACATTAAGACCCTCAGAATGGTGACATTAAGACCATTCTCTCAGAATGGTGACATTAAGACCATTCTCTCAGAATGGTAACATTAAGACCATTCTCTCAGAATGGTAACATTAAGACCATTCTCTCATCCTGATGGTTCTGTTGTTGGACATTAAGACCCTCAGAATGGTAACATTAAGACCCTCAGAATGGTGACATTAAGACTTTTCCAACTATCATTAGATTTACACACAGTACCAGAGCTATGGAAGAAGTCCATTATTGTCCCAGTCCCGAAAAAAACATGCATCACAGGGAATAATGACTATAGTCACTAGAAAGGATTCTCTCTGAGATACTTAGGAAAAATGTAGAACCCCGTTTAGATCAATTCCAGTTTGCTTACTCCAGGAAGCGTAGTACTGGTGATGCAATCGCCACAGTAGCGCACTACATCTTAAAACATCTAGAAAACAATGGGGCATACGCCAGGCTGCTTTTTATTGATTTTAGCTCTGCATTTAATTCAATCCACCAAGATATTCTGCTACGCAAACTAGTCCAGCTCGGTACGAACCCTTGGTTGATAAAGTGGTACTTTTCGTTTCTCTCGAGGAGACCACAGCGAGTAAGATTTAATAGTGTCCTTTCAGAAGAGACATATAGCAGCACAGGAGTTCCACAAGGTACCGTGAGCTCCTCACTCCTGTTCACCCTGTATACTAATGACTGTGTCAGCTCATACTCTAATCAATATGTGATCAAATTTTCGGATGACACCGTTCTACTCAGTTTACTCACGAGCAAATCTAACATCCTTAGCCATACATCTGGAGTGGATAGATTTGTGGAATGGTGTGATCAAAATCATGTAATGATCAACACTGACAAAACAGAGGAGATCATTGTTGATCCAAGGTCTGTGGGAGACCATACTATGATCAAGGTGCATGATGTTAACATCAAACAGGTCTACTCCTATAAGTATCTGGGAGTACTAATTGATCAAGATATGAGCTGGCACACACATGTTGAATCATGCTGTTCGAAAATACACCAGAGGTTACACTTTCTTCGCAGATTGAGGCTGTTTGGTGTTAGTGTGAACATTATGCTAATTTTCTATAGGGCTAGCATAGAATCTATACTGAGATATGGTATCTCGAGTTGGTATGGAAATCTGACTGTGAAATACAAAGCTCAAATAGAAAGAATTGTAAAAACGGCTGGGAAGATCATGGGCCTATCTTCTCCCCCCCTGACCCTCCAAGCCATTTTTGAGCAGACGGTAATAAGGCAAGCTAAGAATGTAACCTCTGACCCCTCACATGTTCTTTACTCAGAATATGAACTAATGAGATCAGGTAGAAGGTATAGGACACCACAGTGCAGACACAACCGTTTTAAACATTCATTTGTACCTCTTTCTATAAAACTGCTAAATAGGTAGTCATTTCCCTTACATAGGGGTAAGCACTTAGGGTGTATATGTTATGTGTTCTTGAGTTATCTGCTGGTTTGTTTTTTGTCTATTGTATGTATATGTTTGCAGCTGTGGTCCTGTCTCCAAGACAAATTTCTCCCTCGGGAGACAAATAAAACTGAACCTGAACCTGAACCTGAGAATGGTGACATTAAGACCATCTAACCTGATGGTTCTGTTGTTGGACATTAAGACCCTCAGAATGGTAACATTAAGACCATTCCCTCAGAATGGTGACATTAAGACCATTCTCTCAGAATGGTCACATTAAGACCATTCCCTCAGAATGGTAACATTAAGACCATTCTCTCAGAATGGTAACATTAAGACCATTCTCTCAGAATGGTAACATTAAGACCATTCTCTCAGAATGGTAACATTAAGACCATTCCCTCAGAATGGTAACATTAAGACCATTCCCTCAGAATGGTCACATTAAGACCATTCCCTCAGAATGGTCACATTAACACCATTCCCTCAGAATGGTAACATTAAGACCCTCAGAATGGTAACATTAAGACCCTCAGAATGGTGACATTAAGACCATTCCCTCAGAATGGTCACATTAAGACCATTCCCTCAGAATGGTCACATTAACACCATTCCCTCAGAATGGTAACATTAAGACCCTCAGAATGGTCACATTAAGACCATCTAACCTGATGGTTCTGTTGTTGGACATTAAGACCCTCAGAATGGTCACATTAACACCATTCCCTCAGAATGGTAACATTAAGACCCTCAGAATGGTAACATTAACACCCTCAGAATGGTAACATTAAGACCATTCTCTCATACTGATGGTTCTGTTGTTGGACATTAAGACCTGCTGGTCTATATGGATCTGCTTTTAAACCTTCTTCATACCAGGGACCACCATCACCATTTGAGACACAGAGGACCACCATTTGATGACATTTTTATCCCATGTTCAGATGCAAAACTAAAGATTTATTTAGTTTTTGTCCACAATTCCAGGCTGAATTTAGACAAACTCAAAATGATAATTAATGTTCTACTTTCTCTAATTGTGAAGACTTTTTAATTAAGTTCAATTTAGATGAATATTACCTAACTCTTGAGAGTGTAAACGCAATGGGCCCATTTGGTTTCAATTTTATGTTTTCAACTGGCTAAGCAATGATGGATTGGTGGTGTGAAAGACCCTAACCATTGATTAATGTCATCATTAATGAATGGTTAGGGTCTTAAACTAGACCCAGGGAATGACCCTTTAAATTTTAAAAGGTCATTCCCTGGGCCTAGTTTAAGACCCTAACCATTCATTAATGTCATCATTTAAAGGGTCATTCCCTGGGCCTAGTTTAAGACCCTAACCATTCATAATGTCATCATTTAAAGGTCATTCCCTGAGCCTAGTTTAAGACCCTAACCATTCATAATGTCATCATTTAAAGGTCATTCCCTGAGCCTAGTTTAAGACCCTAACCATTCATAATGTCATCATTTAAAGGTCATTCCCTGAGCCTAGTTTAAGACCCTAACCATTCATAATGTCATCATTTAAAGGTCATTCCCTGAGCCTAGTTTAAGGAGAGAGAGATGGAGAAATCAATGTATGACTTACTTACACTTACTATCAGTCGCGACTGATGGGCCATCAGTTACGACCGATAGCCTATTGATTTATTGATGCTCTTTCTTCACCAACTAACCCTAACCTTAGCCTAAACATAACCTCAGTAAAACCTATGTCTAAATCTAACTTTGATACTCCTGACCGATAGGATACCTGCTGCTACATAATAATAATGAGGGTAATAATTATAATAATCAGGTGAAACATCTGATGAAGTTAATCTCCACCTACCTGTAGATGTACTGTAAGCGTTGCCGATGTTGGTGAAGACTTTCTTATAAACCAGAGTGGTTGTATCACTGTATGGTCCAATATATCCAGAACCCAAATAATGAGCAGCGAACGCCACCTGTGGTTGGTCTGTCAACACAACAACATTATCACTTTATATCATTATTAATACATTAATGATATCATTTGATTTTATATTTATGAAAACATTTATTACATTGTTAAATTAACACACACACACACACACACACACACACACACACACACACACACACACACACACACACACACACACGTGTTGTTTAATGTCAAAATCTGACAGATTAGATGAACACCCACGTCTAATTACAAATAGTGGTCCGTGGCTAAAATGCAGAACAAATAGTGGTCCCTGGTATGAAAAAGTTGAAAACCACTGCACTATACTATATACTATGCTTCTCAGGTCAAATATTGATATGCAATTAATTGAGATTAATTAATTGCAAAACTTCTATATGTATTTATTAGGGATGTCCTGATACTTTATTGGTATTGGAAAAAGTATGTGATCAAACCTTTTTTGTTCATATTGGTATCAGCAAATACTGTATGGGATCGGAAAAGTATTGGTATCAACGCTTATTTGTCATTGTCAGGACATATTAGTATGAGCAAATTATTCCAGTCTAACTACAGGTTTGACACAGGGGTAAGGGGTTGACACTATGGTGAATATACCAGTCTAACCAGTGATCAGACACAGGGGTAAGGGGTTGACACTATGGTGAATATACCAGTCTAACCAGTGATCAGACACAGGGGTAAGGGGTTGACACTATGGTGAATATACCAGTCTAACCAGCGATCAGACACAGGGGTAAGGGGTTGACACTATGGTGAATATACCAGTCTAACGAGTGATCAGACACAGGGGTAAGGGGTTGACACTATGGTGAATATACCAGTCTAACCAGTGATCAGACACAGGGGTAAGGGGTTGACACTATGGTGAATATACTTGTCTAACCAGTGATCAGACACAGGGGTAAGGGGTTGACACTATGGTGAATATACCAGTCTAACCAGTGATCAGACACAGGGTAAGGGGTTGACACTATGGTGAATATACTTGTCTAACCAGTGATCAGACACAGGGGTAAGGGGTTGACACTATGGTGAATATACCAGTCTAACCAGTGATCAGACACAGGGGTAAGGGGTTGACACTATGGTGAATATACCAGTCTAACCAGTGATCAGACACAGGGGTAAGGGGTTGACACTATGGTGAATATACCAGTCTAACCAGCGATCAGACACAGGGGTAAGGGGTTGACACTATGGTGAATATACCAGTCTAACCAGCGATCAGACACAGGGGTAAGGGGTTGACACTATGGTGAATATACCAGTCTAACCAGCGATCAGACACAGGGGTAAGGGGTTGACACTATGGTGAATATACCAGTCTAACCAGCGATCAGACACAGGGGTAAGGGGTTGAGACTATGGTGAATATACCAGTCTAACCAGCGATCAGACACAGGGGTAAGGGGTTGACACTATGGTGAATATACCAGTCTAACCAGTGATCAGACACAGGGGTAAGGGGTTGAGACTATGGTGAATATACCAGTCTAACCAGTGATCAGACACAGGGGTAAGGGGTTGACACTATGGTGAATATACCAGTCTAACCAGCGATCAGACACAGGGGTAAGGGGTTGACACTATGGTGAATATACCAGTCTAACCAGCGATCAGACACAGGGGTAAGGGGTTGACACTATGGTGAATATACCAGTCTAACCAGTGATCAGACACAGGGGTAAGGGGTTGAGACTATGGTGAATATACCAGTCTAACCAGTGATCAGACACAGGGGTAAGGGGTTGACACTATGGTGAATATACCAGTCTAACCAGCGATCAGACACAGGGGTAAGGGGTTGACACTATGGTGAATATACCAGTCTAACCAGCGATCACACACAGGGGTAAGGGGTTGACACTATGGTGAATATACCAGTCTAACCAGTGATCAGACACAGGGGTAAGGGGTTGACACTATGGTGAATATACCAGTCTAACCAGCGATCAGACACAGGGGGTAACCGGTCAGGTGGGCACAAAAACCAAGGGGGCACACCAGACAACTGGGCAAAAATACATCTGGGCATAGGGCCAACTGGGCAAAAAATACATCTGGGCATAGGCCCAACTGGGCAGGCAATACATCAGGGCATACATCAAACTGGACATACAAGACAGCTGGACACATTGCTTTGATGTGCCCCCCTTTCTGATCCCCTGCTGTGAACCGTCTGTGAGCAGTCTGCTGTCTGCCTGCTGACACCAGTACCTGTCTGTCTCTCTCTCCCTTGTGTGTCCCTCTCTCTACCCCCCCCCCCCCCCCTCACACCCCCCCCCCCCCACACACACACAGTTAGTTCTCCAAATTAGAAAAAATAAATAAGTGTCCAAAGTTCATTTTTCAAAAATTCTCTCTCTCTCTCTCTCTCTCTCTCTCTCTCTCTCTCTCTCTCTCTCTCTCTCTCTCTCTCTCTCTCTAAAGTGGCACCTTTTTAACACTTCCCCCCTCCCCCCTGTCTGTGAAAAGAACAGAACATTGTGTTTTCAAAATGTTTGAAAGTGTGTGTAGTGATTCCCAGTGGACTTGGTCATTAGGAATAGTTGCACTGAGATCTTTGAGCCTTAAAACATACACAGATAGGGACATTTTGACTTTGTTATCATGGCTCATTCAAGTAAGAAATATTCCACAATGTGGAGTTCATACCGAGTCATTGATTTGTTTATTCCATATGTATAGCTGAATATTGACTGAATATACAATTTCACAGATTTTTCACAGATTTGAGGTATAGTGCAGAATTCTGGCTACAGCATAATTGTCAAGACAAGATAGAAAGGTCATCTTGGAGTCAAATTGAAGCTTAGGGACATAGTCCAGGCAAAATAATTTTCAAGTGGAATAAATTGTAACATGGGATTTTTCTTCACAGATCATTTCTTTGAGGTCTCCAGAACAACATATTAAAAGTCCCGAAAAATCCCAGTTGCGCAAATATGTTTAATTTCATAAAGTAATAGAATACATAGGCTCCAATGGAGTGATGGCCCCGCCCCTTCCTATACAAACCCATTATAACTTAAAACTCCATTTTAACCATGATGGATTATTCAAAAACAACCCATCTTTTTTCTGGTGACTGATATCGTCCTCCTAATACGTGAGAGGACCATGGAATTTCATTCACAAGTTTCAGTTATTTTTAAAATATTGTTTTGGAAAATGTAGCTGCCTCCATATCTGGCTATGCCCATCCAAATGAATATATATATAAATTTATATAAAAAAATGAAACCTGTAAATGAAATTCCACTGCCCTCACCTTTTTCTGGTGACTGATATTGTCCTCCTAATATGTGAGAGGGCAGTGGAATTTCATTTACAGGTTTCATTTATTTATTTTTTTAATATTCATTTGGGTGGGCATAGCCAGATATGGAGGCAGCTACATTTTCCAAAACAATATTTTAAAAATAACTGAAACCTGTGAATGAAATTCCACGGTCCTCTCACATATTAGGAGGACAATATCAGTCACCAGAAAAAAGATGGGTTGTTTTTGAATAATCCATCATGGTTAAAATGGAGTTTTAAGTTATAATGGGTTTGTATAGGAGGGGCGGGGCTATGATTCCATTGGAGCCTATGTATTCTATTACTTTATGAAATTAAACATATTTGCGCAACTGGGATTTTTCGGGACTTTTAATATGTTGTTCTGGAGACCTCAAAGAAATGATCTGTGAAGAAAAATCCCATGTTACAATTTATTCCAATTTTAGGTAAAACATGATCTAAAATTACTGGCCTAACAGGGGATTTTTTTTTTATATACAAGTGAGGCTGTGATAGTCACTATAATCTGCTGGTAAATAATCATCTTTGTTTTTGTTTTTTAGTTACCCCTATGTGTCAGGATACTCCATGACAAATTTTAGACTGGTTTATGTAATTTACGGAATTGATATATGCCTTTATACAATTTCACCAGAGGCATATACATAGTTTATCTAATGACCTAGAACATTGTTAAAGCTTAAATACATGTTTTCATTTAATTTCTTCTTCTTCTACTTCTTCTTCTTCTTTTTCTTCTTCTTACTAAAGGTTTTGGGTTTCCACAGACCAACACATTTGCATGAAAATGCCTCACTTCAACGGAATGTGTTAATGGGGGGGGGGGGGGGGGGGGGGCATGTAAATGAAAACATGTATTTAAGCTTTAACAAAGTTCTAGGTCATTAGATAAACTAGACGAAAACTATGATGAAAACTATGACAACTTGAGAAATAAAGGGCCAAAGTTAGTTCCTAAAATGAAATAAAAGTGACCGAAGTTCGTTTTTCAAATATACACACACTGAAACATTTTGAATGTCCAGGGGGGTGTTGGGAGGGGGAGGTGTTAAAAAGGTACCACACCAAAAGAGTGTGTGTGTGTGTGTGTGTGTGTGTGTGTGTGTGTGTGTGTGTGTGTGTGTGTGTGTGTGTGTGTGTGTGTGTGTGTGTGTGTGTGTGTGTGTGTGTGTGTGTGTGTGTGTGTGTGTGTGTGTGTGTGTGAGAGAGAGAGAGAGAGAGGGATCTTACTTAAAGATACATTTAACTGTGGACATGCATCACTTATAGGGGGAAACTATCCTGTTTAAGGGACAACCTTTTCCCTTTTTAACAAGGTTCTAGATTATTAGCTAAAGTTTGTCTAAAAGTATACCTTGACAACAACTACTGAACACCACTGGGAATCACTACACACACTTTCAAACATTTTGAAAACACAATGTTCATAGAATGTTCTTTTCACAGACAGGGGGGAGGGGGGAAGTGTTAAAAAGGTGCCACTTTAGAGAGAGAGAGAGAGAGAGAGAGAGAGAGAGAGAGAGAGAGAGAGAGAGAGAGAGAGAGAGAGAGAGAGAGAGTTTCTCTCTTAATCTTAATTATTTTAATTATTTCTCAAAATAATCACCCCAAAATAAAAGAATCATCCAAGGGCCCTTCACACATAGGATTGGAAAAACTACCTTTGGTCCATTATATTTGAAAAATGAACTTTGGACACTTACTTAATTTTTCTAATTTGGAGAATTAACTTTGGTCCATTATATTTGAAAAACGAACTTCTGTCACTTTTATTTAATTTTAGGAATATAACTTTGGTCCTTTATTTCTCAAGTTGTGTCTTTATTGTGTGTGTGAGAGAGAGAGAGAGAGAGAGAGAGAGAGAGAGAGAGAGAGAGAGAGAGAGAGAGAGAGAGAGAGAGAGAGAGAGAGAGAGAGACAGAGAGAGAGACAGACAGACAGACAGACAGACAGACAGACAGACAGACAGACAGACAGAGCAGTGGTTCTCTCAACCATTTCACGCCGTGACCGTCTCTCACTGTCTCTCTCACACAATGGGGGGCCGGGGGGTACTTCAAGATCAAAGTCATATGCCTAAGTATCCGGTTTGCCCAATTGTCCATATGCCCATATAGCCTGTATGCCCTCTGGTCCATTTGCCCAGTTAACCTGTGTGCCGAACTGCCTGTATGCCCAGTTGGCTTTTTGCCCACTTGGCTAGAAATGTGTGTGCCTACATCTCCAGTGTGCCCACTCGACCAGCATTCAGACAGGGGTAAGGGGTTGACTCTATGGTGAATATACCAGTCTAACCAGCGATCAGACACAGGGGTAAGGGGTTGACACTATGGTGAATATACCAGTCTAACCAATGATCAGACACAGGGGTAAGGGGTTGACACTATGGTGAATATACCAGTCTAACCAGCGATCAGACACAGGGGTAAGGGGTTGACACTATGGTGAATATACCAGTCTAACCAGCGATCAGACACAGGGGTAAGGGGTTGACACTATGGTGAATATACCAGTCTAACCAGCGATCAGACACAGGGGTAAGGGGTTGACACTATGGTGAATATACCAGTCTAACCAGCGATCAGACACAGGGGTAAGGGGTTGACACTATGGTGAATATACCAGTCTAACCAGCGATCAGACACAGGGGTAAGGGGTTGACACTATGGTGAATATACCAGTCTAACCAGTGATCAGACACAGGGGTAAGGGGTTGACACTATGGTGAATATACCAGTCTAACCAGTGATCAGACACAGGGGTAAGGGTTGACACTATGGTGAATATACCAGTCTAACCAGCGATCAGACACAGGGGTAAGGGGTTGACACTATGGTGAATATACCAGTCTAACCAGCGATCAGACACAGGGGTAAGGGGTTGACACTATGGTGAATATACCAGTCTAACCAGTGATCAGACACAGGGGTAAGGGGTTGACACTATGGTGAATATACTTGTCTAACCAGTGATCAGACACAGGGGTAAGGGGTTGACACTATGGTGAATATACCAGTCTAACCAGTGATCAGACACAGGGGTAAGGGGTTGACACTATGGTGAATATACCAGTCTAACCAGTGATCAGACACAGGGGTAAGGGGTTGACACTATGGTGAATATACCAGTCTAACCAGCGATCAGACACAGGGGTAAGGGGTTGACACTATGGTGAATATACCAGTCTAACCAGCGATCAGACACAGGGGTAAGGGGTTGACACTATGGTGAATATACCAGTCTAACCAGCGATCAGACACAGGGGTAAGGGGTTGACACTATGGTGAATATACCAGTCTAACCAGTGATCAGACACAGGGGTAAGGGGTTGAGACTATGGTGAATATACCAGTCTAACCAGTGATCAGACACAGGGGTAAGGGGTTGACACTATGTTGAATACACCAGTCTAACCAGCGATCAGACACAGGGGTAAGGGGTTGACACTATGGTGAATATACCAGTCTAACCAGCGATCAGACACAGGGGTAAGGGGTTGACACTATGGTGAATATACCAGTCTAACCAGTGATCAGACACAGGGGTAAGGGGTTGACACTATGGTGAATATACCAGTCTAACCAGCGATCAGACACAGGGGTAAGGGGTTGACACTATGGTGAATATACCAGTCTAACCAGCGATCAGACACAGGGGTAAGGGTTGACACTATGGTGAATATACCAGTCTAACCAGTGATCAGACACAGGGTAAGGGGTTGACACTATGGTGAATATACCAGTCTAACCAGTGATCAGACACAGGGGTAAGGGGTTGACACTATGGTGAATATACCAGTCTAACCAGCGATCAGACACAGGGGTAAGGGGTTGACACTATGGTGAATATACCAGTCTAACCAGTGATCAGACACAGGGGTAAGGGGTTGACACTATGGTGAATATACCAGTCTAACCAGCGATCAGACACAGGGGTAAGGGGTTGACACTATGGTGAATATACCAGTCTAACCAGCGATCAGACACAGGGGTAAGGGGTTGACACTATGGTGAATATACCAGTCTAACCAGCGATCAGACACAGGGGTAAGGGGTTGACACTATGGTGAATATACCAGTCTAACCAGCGATCAGACACAGGGGTAAGGGGTTGACACTATGGTGAATATACCAGTCTAACCAGTGATCAGACACAGGGGTGAGGGGTTGACACTATGGTGAATATACCAGTCTAACCAGCGATCAGACACAGGGGTAAGGGGTTGACGATATGGTGAATATACCAGTCTAACCAGCGATCAGACACAGGGGTAAGGGGTTGACACTATGGTGAATATACCAGTCTAACCAGCGATCAGACACAGGGGTAAGGGGTTGACACTATGGTGAATATACCAGTCTAACCAGCGATCAGACACAGGGGTAAGGGGTTGACACTATGGTGAATATACCAGTCTAACCAGCGATCAGACACAGGGGTAAGGGGTTGACACTATGGTGAATATACCAGTCTAACCAGCGATCAGACACAGGGGTAAGGGGTTGACACTATGGTGAATATACCAGTCTAACCAGTGATCAGACACAGGGGTAAGGGGTTGACACTATGGTGAATATACCAGTCTAACCAGCGATCAGACACAGGGGTAAGGGGTTGACACTATGGTGAATATACCAGTCTAACCAGCGATCAGACACAGGGGTAAGGGGTTGACACTATGGTGAATATACCAGTCTAACCAGCGATCAGACACAGGGGTAAGGGGTTGACACTATGGTGAATATACCAGTCTAACCAGTGATCAGACACAGGGGTAAGGGGTTGACACTATGGTGAATATACCAGTCTAACCAGTGATCAGACACAGGGGTAAGGGGTTGACACTATGGTGAATATACCAGTCTAACCAGTGATCAGACACAGGGGTAAGGGGTTGACACTATGGTGAATATACCAGTCTAAACAGTGATCAGACACAGGGGTAAGGGGTTGACACTATGGTGAATATACCAGTCTAACCAGCGATCAGACACAGGGGTAAGGGGTTGACACTATGGTGAATATACCAGTCTAACCAGCGATCAGACACAGGGGTAAGGGGTTGACACTATGGTGAATATACCAGTCTAACCAGCGATCAGACACAGGGGTAAGGGGTTGACACTATGGTGAATACACCAGTCTAACCAGCGATCAGACACAGGGGTAAGGGGTTGACACTATGGTGAATATACCAGTCTAACCAGCGATCAGACACAGGGGTAAGGGGTTGACACTATGGTGAATATACCAGTCTAACCAGCGATCAGACACAGGGGTAAGGGGTTGACACTATGGTGAATATACCAGTCTAACCAGCGATCAGACACAGGGGTAAGGGGTTGACACTATGGTGAATATACCAGTCTAACCAGCGATCAGACACAGGGGTAAGGGGTTGACACTATGGTGAATATACCAGTCTAACCAGCGATCAGACACAGGGGTAAGGGGTTGACACTATGGTGAATATACCAGTCTAACCAGCGATCAGACACAGGGGTAAGGGGTTGACACTATGGTGAATATACCAGTCTAACCAGCGATCAGACACAGGGGTAAGGGGTTGACACTATGGTGAATATACCAGTCTAACCAGCGATCAGACACAGGGGTGAGGGGTTGACACTATGGTGAATATACCAGTCTAACCAGCGATCAGACACAGGGGTGAGGGGTTGACACTATGGTGAATATACCAGTCTAACCAGCGATCAGACACAGGGGTGAGGGGTTGACACTATGGTGAATATACCAGTCTAACCAGCGATCAGACACAGGGGTAAGGGGTTGACACTATGGTGAATATACCAGTCTAACCAGCGATCAGACACAGGGGTAAGGGGTTGACACTATGGTGAATATACCAGTCTAACCAGCGATCAGACACAGGGGTAAGGGGTTGACACTATGGTGAATATACCAGTCTAACCAGCGATCAGACACAGGGGTAAGGGGTTGACACTATGGTGAATATACCAGTCTAACCAGCGATCAGACACAGGGGTAAGGGGTTGACACTATGGTGAATATACCAGTCTAACCAGCGATCAGACACAGGGGTAAGGGGTTGACACTATGGTGAATATACCAGTCTAACCAGCGATCAGACACAGGGGTAAGGGGTTGAGACTATGGTGAATATACCAGTCTAACCAGTGATCAGACACAGGGGTAAGGGGTTGACACTATGGTGAATACACCAGTCTAACCAGCGATCAGACACAGGGGTAAGGGGTTGACACTATGGTGAATACACCAGTCTAACCAGCGATCAGACACAGGGGTAAGGGGTTGACACTATGGTGAATATACCAGTCTAACCAGCGATCAGACACAGGGGTAAGGGGTTGACACTATGGTGAATATACCAGTCTAACCAGTGATCAGACACAGGGGTAAGGGGTTGACACTATGGTGAATATACCAGTCTAACCAGCGATCAGACACAGGGGTAAGGGGTTGACACTATGGTGAATATACCAGTCTAACCAGCGATCAGACACAGGGGTAAGGGGTTGACACTATGGTGAATATACCAGTCTAACCAGTGATCAGACACAGGGGTAAGGGGTTGACACTATGGTGAATATACCAGTCTAACCATTGATCAGACACAGGGGTAAGGGGTTGACACTATGGTGAATATACCAGTCTAACCAGCGATCAGACACAGGGGTAAGGGGTTGACACTATGGTGAATATACCAGTCTAACCAGCGATCAGACACAGGGGTAAGGGGTTGACACTATGGTGAATATACCAGTGTAACCAGCGATCAGACACAGGGGTAAGGGGTTGACACTATGGTGAATATACCAGTCCAACCAGCGATCAGACACAGGGGTAAGGGGTTGACACTATGGTGAAATATACCAGTCTAACCAGCGATCAGACACAGGGGTGAGGGGTTGACACTATGGTGAATATACCAGTCTAACCAGCGATCAGACACAGGGGTAAGGGGTTGACGATATGGTGAATATACCAGTCTAACCAGTGATCAGACACAGGGGTAAGGGGTTGACACTATGGTGAATATACCAGTCTAACCAGTGATCAGACACAGTGGTAAGGGGTTGACACTATGGTGAATATACCAGTCTAACCAGCGATCAGACACAGGGGTAAGGGGTTGACACTATGGTGAATATACCAGTCTAACCAGCGATCAGACACAGGGTTAAGGGGTTGACACTATGGTGAATATACCAGTCTAACCAGCGATCAGACACAGGGTTAAGGGGTTGACACTATGGTGAATATACCAGTCTAACCAGCGATCAGACACAGGGGTAAGGGGTTGACACTATGGTGAATATACCAGTCTAACCAGTGATCAGACACAGGGGTAAGGGGTTGACACTATGGTGAATATACCAGTCTAACCAGCGATCAGACACAGGGGTAAGGGGTTGACACTATGGTGAATATACCAGTCTAACCAGCGATCAGACACAGGGGTAAGGGGTTGACACTATGGTGAATATACCAGTCTAACCAGTGATCAGACACAGGGGTAAGGGGTTGACACTATGGTGAATATACCAGTCTAACCAGTGATCAGACACAGGGGTAAGGGGTTGACACTATGGTGAATATACCAGTCTAACCAGTGATCAGACACAGGGGTAAGGGGTTGACACTATGGTGAATATACCAGTCTAACCAGCGATCAGACACAGGGGTAAGGGGTTGACACTATGGTGAATATACCAGTCTAACCAGCGATCAGACACAGGGGTAAGGGGTTGACACTATGGTGAATATACCAGTCTAACCAGCGATCAGACACAGGGGTAAGGGGTTGACACTATGGTGAATATACCAGTCTAACCAGCGATCAGACACAGGGGTAAGGGGTTGACACTATGGTGAATATACCAGTCTAACCAGCGATCAGACACAGGGGTAAGGGGTTGACACTATGGTGAATATACCAGTCTAACCAGCGATCAGACAAAGGGGTAAGGGGTTGACACTATGGTGAATACACCAGTCTAACCAGCGATCAGACACAGGGGTAAGGGGTTGACACTATGGTGAATATACCAGTCTAACCAGCGATCAGACACAGGGGTAAGGGGTTGACACTATGGTGAATATACCAGTCTAACCAGCGATCAGACACAGGGGTAAGGGGTTGACACTATGGTGAATATACCAGTCTAACCAGCGATCAGACACAGGGGTAAGGGGTTGACACTATGGTGAATATACCAGTCTAACCAGCGATCAGACACAGGGGTAAGGGGTTGACACTATGGTGAATATACCAGTCTAACCAGCGATCAGACACAGGGGTAAGGGGTTGACACTATGGTGAATATACCAGTCTAACCAGCGATCAGACACAGGGGTGAGGGGTTGACACTATGGTGAATATACCAGTCTAACCAGCGATCAGACACAGGGGTGAGGGGTTGACACTATGGTGAATATACCAGTCTAACCAGCGATCAGACACAGGGGTGAGGGGTTGACACTATGGTGAATATACCAGTCTAACCAGTGATCAGACACAGGGGTGAGGGGTTGACACTATGGTGAATATACCAGTCTAACCAGCGATCAGACACAGGGGTAAGGGGTTGACACTATGGTGAATATACCAGTCTAACCAGTGATCAGACACAGGGGTAAGGGGTTGACACTATGGTGAATATACCAGTCTAACCAGCGATCAGACACAGGGGTGAGGGGTTGACACTATGGTGAATATACCAGTCTAACCAGTGATCAGACACAGGGGTAAGGGGTTGACACTATGGTGAATATACCAGTCTAACCAGTGATCAGACACAGGGGTAAGGGGTTGACACTATGGTGAATATACCAGTCTAACCAGTGATCAGACACAGGGGTAAGGGGTTGACACTATGGTGAATATACCAGTCTAACCAGTGATCAGACACAGGGGTAAGGGGTTGACACTATGGTGAATATACCAGTCTAACCAGTGATCAGACACAGGGGTAAGGGGTTGACACTATGGTGAATATACCAGTCTAACCAGTGATCAGACACAGGGGTAAGGGGTTGACACTATGGTAGTTAAATAAAATGTTGGGTCAAGTGGAGTTTGCTTTAGAGTTACCCAAGTGCACATTTCAGAGTCTGTTATTCCCAGTTGGCGAACTTTAAATAAGATCTTTTTTCTTACATATTATTATATACTGTATATTTGGTATTGGTATCGGCTAACACAGAAATTGTGGAATCGGGATCAAAGTGGAAATGAAAAAAGTGTCATCGGAACATCCCTAGTATTTATTCACACACACACACACACACACACACACACACACACACACACACACACACACACACACACACACACACACACACACACACACACACACACACACACACACACACACACACACACACAGGCTCTCTCTCTCTCTCTCTCTCTCTCTCTCTCTCTCTCTCTCTCTCTCTCTCTCTCTAGTACTTAAATTGTAGTTCTAATACCTGTTATGTTTCTGCTCAGTTGGTTCACCATCGTCTCTACTCTGGACAACTGATCTGAAAATCATCACAATATTAACATTAACTACAGCCAAGCAGTTTGGGGAAAATTGTCCTCAATGATGTAGGCCAGGGCTTTTCAACAGGTGGTCCGGGGACCACCAGTGGTCCCTGAGAGGTTCCCAGGTGATCCCCCTGGATAAATGATGGACTGTTAACCATATATAACTCTTTCTGTTCATGATTACCTTTACTTTCTGACTTCAACATCTGCTGGTTTGATTCACTGGTACTGAGTCTGGTCTGAAGGGTCTGGACCTGGTCTTCACTGGTATTGAGTCTAGTCTGAAGGGTCTGGACCTGGTCTTCACTGGTACTGAGTCTGGTCTGAAGGGTCTGGACCTGATCTACACTGGTATTGAGTCTGGTCTGAAGGCCTTCAACCTGATTCTGGCTGGCTGTCAGGTTGGCAGTCATTTCTGGAAAACATTTCACAGAGAAATCTTTTAATTCCACCACAGCTTTTAATTTATCGACACCAAAAGGATATTAAAGACTATTTCAGGTGGCAAGATCAGCTTCAAAGCTCTGCTAAACATAATCTACTGTTGTCCTGTGAAAAATAATCAATCAATTCAATCCATCGGTACCTGCAATCTTCCCGTTGAGTTCCTGCACATGGTTGTTGCTGGTATCCAGTCTCTCTACCAGTGGTTGGACCACGGTGGTGATCAGGCTGGTCAGTCGGTCTCTGGTTCTGAACATCTCTTCTAAGAGAGAGACAGTGAGGTCACACCAGAGACATCTACTGTCAGAGCTGTGACATTGAGGGGTCAGAAACTGAGCGCTGTTTAGTAAAGATACTTACTTTGCACTCCCTTAATGTTGTCCTCACTGGCAGTCAGCCTGGATTCTACAGCGGACAGCTGAGCTGGAGTCCAACATCAATATGAAATTAATTGTCTCCTATATTAAACATGATATTTTGATTTCTTTTTATTAGTTATCAACATCTGGTTTTATTACCTTCACTGTCTGTCCTCAACAACTGGTGGCTGAATTCACTGGCATTAAGTCTGGTCTGAAGATTCAAGACGTTGTCTTCACTGGTACTGAGTCTGGTCTGAAGGGTCTGGACCTGGTCTACACTGGTACTGAGTCTGGTCTGAAGGGTCTGGACCTGGTCTACACTGGTACTGAGTCTGGTCTGAAGATTCAAGACTTGTCTGGTACTGAGACTGGTCTGAAGGGTCTGGACCTGGTCTTCACTGGTACTGAGTCTGGTCTGAAGGGTCTGGACCTGGTCTTCACTGGTACTGAGTCTGGTCTGGACCTGGTCTTCAGTGGTACTGAGTCTAGTCTGAAGGAGTTCAACATGGTTCTGGCTAGCAGACAAATTGGCAGTCATTTCTGTAAAACATTTCACATAGAAAGCTTTTAAGCACAGTACATTTAGCCAGTCTCCAGGCTGCATGTTTGGCACAACAATCTCTTGACCTTTCTAACCAGAGTTTTATTATGCCATTGGTTCCATCCCATGTTTGGTGATGGAACGACTCCACCTGAAGATCAGGCACAAGCTCTCTAAATGAGCAGTTTCTAGATAGACCAGGCCAGTGTACACCTCAACAGGTTGGTTACAGGAGACATTTTGTTATTATCTCCTATAGTAACTAATATACTGACCATTAACCATGATACTGACCATTAACCATGATACTGACCATTAACCATGATACTGACCATTAACCATGGTACTGACCATTAACCATGATACTGACCATTAACCATGGTACTGACCATTAACCACGGTACTGAGCATCTTCTGAAGGTTCACAACGTTGTCTTCACTGGTCTTGAGTCTGGTCTGAAGGGTCTGGACCTGGTCTTCACTGGTCTTGAGTCTGGTCTGAAGGGTCTGGACCTGGTCTTCACTGGTCTTGAGTCTGGTCTGGAGGACTTCAAAGTTGGCAGTCATTTCTGGAAAACATTTCACAGAGAAAACCTTTAAACACGTCTTGGCGTTTCTAACCAGAGTTTTATTCAGTCTCATGTTTGGAGATGGAACGACTCCACCTGGAGATCAGAGATGGGATTTGATGACCATGTTTCAGAGTTTATTTTTAACCTGCATCGTTCCTGTCCATGGCGTCTCTGGTGCGGTTGAGCTGCCTCTCCATCTGTGTCTTCAGGTAGTCTCTCTCCATGGCGTCTCGTTCAGGATCCAACAGCTGGAGCACAGACCTCATGTTGGTCTCCAGACTCTGTAGTCTCTGATCTAGACTGGGCTGAGACACCATGACACACACACACACACACACACACACACACACACACACACACACACACACACACACACACACACACACACACACACACACACACACACACACACACACACGCACACAGAGAGAGAGAGAGAGATAAAGTAATAGAGAAGGAACTTAGGACCTGTCTACACTCTACACTATGGCTTTAAACACCTAGTCGACTATCTATTAGTAAACTAGTAGACTAGTCAACTAGTAGACTAGTAGTCGACTACAGAAAGCACTGAAACAGTGGCTAAACCTGTCTGTTGATAAATTGTATCATGTGACAATATAACTTACTACTTTGTGAGACATGTAAGAAGTTGTTTCACTGTTCCAGTTAATAGAACATTACTTTCCCCAGGACATGATCAGGGAGGATTTCTGCTTCCTTTGATTAATGTGTATCTGGACTCTCTCTCTCTCTCTCTCTCTCTCTCTCTCTCTCTCTCTCTCTCTCTCTCTCTCTCTCTCTCTCTCTCTCTCTCTCTCTCTCTCTCCCCGGCCTGGCATTTCCTAAAAATAAATAAATAAAATAATTAAAAATAAACAAATCAAACAAATAATGAATGAATTAATGAATACATGTATGGCCTGGACAAGTTGGTAAAGGACACTTTTTTGTAGGATAGAAACGCTAGTTTGCCTGGATCTGGCCTGCCCTGGACTTCACACAGGTCTCCACCAGGCCAGGACAAGTTGTGGCCTCCTGGTGGCGCTATAACATGCCGTTGTGGAAAATTTGGGGCAGAGGTTCATGGTTGGTATCCAGGGAGTGTGTGTGCAAATTGTGGCATCGATTGGGTTAACGGTTTGGGAGATTAGTTGGTAACAGACGGACGTACACACAGATTTTTGCCAAAAGAAATGTAAGCATCTGCCTCTTGGTGGCGCTATGATGGGCTCTTCTGGAAAATTTGGATCTTCCAGGAGGTGTGTGTGAAAATTGTGGCATCGATCGGATTAACGGTTTGGGAGATTAGCTGGTAACAGACGGACACACACACAGATTTTTGCAAAAAGATGGGAAAAATCGGCCTCCTGGTGGCGCTATAACATGCCGTTGTGGAAAATCTGTGGCAGAGGTTCATGGTTGGCATCCAGGGAGTGTGTGTGCAAATTGTGGCATTGATCGGGTTAACGGTTTGGGAGATTAGCTGGTAACAGACGGACGCACACACAGATTTTTCCCCCCAAAAATGCAAACATCTGCCTCCTGGTGGCGCTATGATGGGCTCTTCTGGAAAATTTGGAGTAGAGGTTCATCGTTGGCATCCAGGGAGTGTGTGTGCAAATGTTGGCATTGATCGGGTTAACGGTGCCGGAGATTACCTGGTAACAGACAGACACGTGGACACACACACAAACACACACACACACACACACACACACACACACACACACACACACACACACACACACACACACACACACACACACACACACACACACACACACACACACACACACACACACACACACACACACATATTCCCCACCATGCCTCCGGCCTGGTGGAGACAAAAATGCTGGTGCAGGTCACAGGGAAAAGTCAGTATTTTGGTGTATTTCCCTTTCCCGGGTAAAAAAGTTTTCTTTGACGCCACTCATTAAATATTAGCTCACCTTGAACTACAGTGTGGCTACAGTGTGGCGTAACGTCATCAATCTATTTAATATTCATGAGCACCACATGAATATTAATTAGGTTCTGATAAAGCTTTGGCCAAATACATGTCCTGTCCATTGACTAACCCATTAAAAGTGATAAATGCCAAATTTCAAAGATATTTCGAATGTATGGGCTTGTATTTCGAATTATTTTAATATAAAACGGACAAACAGGCTGTTTAGAGACAATGCTAATGCTAGCCAAGACGGTTGCTTGTTTACTTTTCGAGAAAGACAGAGAGAGAGAGAGAGAGAGAGAGAGAGAGAGACAGAGAGAGAGACAGAGAGAGAGACAGAGAGACAGAGAGACAGAGAGAGAGAGAGAGAGAGAGAGAGAGAGAGAGAGAGAGAGAGAGAGAGAGAGAGAGAGAGAGAGAGCCTGTGTGTGTGTGTGTGTGTGTGTGTGTGTGTGTGTGTGTGTGTGTGTGTGTGTGTGTGTGTGTGTGTGTGTGTGTGTGTGTGTGTGTGTGTGTGTGTGTGTGTGTGTGTGTGTGTGTGAAGGAGCCTTGGAGGCACACGGTGGTTGTAAGGAGTGCAGGCAGTGTAGGAGGTTGAGAGAGGAGTTAGACTTAAGAACTACCACTGGATAACTTTATCGACACCTGGTGTGCATAGATAGACGTCAAGGGGGGTTTGAGCACCCCCTAGTGGCCCTCTCTGGACCAACATCCCCTTTTTATAAGAGCATAAAAATGTAGCTCGAATGCCCCTCCTAGTGGAAGAGTGGTGAGTGCCACTCACCACTCTTCTACTAGGAGGGGCATTCGAGTCCAGTGCAGTAGGTTTGCAACACTACCACTTTGTGTCAGAAGATGGCACTGTTGTCCACAAGAGTCATGATCTGTTTTAAAGGGAAGGGGATCTGCTTTCATTCTAAGGGACAGGAACTTGAAATTCAGTTTTTAAGAACAGTCATTGGAGAAGAAGCCATTATTTTCTTCAAACCATTTTATATAGCAGTAGCCTAATGCGTTTGTATAGTTGTACTTGTAGATGCTGAAATGCTGAGTGCCCTCCTGGTTACATTTGAGCACCTGCCCTTAAAACTCTCTGTGCACGCCACTGAGTAAATATGAGGGAATTTTCTGAATCTGTGCTCTTTTTTCACCTGTGATGACTGGATTTCACTTCTGTTATCAAAAGTCGCATTTCCGAGTCGGACAGCTTTCCGAGCCAGATTCAGAAATTAATATGCATGTTCAACTCCGCCCCCGTCCCCATAAGCCACACCCACATTTTCGAGAATCAATTTTGCTAAAATCAATGTCGAGGGCGGGTTTCAATACCCTTTAAACATTTATTTCATATTTACATGTCTTCTGTGGACTCTAACATTACACCTATAGCTACATGTTGAAGCATTTATTTCATATTTACATGTCTTCTGTGGACTCTAACATTACACCTATAGCTACATGTTGAAGCATTTATTTTGTGTTATGAATGTCTAATTCAGCTCTGATATGTATTTCATTCATGCTCTACAGGTAGTATGTGCAGAGCCTGGGGCATTAACTCATTTTGCATGACAAATAAAATCCTTTTTTTATTTTTTAGTCTCTTCCCCAATGACTCAACCTCAGTCACAAGCAGTAATAAATGTTCATATACTTTACCGTAATGCTGGAGGTTGAGGCAGTGAGAGCGTTGAAACACAGCAGCAGAACCAACCACCACAACGCCATGCTCCGTCACTGGCACACGATGAGTTAACAGCAAGGAGACTGCAGATGTGTAGGACAGTGTCTGAGAAAGAGACTGGAGATGTCCTCTCCTAGTGTAGGACAGTGTCTGAGAAAGAGAACTCCTAGTCAGTGTCTGAGTGTGGAGTGTTATTTCTGCGTCTCTTAAGCATACTGGAGTGGAGGGGAGTGGGCAGGGCGGAGTGTGTGTGTGTGTGTGTGTGTGTGTGTGTGTGTGTGTGTGTGTGTGTGTGTGTGTGCGCACACTTTCAGTCCGTTGCCCAACAGTTCCATGGCAGGGAAAAAAAAATGAATATAGTATTTGGGTAAAATTCCAGAGTGGTGTCACACGCACGCACGCACGCACGCACGCACACACACACACACACACACACACACACACACACACACACACACACACACACACACACACACACACACACACACACACACACCACACACACACACACACACACACACACAGATTGGGTAATAGTTCTTCTGTTTTTCATCAGACAGTGAAGTGAATTCCTACAGTTATGAGTCATCAGAAACTAAAACAACAACTGTTTTTCAACCTAGAGATCATTGACCATCATGTTTACATTTCACTATAAACAGGGGTCTGACCATCATGTTTACATTTCACTATAAACAGGGGTGTCTGTCTAAAATATATTTGGGGAAAAAGAAGGCCTATGTTTTTTGTCTTGTCATTTACTTGGATACTATGGATATACAATTAGGCATTGTAAACAATCTTTCTCAATATGCTATACTTGTTTTAATAGCGTGTCTGTGTGTGTTGCGCACTGCAGGTGCATGCAAATGCGCATGCAAATGCAAGTGTGCATCCACGTGTCTTAAAGGGGAATTCCACTCATTTTCAATATTTTACTATGTCTTTAACACCTTAGAGATGTTGTGTGGACATGATAAAAAAATAAAAAAGGTCTGAAAAAATAATTAGCATGGTGAAACACATCTTGATGATGAAATACATCTTGATGACATCATCAAGATGTGTCTCACCATGTTAATGAGTTTTCCTTTTTCTTAGAGTGTACAAATGGAACAAAATGGACCTGCTAGGGTCCATTTGGTTCACATTTTTACACAAGTGGCGTCCCCCCCCCCACTAAAAGTCCCACTACAACACTGACTATAAACAAACCGAGGCTCCCACTGGCCTAGCGGTCTGGACAATGACACATATAGGCTTTGGCCTGACAGCATGTTGCAGCATGTCTAACTCAGGGCCGGATCTAGGCATGGCCATGGGGGGCAATGCTCCCCTAAATGCCCTTATTGCCCCAAACATGATGTCATGCAAACAACACAAATTTACAAATTTAACCCTAACCCAATGTACTGTAACACCCGGGATTCGAACCCGGTTCTCCCGCGTGACCCGGGTTCCACTAGACCAAAGGGACATCCCATTAGTCCGGGGGCAGAGACTAGACTTTGGAGGCCATCAAGGCAGAGGCTGTAGCCACCTGCTACACCAATACATTTCAAATTAAAGAGCTTCTATTTAAAATGATGTGAAACACTACTACTGCTACTAATTAAGTACAGCTGTGTCACCACTAAACCAACAGCATTTCATCAATGAAAACAGAAAACTCTCTGAGTCAGACCTTTAGCTTTATGCATGCTGCGTGTCTGTTGCAACTTCTCTCTTTCAATCTATCTCTCTTTAACTAGTGTTGTAGTCGAGACCACTTAAATCGAGACCAAGACAAGACCAAGACAACCACGGACTTGATTGAGACGAGATCGAGACGAGACTAGCACCGAGAGGGTCGAGATCAAGACAAGACCAAGACCTAGCGGGGCCGAGAACAAGACAAGACCAAGACTTAGAGGGGCCGAGAACAAGACAAGACCAAGACTGGTCAAGACCGAGGCCAAGACCTAGTCTTGTCATGCCCATTTTAACATATAAATATAGCTGCAAGCAGCAATAAAACGGGATCAAGCAAGCAGCAATAAGGAGTAAGAACAATACGCACAAATAAGCCATAGAAAACATGGGAGCCTGAACTTCAGAAATACATCAGGTAATTATGGGAGCAGGGCAGGGTTTTTGATTCCTGCCCTGACTGACTCACAATCTGGTGTGACTGAGTGAATGATTGGTGAGCTGTGAGTGAGTGGTGAACTGAGCTATGAACTGTCATTAGTGACAACATGGCCGAATAGTGACAGTCAAACAGCCTTGCCCAGCCATGAGGCCCATAGGGCAGGTGCCTATCTCCTGTTTCTGTAGCATGAGGCAGCTTGATGTACAAGTACACCCTCTGGACATGACGCTAGTATGACACAGGGTCTTACCCCCAATCCAACCCTTGATGCTGAGTGCCAAGCAGGGAGGCATTGGATCCCGTTTTTAGAGCCTTTGGTATGACCCGGCCGGGATCGAACCCCGGCCTCCCAGTCTCAGGGCGGACACTCTAACCACAAGGCCACTGAGTTGCTGAATGAGTAAATGATTGGTGAGCTGTGAGTGATGGCGAACTGAGCTGTGAACTGTCATTAGTGACAACATGGCCGAATAGTGACCAAAACACAACATGGCCGAATGGTGACAACCACCATTACATTGAGTTTTACCCTGGGTTACACATAGAACCATGAACTTAGATGTAGAAGACCACATGAGATTGTGCATGATTGACTCATATTACTAGGTGTCCGTGCCGGGATTTGAACCCAGGAACTCTCATTTCCAAGTCATGCGCTCTACCAATGAGGCTACCCAACAGACACAAGACGTACTGGAAACAACACACACATTCAGTGGACTGCTTGGTAAATGGTAAATGGTGCATTTATATAGCGCCTTTATCCAAGGCGCTTTACATAGATTGTGCATCACATTCACCCATTCACACACACATTCATACACTGATGGCAGTGGGACAGGGACACATCGACACTAACTCTGCAGGAGCCCGGGATCGAACCGGCAACCTTGTGGTTACCATCCGGTTACTCTACCTCTGAGCCACTACCGCTCCTTAAATATGCACAAATAAGCCATAGAAACATGGAAGAAATACATCATGTGATTGTGGAAACACAGCAGGGTTTTTGGAGACTCAGACTTTGTATTGTCAGCAGTGGGACTTGAACCCTCAATCTTGTGTTCCGAAGTCAGGCACCGTACCGACTGAGCTATCCAGGCACAATGATTTGCTTAGTTGTTGTCATCAATGAAACAACCCAACAACACGCCACCAAGCAGTAAGCAATATGAACAATATGCACAATTCAGCAGTCCGAGGGTGGAGCTTATTGGTCAAAGTGACAAATGGAAACAAGTTCCACATGCTTATTCCTCTCACACAATCTGGCACAATGTACTTGCTCCAGTGTTGCCAGAGAGAAACAAGCAGAAGAAGACTCTTCACAAACGAGCAACTTTCATTGGCTTATAAAAACGTCATTTTTTTGATGAAAACAAATTTGCTTCTGAAGTTTTGTCCGGATGGGGCCAAAGTTCTCATGTAGCATGTGTCATGCAAATTGATCAAAAATCCAGGCATAAAATCAGGCATGAGCATTTTTCAAACTGCTTAAAATGGCAGAACACTCTGGGGTGGTGAGCTTACCAGTCGAAATTACAGATGTGTTCCACATGAATCAAGGAACGTGTAGGAACAAGTCCCATGATTTTAAGCCAAACGAAGCCTGAGTTATGCTTGTTCAAATGTTTCAGTTTCAAAGAATTGCTATAGCGCCCCCATTTGAGCGATTGGAGCAAGACTGGTTTTAGTGTTATTTGGCATCCCCCTCTACCAAACTGTAAAATCTCATAAACAGATTACTTTGCATGTGTAGATTAGGGATAATAGAAGAATTTTCACAAACAAGCAATTTTCATTGGCTCGTAAAAACATCATTTTTTTCACTGAAAACAAAATTCACACTCATTTCATGTTTGTATGGCTTCAAAGTTCATATGTAGGTCATTGTTATGCATTTTGATCAAAGATTGTAGGAGAAGAGACATTTTAACTGTTTTACATATGATTAAAGATGGCGGCTCATCTAAAGGTCAGAGGTCAAAAGTCAGAATACAAAAGTTGTTTGACATAAGCAGACGCATAAGTGAATATAAGTTACATTTCTGAGAGTCGAGCGGTTCATGAGTTATGAGTGTTTAAAGTTTGCAATTTCAGTTGAGTGCTATAGCGCCACCATTTGACCATGTCCACAGGCTTCGCAATCATCACCGTTTGGCATCACCCTCTACCAGATTACCAATTTTCGCGAAAACCGACTGCACGGTTCAGCCAGAACAGCTATTTCTGGCGGAAGAAGGAGAAGGAAAGAAAAAAGAGACAGAAACAAGAAGGGATCAAGTCCACTTCGTGGACTGCTTGATCCCTTAATGAATGTTCTTAATGATTTTCAATCTTCTATTTTTAGTAACACTGAATTTGATTGTTTTGCCCCCGTCCACCAGTACATTTTTAAACAAAACTACTAATAATATAATAGGGCTGGGGCGATATGGTTGATAACAAGAATATAAAAAGATCCCTAATCAGACACATCCCAGTGTCTTCTTTCTTTTCAATATTTACAGAAGAAAAAAGTATATTGCTATTTGTGCCTGCAGCTGTCTTTATGAATGGGTCCTCGCTCCGCACAATGAATAGAACTTTTCCTTTGCATTGTCTTGTCTCGAGAGGTCTTGTTGGCGATCAAAACCCGAGACAATGGCTCTGAGGTCAAGACAAAATTATACGAGAACAAGACGAGACCACAAGACAAATGAAGTGGAGAGCCGCAAGGTCTAGACAAGACCAAGACAAAACAAAGCGAGACAAAAACAAGACCGAGACAGTGAAAATTTGTCTTGAGACTGGCCTCGAGACAAGACAATGTCTCGAGACCTACAACACTATCTTTAACTATCTCTGTCTCTATGCTAATGCTAAGTATTGTTAATAATGCTAAGTAATGCTAAGTATTGTGAAAATACTAATAATGCCTAATAATGCTATAATGCTAATTAATGCTAACACTAAGTATTGTTAAGGATGCTAAGTATTGCTAACTATTGTGAAAATGCGAATAATGCTAAGTAATGCTAACACTTAAGTATTGTTAAAAATGCTAAGCATTGCTAACTATTGTGAAAATGTTAGTAATGCTAATTATGCTAAGTAATGCTAATGCTGAGTATAGCTAATAATTCTAGGTAATGCTAAGTATTGTGAAAATTCTAATAATGCTATTAATGCTAATAATGCTAAGCAATGCTAATGCTAAGTATAGTTAATTATGCTAATTAATGCTAAGTATTGTGAAAATGCTAATAATGCTAAGTAATGCCAATGCTAAGTATTGGTAATAATGCTACATAATGCTAACTATTGTGAAAATGCTGATAATGCTAAGTAATGCTAATGCTAAGTGTTAGTAATGTCAGGTTTTGTGAAAAATGCTAATAATGCTAAGTAATGCTAATTATGCTAAGTAATGCTCGTAATGCTAAGTAGTGCTAACTTGTTCCTATTGACTCAGAATGTCCATCTACCAAATATTAAGGCGGTAGCATGTTCCAAACCCAAGTTATAGCTGTGTAAAGGCCAGCCAATAGGAATACAGAGGGGGCGGGCTTAAGCAGTACAACTCCTTCCTATTGGTCCAAGACGTCCATTTACCAAATATTGTGGCGGTAGCATGCTCCAAACCTAAGTTGTAGCTGTGTAATGACCAGCCAATAGGAAGACAGAGGGGGTAGGGTTTATGCTATTGATGCCAAATGGACCCTTACGGGTCCATTTGGTTACATATGAAACGTATAACCTAGGGTACATTTGGTTTGTTTTGTGTATAAAGCCTATATTGTAGATTTTCAGATCTACAAGCTCACAAGGTCTTACAGACCAACTCATTGAGGTCTTATAACTCTAGTGGCGTCAAACGCCAAAATGCAGCACATTACAATGTAATTAATATGGAGACGGGAGGTCACGTCATCTCGCTCTGAGGCCCGTAGCACCGGATCTGTACCTGACTGGGCTTTGGTGGTCACATTGGGTGAAAGGCGAGAAGATTGTCTACAAAATGTCCGAAAACCACGCGTGTAAAGCGAATATTGTGGCCTGAGGACGATTTGTTCGGTCATGACCCGAACCTCGAGACTCGCTCACTGGGTGAGCGAGCCTCTAAGCTCCGCTAAATTCTCAAACCATGCACACTTTGAACTGCGATAGCGGACAAACCGTGCAACATATTCGAATACCGTCTGAACCGTGACGAAGTCGACAGCCGCGTCTGCTGTTTAAAGTTAGAATCGTGTTTCTACGCCACAGTGTGCCAGAGTAATGTGGCTCCAAATAAGCGCTTCTTTTTCTGATTTTTTCGGAGTGCCCCCATTCATTTCGAATGGGGATTTTTCGCGTTGTTTATTGCGAATTACGTTGGCACGGTAACGCATATCGGAAAGAAAAGCACAAGCACATCTTTCCCGGCCGAGCCGCACGTTTTGATGTATATATTGCTGATTTGATGTACATGATGATGTATATATTTGATGTATATATTGCTGATTATGATTATGGATTAAGTTGACGAATCACAACCTGTGTGCTTCTGCCATACTGGCAGGCACACAGAATAATGTTGTGCTTAGCACTTTGCTAGGTTAGCTTAGCAGCTAAAGCTAACTTAGGTGATAGTGACTGCAGGGACCCAAGCTGTATTATGGTGTTTATGTCCAGTCAGTCAGGTAATGAGGAAACCATATCCTGTATTGTGAATTACTGGACAGAACATGTGTCTTATGCATTGCGTGTTTAACTTTCTTGTTACAGCTCTGTGATTTCCAGTAAAATCCTAAAATCATCCCCTATTTTT
>CM076968.1:56784538-56839156 GCA_039105355.1 Benthosema pterotum | reverse complement strand
ACTTTAGTTAATGTAATACTTTACACCTAATGTTTGGGAACAATACAAGTTTACTTTGTGTTTGGTTGCTTCTCTAAAACATAGGCCTATTCCCCATAATACTGTCCATTTTTTTGTCACAACAAACAATCAACAGTTCTAACAATTAAAAGACCAAAACAATAAGACTTTTAACTGTAGATAAAAGCGTGTGTTTTTCAAACAAACATTTGAACCTACCTCAACAGCACATGTCTCCAAACAAACTGCCATGCCACTGGTCTGCCATTTTAAAACCCCGAAGCCCCACCCACTGGAGCCGTGATTGGTCCGTCAGAGTAAACCCCCGCCCACTGGACCTGTGATTGGTCCGTCAGTGTAAAGCCCCGCCCACTGGGTCTGTGATTGGTCCATCAGAGTGTTGCATCATCAGCTGAGGATCCTTGGAGTATAGACAGAGTTACTCCCATGTAAAGGTCTAATGCAGGGGGTTTCAACCTTTTTGACTCCAGGGACCACCATTTATTCAGCATTTGATTACATTTTCACACCAAAGACACACAATTAAAGAATTCTTTTGGTTTTGTCCACAATTCCAGGCTGTATTTTGCAAACAACACAGTGCAGACTTCTTAATTAAATAATGCTAATTCAGATGATGAATATTTTAACTCTTGAGAGTGTGAAAATGAAACCAAATGGACCCTTGCGGGTCCCGCAAGGGTCCATTTGGTTTCATTTTTACACTCTCAAACAGTTACATCTGGTTTACCAACTTTCCATCGTTTAGCCTGGGGACCACCTGGAACCCTCTCAAGGACCACAGGTGGTCCCCGGACCACCTGTTGAAAACCTCTGCCTTAAGAGATGCTGTGTGGACATGATAAAACGTTTTGTAGTAATAGACAGTACAACATAAACATTACAGGGACCTCAGTCGTTACTGTACTTAATAAAACACACACATGTCCTGAAATAGCACGCCTTAGTTGTGTACAATGTATTTCAGACTCCAGTTTGTCCCTATTCAGGCTGCATGAACAGCGCAGTTTCTGACCCATCAATGTCGCAACACTGACACATAAGGCTCTGAACTGCTGCTCACACACATGTGGTGTCTGCTAATGTCCACCAGAGGGCAGCAAAACCTTTTATTAATCCTGTGCTTCAAAGTGACATTATAGTTTGTAACCAAGTGGACCCTTTTGGGGTTGTATCTTCAGTGTTCAAATGGACCCCTTTCCTTTCCCCCTCTTTATTTCTATTTTTCCTATTGCCTCCTCTATCGATTTCCTGCCTTTGTTTGGGTATGGACCAGGGGTTTTCAACAGGTGGTCCGGGGACCACCAGTGGTCCCTGAGAGGGTACCAGGTGGTCCCCAACTAAGTTGGTTAACCAGATGTAACTCTTGAGAATGTAAAAACGAAACCAAATGGTCCCTTGCGTGTCCATTTGGTTTCATTTTTTACACTCTCAAGAGTTAAAATATTCATCATCTGAATTAGCCCAAGACTACACAACTAGAATGGACAAAAATCAAAAGCATAAGAAATCTTTAGTCTTGAGAGTCTGTGGGGCTAAAATGTCCTCAAATGGTGGGCCTTTGTTTGGCTATAGACCAATTAAAGAAGGACTTTATATTATTATTGTTTATTCAGTTTATTCAGCACATATAGACGCCTTTACAGACGACGTCACACGAGTAAACACCAGTATGCGCGTGCAAACTGGCTGCAGAAGAACCCTGCCTCTCATAACATGCAATAGAAAAGTTACAACTTCACCCACTTGTTAAAAACGCACCATCAAACTTTCAAATGCTGTTTTTATCCCAATATGGAAGAAAAAAAAAATAGGGTTGTTATTGTGTTCTCTCGCCCTTAAAATATATAATCCTCGGGTTCTGTTGTGCTTCAACAATAATAGCAATTCAAAACAGTTTTCCTCCAAACCACTCCTCCAGTCGCTGTCATAAGAACGAGAGGTGCGCTCAACATGATCACGGCAGCTCAGCCTGTTTGTGTCATAACCAGAGAGTATAGACAGAGTTATGCAAACTCCGTTCACTTCATGAGGCTAGTCTAATGGCGGCTCCTCTAGGCATACAGTCATAGATAATGGGGACAAGTACAACAAATAGGGACACATCTTTTTTTATTTTACTGTAGATCGTTTTGCAGTAATTTAGTTGTTACTTGTTACTGTAATACTTTGAAACAGCTGACATGTTTTGCGCAATATATTTCAAGTCCAGCTTGTCCCTCTTTCAGGCTGCATGGGGCATGAACTGCAGCTTTAGCCATTGACATACATATAGTACTCTAAGGCTTGAGCGCTCAGTTTCTTACCCCTCAATGTCGCAACTCTTTTACTAGATGGCTGCACCCCATGCGCACCTGCAACTCATCTGTGTAATTTATGCTTCGTCGTGTGACGGTTATCGCATACGCAGACGTCTAAGCTCACAACAGTCACGTCCATGACGCGATGTGAGCTTGTATATCAGCGGTTCTCTGTGCGCAGTACTGTTGCACAACGAAGTATAAACGTATCCTAGGGTGTCCCTCTCTAGCCAACACACAAGAGGAGGTGGAATGAAGTGAAACCAACGCTCCCCAAAACAACATGTTTGGAGATCTGTTGGGAATTGATTACATGAAACGGTCACCTGTGCATCCAGTCCCAATGTTTGTAAACAAATAATTGGTCTATATACACCATCAACAATCACTTCCTGTTCTCACTTCCTGTCACTTCAGAATAAGGGCAAGTTATATATACACATTGCAAATACAACTTATGAGATCATATATTAACAGTATTCATTCCAGTACATACTAAACCGCTGCTATGTTCTTACACATGTACATACAAACCTCTCACATTCAGAAGGAAGAGCCTGTAGTATGGACCCAGACTGCTGCACATGTACATACCTCTCACACTCATAAGGAAAAGCCTGTAGTATGGACCCAGACTGCTGCACATGTAACTACCTCTCACACTCAGAAGGAAGACCCTGTAGTATGGACCCAGACTGCTGCACATGTAACTACCTCTCACACTCAGAAGGAAGACCCTGTAGTATGTACTTACCTCTCACACTCAGAAGGAAGACTCTAGTCTCTGCTCTGATTAGTAATACCTGTAACTTTACTATACTCTGGGTTCTTTGTAGTATATTAATGAATAAATAAATAAATACATATTGGCCTGGCCAAGTAGGTATAGGAAACCTTTTGGAGGATATCTCCATATATGGAGCTGTCAGTGTATCTCCATATATGGAGCTGGTTAGAAACGACCTGCCAACTAGTGGCAGGCCACCAGGAAAACTACCAGTATTCCTGTGGGACAGCGGTTTTCAACCTTTTTCATACCAGGGCCCACTATTTATTCACTATTTGATCCATGGACCACCATCTGAGGACATTTTAGCCCCAAAGCCTAAAACTAAAGAATTCTTTTGGTTTTGTTCACAATTCGAGGCTGTTTTTTTTTTTGCAAACAAAACAGTGTTTGACTTCTTAATTAAATAGTGCTAATTCAGATGATAAATATTTTAACTCGAGTGTGAAGATGATTTAGTTTCATTCTTACATTCTCAAGAGTTACATCTGGTTAACCAACTTTCCATCATTTAGCCTGGGGACCACCTGGAACCCTCTCAAGGACCACTGGTGGTCCCCGGACCACCTGTTGAAAACCCCTGCCGTGGGCCAATCCGCCCACACTGTGTGCAACCCCTCCACATGTCCACATGGAAACCACCAAATACAAATGTAGTTCCACCACAATACATGATATTTGCGTTGTGTATAACTGCTCCTAAACAATCTGGATGCAGGACAGACAATCCTCCAACTGATGTTCACAATTAAGGTCTCTTTATTTACCTCACCTTGAACAACTGTCAATTAAACCACACAAACAAAACAATGATTTATAAACACCATGGAATAATACAATATGTCCTTTTTGACAGTCATGCTATCTTCCTTCTAAATGTCCATATTACTAAAATCCTCATCACACAATTCAACAAACATTGATGCTCATATTGTACTGTCTGAGCTGGAGGGAATAATGCAAGAGAATATAAAAATGAAATTCCAGAATGTTGAATATAAAATAAGATCCATACACATCCATCCATGAAAATCATTCATGGATGGAAAATCATTCACAAGAAATTATTGTCATGTTGATATTGTCAGGCTGATGTAATTCCTCTGCTTTTGCCTCGTTGTCATCCTAGATTAGACTGACTGGTCATGTCTTAAACTAAAGGCTTTTGTCTGTATTGTTTGTTTGTTTGTTTATTGAAGGATAAACCCCTTGAGATGCATCATCTCGTTTTCGAGGGGGTCCTAAACAAAGAACAATACAGACAAAACATACAGTGAACGGTAATAACAGGTAAAAGAACAGTACATGCAGTACACAGAGTGGCACAACAGTAGATACAAACATACATACATATACAGGCAGTGGCGTAGCCAGAAACTCAATTCAGGGTGGGCATGAGCCATTCAGGGTGGGCATGCTGCATGCGTGATGGCCGCAAATTTGCACGTGCAAGAAAAGTTATTTATTGCTGTTATTGCCATATTACGGTTATATTTCGGGTTTATATAACCTTTACTGTACTAGGGTTATCTTCTTGAATTAATGTCTTGACCTGAAATAATAATCCTGTCACCAACACATAGGGTCGTTTGCACCATGAGAGATTCAATAAAGCCTAGTTTAGTGCTAATCACAGATTTGTTGATCAGAGATTCATTTTAATTCGAGTCGTGTTGCACCACTTAAAACTAAACCGATTAGTGAAATCTAGGTTTAAAGTTTGGTGCAACTGAAATTATAGATGATCCTTGATTTAAACCAGATTAAGGGTTTAATCCTTCTTGGTGCAAACGACCCTAGTGTTTTGTTTCATTAGCACAATCATTATCAAATAGATTTCAGCTGTTCACTATAGAATCACAGCCATTTATGAATTAGTTACCAATGTGTCTGCTGATCATGACAGACCAGAGTTAACTTTTGAAAATTTCTTGTGAAAGTCCCCCCACAGAAACAAGCGCTATTGTTTTCACAGATATACCTGCCACGATCTGGCAGGTTTTACAAACAAAGGGTTGAATGAAAAGCCCAATTTGCATTATAATGGGTGATTAGTGCCCGCAAATCACCCATTATCTTGTAACTACAGTGAGTCTAGACCTCTCAAGCTCTCTCTAGAGGCTCTCTGGTCTTTGTCCTTTCTTTTCTCAAGTTCTTAGTCATGTTTTCAATGGGTGGGCCAGCTCTCTATTTAAGTGGGCCGTGGCCCACCCCAGCCCACCCGTAGCTACGCCCCTGTATACAGGTACAACAGGACAACACAGAAGCTCTCACAGAAAGACCCACCCCTCCCACTACAAGAACCCATCAATCAGCATTGAGGTATGCAGAGAACGTATACTCGGCTCGGAGCACAATAATGGTAATAATAGTAATGATAATAATCCTAAGTAAACAACAATAGAAAAAGAAAGGAGAAAAAAAGAAAAGGTAGCTAATAATAATAACAATAAACAGGGATAGCACTGTAAGCATGCCTGGGATAAACCAACACAGATCAATAGGGGATAGAGGCTAGAAGCACAAACAGGGTGTTGAGAGGTAGGTGAAAACCTCCTCTTTGAAGACATTGAATGAGGTTATTGATCTAATTGAGCATGGTAGGACATTCCCAGTCAGATGGTGCTTTAAATTTGAATGCCCGGCGACCGCCCTCCCTTCTTATCCTTGTGGGGATTGTGAAATAGGGTTGGTTGGTATGTCTCAGATTGTATGATGAGGTATATGGTACAAGGTATTGTTTGAGATAAGGTGGGTAATTGAGGTAGATGCATTTGAAAATGAACTGCAACCAGTGTGAGTGTCTTCGGATTTGAGTGGGAGCCAATTGAGAGATTCATACATGGTGCAGTGATGGGTTCTGTAGGGGCATCTCAAGATGAAACGGCATAAGTTGTTATAGGCCACGTTGAGGGGGTAGAGATTAGAGTCTGTGGTGTTCTGGTATATGATATCTGCGTAGTCTATTATTGGAAGTATTAGCTGGGAGATTAATTTTTTTCTGACTAGGAAGGAGAAGCTGTTGATGGATCGATACAGGGTTTTTAGGCTGAAGTTGATTTTCTGGACAATTGAGTTAATATGGGACCTGAATGAGAGAGAGGGATCGAGTCGCAGGCCTAGATATTTAAACTCCTCGACTTTCTCCATCACTGTCCCATTAGAAAATTTGAGAGATAAGGAGAGAGGGGTTGGTCTTGGGCAGTGTTGCCAGTAACGCGTTACTTAGTAACGCGTTACTGTAGTCAGACTACTTTTTTCAGTAACGAGTAGTCTAACGCAACTACTATTTCAAAACCAGTAGTCAGACTACAGTTACTTATTTAATATTAGATGCGTTACTTTTTCGCATTTCACTCTGTAGAATCCACGAGTTCGAGGCGGCGTTCAATCATTTTTTTATGAACGGGTCCCTTAACGAGTCCCATCAATCAAAATTTCGCTCTGCTGTGTAGCAGCATGCATGCATGCACCGTTGTTGCAACGGACCACAATAAGGGAGCAGACTGACATTATTTTAAAACTTCTCTACCGTTTTTCCAACGCGACACGGACAAGACGGCTGTGTGTGTGTGTGTGTGTGTGTGTGTGTGCCCGCACGCGCTGTAGTAGCGCGTCAATGTTCTTCTAAGCTTGCTACAACATCACCTGCTTTAATCTCTTCTCTTCCACCCAAATAAATGTAAAAGTGTTCTTACTGGAAAGTTGACAGTGGTCTCTGATGCCCTCCTTATAAACTCCCATGCGTTTGTCACGCTGTCACGTAAAAAAGTGTGGTCCAGTAAATCCTCAATTCCCCAACAAGAGTTACAGTATTCCATGGAAGCATGTCCGATTAAACCCGTGCGATAAAGCATAACATTTAAATAAACTTTAGATTGGCTAAATTCCACCACGGCATGAACAACAGCGTCAGGATTCTCAGGAATAGCCATCTAATGTCGGAGTTGCGACATTGAGGGGTCAGAAACTAGGCGCTTGGGCGCTGTTTATGCAGCCTGAATAGGGACAAACTTCCCCCGTGCTCAATAGAAGTCTATGTAGAGCAGCCGCCATTAGACCTTTCCATGGAAGTGAACGGAGATGTCGTAACTCTGTTTATACTCTACTGGTCCGTGAATGGGGTATATTTTTGCCTTGACAACACAAGTCATAGGCATACATCTTGCATGGCTCTGCTTACCCATTGGCCCATAAATAAGAGCATGATGTGCCTGACACAAACTGTATCAAGAATTATTACTAGTACACTAGTTAGATTATTATTATTTGAAAATAATGTGTCTGTGTGACATAAACAAAAGAGGGGGAAAATAGTGTACCTTAACTATACCAGTTCCTATTGCCTACTAGTGCAGTAGTGCCTGCATGCCTACATCATAACTATGAAGTGCTTTTTTTCTGCGAATGAAGTGGCTTTTTGTTATTGTTTTTTATTTTGTATTTATATAATAGTATAAGTACAGTATGTCACAAAAAAAAGCAGAAGATTAGGACCCTTAAGGGACCCGTCCGGACCCGGACTCAAGGGACTCGGTAAGGACCCGGACTCGATAAAATCCGAGTCCGAGTCCGAGTCCCAACCCTAAGTACAACCACAATTTTGATTTTATTTCAGTTAATGATGGTAACATCAAGGTCCGATGCATGCTCTGCCCTGGCGAGAAAGTACTGTAAACTTTCAAAAATACCACGTCTAACCTAAAGAATCTTGGTGCTAGTCCTATATGCCGCAAGTAACTAAAAGTAATCTAACTTAGTTACTTTCCAAATCAAGTAGTCAGTAACGTAACTAAATTACTTTTCCAAGCAGTAGTCAGTAGTCAGTAGTCGATTACTGTTTCAAAGTAACTGTGGCAACACTGGTCTTGGGGCGAACAACATACAGACAGTCATACAGTGTATGAGTCCTCATGTGTCTGTTTAGATTACTTGAATGAGTACAGCCTTTACCACATACTGTACAAGAGAAGGGCTTTTCACCTGTATGAGTCCTCATGTGTGTTGTTAGATTACCTGCCTTAGTAAAGCCTTTACCACATACTGTACAAGAGAAGGGCTTTTCACCTGTATGAGTCCTCATGTGTGATTTTAGACTACCTGCCTTAGTAAAGCCTTTACCACACTCTGGACAAGAGAAGGGTTTTTCACCTGTATGAATCATCATGTGTGATTTTAGATGACTCATTGTATTAAAGCCTTTACCACATACTGTACAAGAGAAGGGCTTTTCACCTGTATGAGTCGTCATGTGTGATTTTAGACTACCTGTCTGAGTAAAGCCTTTACCACATACTGTACAAGAGAAGGGCTTTTCACCTGTATGAGTCCTCATGTGTTTTTTTATATCACTTCTGTGAGTAAAACCTTTACCACATACTGTACAAGAGAAGGGCTTTTCACCTGTATGAGTTCTCATGTGTGTTTTTAGATCACCTGCCTGAGTAAAGCCTTTGCCACATACTGTACAAGACAAGGGCTTTTCACCTGTATGAGTCCTCATGTGTGATTTTAGATGACCTGTCTCAGTAAAGCCTCTACCACATACTGTACAAGAGAAGGGCTTTTCACCTGTATGAATCCTCATGTGTGTTGTTAGATTACCTGCCTTAGTAAATCCTTTACCACATACTGTACAAGAGAAGGGCTTTTCACCTGTATGAGTCCTCATGTGTTTTTTTAATACACCTCTGTGAGTAAAACCTTTACCACATACTGTACAAGAGAAGGGCTTTTCACCTGTATGAGTTCTCATGTGTGTTTTTAGATCACCTGCCTGAGTAAAGCCTTTGCCACATACTGTACAAGAGAAGGGCTTTTCACCTGTGTGAATCATCATATGTGATTTTAAATTATACTTTCGATTAAACACTTTGCCACACTCTGTACAACTAAAAGGTTTCTCCCCTGTGCGACTCCTCACAGAGTCAGTTTGTTTTGGTGGTTTCAGGTCCTGGGACAGCTTGCACTGTCCTCCCACATTTCGTGTGTTTTGTGATTTCAGTGTGTTTAAAGCTGACTGACCTCCCCTAGTCTCCTCCCACTCATCACTGTCTTCAGTGTCAGATTCAGAACAGTGTGAAGAGAGGAGCTGATCGTCACTAGTTGGTTGTGATGTTCCACAGTCCTCTATGTCAGCTTGTTTTTTCATTGTTCAGTTGAGGTGCCGGCCATAGGCTCTGTCTCTCTGTTATCATCATCATCATTACTTTTCACTGCTAGTAATGTCAGCGTTGACCCACCAGCCTCTTCTGCTCGTTGAAGTATCTCCTCCTGTTCTTCTTTAATGTGTGGAGGTTGTGGTTCCTCTAGCAGCAGACTGGAGCTCCTCTCCTCTTCATGTGGAACCTCTTCTTTACACACAGAGACCTGCAGAAAGTCTAGGAGAAATAATACAAAAAGACTCTATGAGAAGGTTTGAATCTTGTACCTCAGTGCAGAGCAGTGGATGGAAGAAGTATCAACAGATTAATCATTGAAATGTGACGTCTTTACAGTCTCAGTACCGATCCACTGTCACCAATACAATAAAGACAGAGTGCTTTAAACTCACTGAGATCCATGTTGTCTTCAGGTTCCTGTTTAAGATGGTCTTCAGGTTCCTGTTTAATAGATCCAGTCGTGTCTGGAGAACTGATCTTCACCTGCAGACTGGACTCCACACGCTGGTCTGGAACCAAGGAAAACAACACATACTTTAAAGATTAAGCACCACAGGTTTTGTGTTTTTTTTTCCTGTTCTTCTGTCTATTAGGTGGCAGCACTTCATTAGACACCCGGTGTGTTTTCTTTGGTGCAATGGTTCGGGGGTCGGGGACGAGCCCTCACGTTAATTCAACACAGTAAACTTTGTAAAAGCTTGTTCAGTCCCTCAATGTGTTTCTTTTAGGTAATTCATATGATGGTTGTAACTGCCCGTGGGCACTCACTGTTTTATGACCCTTTGATGTATTTTTTGTTGAAGTTATTAGTTTCTTTTGGGTCTATTTCCTTTGAAATGTTTGCGTTTTTTTGGTATCTTATTTTGAATCCTCACTTCCGCCACCGAAAGGATCTTAGCTAAGTTAGGGTAGCTTTACACTCAACCTCCAACCTCCTACGGTTTATTGTATTTTCCTGTGGTCTCCATGTTTGTGCGTTTACTTTGCTATTTGACTTGTTTGCATTTAAGGTGTGGATTATAAAATGAGTTCATTGTAATATTCCAACAATTGAAAGTGACCTCGAATTAAGTATTTTATTGACTATGTGATTTATCTGATAATAATAATTTATTGAGTGAATTCTGAAACGGAAGTGTTTGATGTAATGATACTAATGTATTGTTTATAGTTTTTCACGGTGTCTACAAGGCCCTCAATAAAAAGGCACCCGTTGAGACCATCCAATGGCGTCTTATTGACAATCGGGGGACAGCTACAGTGAAAACTCATCGCTGGATGCAGCTCAACACCAAGATCTTAAGCCATCTTGTGCTAATCACCAGCACATCATCAGCCCATCAAGTTGGTCACTCACACTTACACCACACAATCACGGTAACAGACAACCTATTCATGAGTGCTCATGAGGCACTAAAGGGACAATTTACGGACATGAAGTTCTAAAGGGACAATTCACAGACTTGAGGTTCCAAAGGGACAATAAAGGAAAAAAGGGGGAAAAAAACTTTGAAAAGGGGAAGGTGGGAAACCAAATGTGTTTCCCCCAGATGACTGGTTAAGGTGCATTGTGGTTGTGAAGGTGTTTAAAGCAGAGTTGGCACATTCAATTTGTACTATTAAATGGGACATTTCATGTAAATGGTTTGAAGTAGCCTGCGCTTACTGTTCTTGCTTAGTACACATTCTTGAATGTTAAAGCCTTTATACTGTGTCAATAATCAAATAACTGCAAATTCAAAATGTCTATCGTTAATGAAAACGCAAATGCGCAGCCGCTGATGATCCCGGAAAGATCAACAGACGGCAATTGCTCTCTGGATGCTAACAAAGCAGAGGCCAACGCACCAACTCTTAAATTAAGCACCCGGCCAGAGGTTCCAACAGAAAAGGGTCAAATGTTGCAGGAGGACAACTCAAAGGAATATAACAAGGCATTCATCAAAGCTTGGCACGGCATTGAAAGAGTTTTGTTCAGAGGAGGACCTGTGTGACATGCGACAAACCGTCAAAAAACAATACAATACAATAATTGAGTGTTACGAGTAGGGCTGGGAATTGATCCGAATTCCCTAGATCGATTCGATTTCGATTCACAAGGTCACGATCCGATTCGATCCACGATTCGATCCGATTCGATTCGATATCGATCTATTTACAGACATAATGGAAATAAATACTGTCCAATAGTCAAGACGGCCCCATATGTTGGTGATTGTATCTGTGTATGTGTAAGAGGGACACAGAGAGAGAAGAGTCAAGTATCAAGTAGGCCCTACTGTAATTTCCGGATTATAAAGTGCACCTGAATAGTGAATATAGGCCGCATCGGCCAAATTTAGCGAAAAAAAATCAATTGTGTACATATACAAGCCGCACTGGACTGTTAAATAATTACCATAAGTAAGGTAATTACCATATGTAAGGGTTCTTGCACAGATGAGATTGTCGGCAATGAAATGGTATTTGAGAAGCATCCTTTTTATTGTTTAAACGACTTCAAGAAAAAAAAATGCATTTGTAGGCTATAACTCATTCAAGTGTTTTAATCTATAGTGCACAGAACGTGTACTGTGCCGTGAACTGTATTGTTTCAGTCATACACGTGTAACATTTAACTGCACGTGCTGTATGTAATTAACTGCTACAGCCATAGACCAGGGCCGGATCTAGGCATAGACATGGGGGGGCAATGCCCTCTAAACGCCCTGACTGCCCCACCAAACATGACGGAATGCAAACAACGAAAACTTCAAAGATATTTCAAATCAAAAGTTTATAGCGGTAGTTAAACCCCCCCCCCCCCCCCCCCCCCCCCCCCCGATTGAGAAATATTACATCCAGGCCTGGCCAAGTGGCCATAGAGCGTAGCCAGAGATACGGAAACTCTGTTCACTTCAAGAAACCAAATGAGCGCTTGCGGCTCCATTTGGTTTCATGAAGTGAACGGAGTTTCACTTTTACACTCTCAAAGTTACCGTACATCTGGTTAACCAACTGTCTATCATTTAGCTGGCGACCACCAGGAATCCTCTCAATGCGCTCGACGAGGCGACATCAATGTGACTTTTATTAGGCTTTTTTTCGTCGCCTCGTCCTGATCGCGCAGCAGCCCAGCCTTTCGAAACCCGTTTGTGATCGTGGATGGATGTTTTGACACTTTTCCACGCAGTCAGGACCCACTGCCAGACTTGAGAAAAAGTTGCTTTCCGCATGCGACCAGTTTTGGTCAAAGATTTCTCGCCGCTAGTCATCCAAGCCTGTTTTCAAAGTGGCACTTCGCCAAAACACGGTTCACACACTGATGTCCAGGGGCTGCAGGTGCTTCGTTGTGCCCCCCGGAATCACGGCAGGAATCGAGCACGATTTCACAGAATCTGTTATATGGGCCCTCATGCTGTCCAAAACGAGCTTTTTTTTGGCACGTTTTTTTTTTTTGGCAGCGGCGGCGACGCATTTAGTAGTGTCTGTCTTTTCTATAGTGCGCCTCCGCGTAAAAGAAAATGGTGCCAGTCGCCTGGAGAAGATCGATCCACACATTTTTTAATCGATGTCGTGTTTTTGAGCGTGAATCGATATCGGATCGCTGGATCGATTTTTTGAACACAGCCCTAGTTACGAGTCACTTCAACGTAATGACACCTCTACCCCAGATACAGTCAAGAAAATGGACTCATGCTGCACCATCACATTTGAAATCTGTGAAATAGTGAATAAACATCTGGATCCATACACATCCATCCATGAAAATCATTCATGGATGGAAAATCATTCACAAGAAATTATTGATGTGTTTTACTCTGTCATGTTGATATTGTCAGGTGATGTAATTCCTCTGCTTTTGCCTCATTGTCATCCTAGATTAGACTGACTGATCATGTCTTAAACTAAAGGCTTTTCTCTGTATGAGTGTTTTCATGTGTTCAGTTGAGGTGCCGGCTACAGGCTCTGTCTCTCTGATATCATCATCATCATCATTACTTTTCACTGCTAGTAATGTCAGCGTTGACCCACCAGCCTCTTCTGCTCGTTGAAGTATCTCCTCCTGTTCCTCTTTAATGTGTGGAGGTTGTGGTTCCTCTAGCAGCAGACTGGAGCTCCTCTCCTCTTCATGTGGAACCTCTTCTTTACACACAGAGACCTGCAGAAAGTCTAGGAGAAATAAGACAAGACTCAATTAAAGGTTTGAATTTTGTAGATGAGAAGGTGCTGGAAGAAGTATCAACAGGTTAATCTTTGGGAATCAATTAAAGAATTAATTTAATTTATTTATCTATTTATCAATATTTAAGAGTGATATTTATTTTCAATGGTTTGTGGTATACTAGTGTATATTGGGACAACTTTGGTTGTCCCAATTCCATAGACGTCTATGTAGAAGAGCCAGTAGACTGGCCCTGTAAAGTGAATGGAGTTTGCATAACTTTGCAGCATGGAAATATAAATATTTTACATACTTGCGGGTAAAGGACAAGGACGGGAAAAAAAAAAACATTGAGGTGAAGTATAAATCATGAGGACAGAAAGTATTGAAAGTATTGAAAACAAATTAAACAATTAAAAAGCAACTATAGATACAGTCCAAACTGCCATTAATACCACCACTATGAGTGTATCAAATGTGCCAACAACACATTACAGACAGAAATAGATTTTAAATTGCCACAGGAGTCTGTCACCAAGAGTCAACTTGATGTAAAGTAAGTAAAGTAATGGCCTCAGTTTCACAATTCAGTAAGGAATACATTACTTTTGAACTGTGAATTTTAACTCCTTACTTTGTAAAATTAACCTCCCCAACACTGATTACAATGTAGCATATCCAGCTGGACCAGTACATGCAAATGCATCTAGTATTGCATGTTAAAGCACCATTCATTTCACTGAGGAATGTACGTCTGAACAAATTACTATAGTGGAAAATTTAAAAGTTGAACACTATTTTTGTTTTCTATTTGAGTGTCCCAAAACTGTAAGCTATGTTGCATGCCATTATGCTATTGAAACGATAAGCGAGTTATGAATACTTTTTAACTCGCGAGTTAAGAATACTTCCTAATACAGAAAAATGGGAACTCACGCTGGTCCATTTAGTAGAGGCTGTCTATGGAGCCCAAGTGTTGACCGAAAACGTGTGTAAGTAAAAGTGAATGTTTTGGCCGTGAGAATGATTTCTCCGGCCATGACAGGGAACTCAAGACACTGCCCTTTACACTCTCACTTCTCTCTCTCACCAGGTGAATGAGCCTCTAAGCCATACCCGGGCATTATGCGGCCCGGGGGCCAAATGATGCCCTTTGGCTGACTCTGACCGGCCCGGGGACCACTAGTGGTCCTTGAGAGACTTCCAGTTAAATATGGAAACCAGGTGTAACTCTTTGAGAGCATAAAAACAAGAGTTAAAATATTCATCATCTGAATTAGCCCAAAGTGTACACAATCAGACAATGCTAAAGAATGGTAATTGTTTATCTATGTTTGCCCGTTTTGTTGTGAACAAATGGTATTGTGGACAAAAACAAAAGAAATCTTTAGTTTTTGGGTCTGGGGGGCTAAAAATGTCATCAAATGGTGGTCCTCCGTGGCTCAAATAAAGAATAAATTGAGGGCCCTGGGGTCAAAATCGTTGGTCTTACTCTTACCTTTATCTTGAAAATTAAATTAATACTACACAGACTTTAGTTCAGCCTTTAGTCTTGGCGCTCCACAATATTTTATGTATCTCATTTGACCCCTTGGGAAAAATAATGCCCACCTCTGGTCTAAGCTGAGCTGAATGCTCAAAACACACACACTTTGAACTGCGATAGCGGACAGACTGTGTAAAATATTCAATTAATGTCTGAACTGTTGATGTCTTGACAGAGTTTTGCTTTTTAATTCCTTTGTTGTGTTATGTTCCCTGTTGATATTGTGGATTTTTTTGTGTGTATTCGGCTACATTGACAATGAGTGAATGACCCTCAATTGTACTCCGAATTTAAATAAAGGTTATGATGATGAGATTTTGTATTCATGCGTTTGTGTTTTTGGTGAAATAGAGTTAAGCAAACCCTGTTCACTTCATGGGGCCAGTCTAATGGCGGCTCATCTACATAGACTTCTATTGTATAGTGACAATGAATAGTGATAGCCAGAAGTTACTGAATGCATTGAAGCCTATGTGTGAGTACATGAACCACATGACCCGGCTGCTTTCTGACCCCTCAATTAGAGGTTGAAATCTTGACCCGAACCCGCGCCGACCCGACGGGCCGGGCCGGGCTCGGTCGGGCCCAGTCCAAATGGTTATGTATTTGTCGGGCTTAGGGCCGGGCCGGGCTGGTCATATTATATGAGATATTTTTCATAAAAGTATACATTTTGCGCCGCGCGGTGTCTCGCTGCTGCGCCACGTGTGTGCGCGTGCGTGCGTGTGTGTCTTCAGCTTAATTGTTTCGACCAGCCCCCCCCCCTCCCCGTCACCCCATGACATGCCGTGGCCAATAATGTGTCAGATGCGCTGATCTTCTTTACGTGTCAGCGGAGGTAAAAAAAAAAAAAAAAGGCAGCAACAAAAATGGAGACTGACGAAGTGAAAAAGAAGCTCGCATCTGGAGATTATGGCTTGGTTCTGCTCGAAAGTAAAAAACAAAAGTCTGAGTTGTGGAAGTACTTTGACAAGGTGCATGACGAGAACAATGACACCGTGGATTTTGTGCAGTGCAAGCGCTGTAAGGCCGTCTTGAAATACAGCAGCAAAGGTACGGGGACCTCCAGTCTGTCCAGGCACACAGAGCGGTGTGAAGCGGCCAGGCGGATGCCTGCCTCAGCAGGCCAGCCAAGTGTGGCATCGTTTGCAACTACCACCCCGAAAAACATACCAGAAAAGGTGAAACAGAGAGTCACAGAGAAATGTGTCAGCTTTTGCTGTAAAGATATTAGGCCGTTCAATATCGTGAATGGAAAAGGCTTTGAAGAAATTGCCCAGGAGCTCATTTACGTGGGTGCTGCATACGGGCGAATTGCACTTAGTTCAGTCATGCCAAGCAATGTCACAATTGCTAACTGGTGTACTAAAATGGCAAAAGATAAGAGGGAGTCGTTAGCACATGTTATACAGAGGCAACTGGAAAATGGCACTGTCGCTATGACCACAGACACGTGTGGACTGACGACTATCGGAAGATAAGTTACCTGACCATCACGTGCCATTTCATAACAGAGGAGATGAAACTCGTGGCAAAAACACTGTCAACCTCGATGTTCCCATCAGATGACCCTAAGACTGGAGAAAATATCCGACGGGAAATCATCAACAAGCTGTGTAACACTTTTGGTATTGAACCTGCCGCTCTGAATAAGATCGTGTGGGTTACTGATCAGGGCAGCAACATCATGTTGGCTTTGCGGCCATACCACCGACTCGACTGCATTGACCACGTACTGAACACCGTGTTACGGCATGGCCTTGACATCAAAGAGCTGGACGAGGATCCTGACATAGCAAGCACAATTACTGCTGCAAAGGAGTTGGTGAGATATGCTAAACAGAGTGGGCTAACAGCAGACCTGACTACAACTCTCTTGCAAATGGGGGACACCCGCTTCAGTACCGTTTACCTCACACTGACATCCATCAAGTCGATCTACATCGAGCTTCAAGCTAAACTGGCAGCAAAGGGAGAGAGTGAAAGACTAGAAAAAATTGCCCCGGACACACTGGGCTTTTTAATCGACTTCCTGCAGCCATTCTATGAAGCTCAGAAGGAACTCGAGGGAGACAAGTATCCTACACTCAACCGGGTGCTGCTGTGGCACGAGAAGCTTAAACGTCACTGTTCTGCCAACGTAAACGACTCAGCCCAGCAGGCAGCTGTGCGCAAAAGGCACGAAGAGTGGCTCGCTCGTAAAGTGATCATCGATGACCGCCACAAAGTCGCCACATTCCTCTGGCCAAAGTTTAATCAGTTAAGAATGATGTCGCCATCGGACAGGGACCGTGTGTATGATCATGTCCGCGCTCTTCTTCGGAGCATGCCTGGAGAGGCAGCACCAATCCCCGATGGAGAGGAGGCTGCTGCGCCGCTGGCACCGCCGCCGGCGGCTCGAAATGGGGACTTGTTTGCCGAGTGGGAAAACGAGGACATAGGCGAGAGAGAAGTTGACGAGGTGTCCCTGTATGTTGCCCAGGCGCATGCCATGTCAGACGAAAAGGATCTCCTTGGCTGGTGGAATGCCAACAAGACCCTCTACCCCAAATTGGCAAAGTTGGCAAGATCAGTGCTTTGCATCCCGGCCAGCAGCAGTTCGAGTGAATGTGTATTCAGCGCTGCAGGTCTAACCATCTCCGAGCGCAGGACTGCGTTGAATCCGACAACGGTGGATTCCATCCTTTTCCTGCACAATAACTTGTGATTTGGTGAGTGTGTTATCCCCCATCCATAGCATTATAAACGTTAAAATGTAGGCCCAGTCTCTGTGATTTTATCATTTAGCCTTTTTCTCTTTCTCTCTCTCTCTCTCTCTCTCTCTCTCTCTCTCTCTCTCTCTCTCTCTCTCTCTCTCTCTCTTCTTCAGCTGCCTTGCGTAGTTGCCGCGGGAGCAAGCGGCCTTCTGTGTGGGGCCTTCTGCAAGCGGCTTTAACGGGAGTTCTGTGACTGTATGCGGCCCTGCAGGAGTTTTGAACTATTAAAACAGCCGTGGGCTGTTGTGTTGGTTTAAGCCTAAAATAACACGTTGTGGTTGTTTTTGTTTATTTTGCCCATTTTGTTATTTTAATTTAATCAGGAAATGTTTCGTCACTGGACTGATTGAGGCTTATTATCTAATTTATTTTATCTTTCAAGTTCTTAAGTTCTGACTTGCATAGGATTGCATATCTAATTGAGCCTGACATTTCCAATCGTTTGCTATTAAGCCTACGTGCTTTTCATTTAAATTATATATAGCCTACTTTTGTAAACAGCCTTGAAATATGTCATACTGTAGCAATTCTCTGATCGAGGGCGAGGAGGCTCCATGACATTAAATGTATAGGCTTTCTTATTGCAATTATGCTATATACGCCCATGTTATTTGCTCTAAGCTGCTTTATTTGTTTGTACCTAATAAAGACAGTTGGACATGGGCAGAATGATTTTTCTTATAACAAATTAACGACTATAGAGGAAAAACATTTACCTGCAGTAATTAGCTCGTTTAGAAAAAGTGTCGGGCCGCGGGCTCATGCTGTCAATCATGTATCGGGCTACGGGCTGTGCCGGGCTTAATTTCTTGTCGGTCTGTACCGGGCCGGGCTCAATGTTTTAAATAATTTTTAAGCTCTACCCTCAATGTCGCAACTCTTCTACTAAATGGCTCTGAGCTGCTACACTACGCCGTAAAAAGGGTGCATAACCGAGAAATAGGCTACATTCTGCGCAGCTATAAAGGAATGCAAACCATTATAGACTGTATATATACATAAATGGCAGGGCCCTTGGAGGATCGAGGGGGCCTTTATGGAGGCTTGGGGCCCCTTTCAATTGAAAGGGTTGAGATGTCCTTAAGGCCGCCTGTGCCGGTTGCCAACCCCTGACCTAGGACAATGTATGGGCTGCTATAGTATGACCTTTAGACTCAAATTGTTTTATTTTTTACCTGAGAGAGTGTGGCACATTGTCGTCCCATGTAGTAAGGTCAATGTTGACACTTCAGCCTCCTCTTCCATGTCTTCCTCTTTAATGTGTGGAGGTTGTGGTTCCTCCTGGACCAGACTGGGGCTCCTCTCCTCATGTTCAGGAGAAACCTCTTTACACACTGACAGACACAAGGAGGAGAGAAGAGAGAAACAGTCACCTTCTGGCCAAAAAGGTGCATTTTATCCTGTCTTCCATGTGCATCACCGTTTGGCAGAACAATATGTTTTGAGAATTGAAAGACAAAGGCGAAAAAAAACAATGTGTGAGTACTTTATATTTAATATCAGAAGGTTTAACATTTTTCATCCCACATGAACCTTGATTAAAGCTCCTAATATGTCATTTTATGGTAAAAAATCTGAATCATATTAAAGTGAAATCAGCTTCAATCTGGCCGCCGATTGCCACAATATGCTCAGATATGGACCTAAATTGTGTCTGCGCAAATCCACGCACACCCCTGTATTTTACACATTATTTACAAGAGAACAATCCCAACGTTAGCCGAAGATGCTAACTCGGATAGCATTGACCGCGGTTTAAGTGTTTTAATCAATGGATTAAACAAAGCTCGGCTGTACCTTTACCTACAGGTAAATGGTTGTTTACATCTCAGCTTATCGGCTTTGGCTCTTAAACAGTTAATTATCAAGGCGCACCACTTGTTCACTCAAATGAAAAGTGATTCATTAAAAGACTGAGCACCATGTATTTTTATCTATATGGCAAAATCTTATTTGAAAGGGTGGGCTGGATATTACAATATTCTCAGATGTTGTTATTATATGGAATATGACAGAGCTGAGCTAGTAAAGTAATAACTGATTTGCACGAATCTGGGTCAAATCAACTCATTATTATTACTCTCATTATAAAATTTTGAGCAAGATGGCGGCGCGTACGGACGCAGCGGCCCCCAGCTCCTCAGTGCAAACATGTTTTCTGTTTTGTTTATTGTGTTTGTCTGAACGTTCCGTGTGTTCTTGTACAACAAGATACACTTACAGCCGTGAGCAACTTTTACAGCTCGCCAACACGGGATTTATGGAGTTAACTTCTACTACAACGGAGGAATTACGCACCATGGGGATATACGAGCAGCAGCAGAACGCCGCGCCGCGCAGCGCCGTGCCACTGCCGACTCTGACTACAGTTCCATGCCCGCCTCGAAGGCGCCGAAGGCGGTGTGAGAGGAGACAGAAACGCGGCAAGCGCGGCGGCATTCGCGCGAGGCTGGCGGCTCGTCCCAACAAGCCAGCCATCCCCTCGATCCTGCTCGCGAACGTACGTTCTCTGGAAAATAAACTGGACGACATACAACTTATAACAACGTCCCTGCAGCCCGTGAGAGATTGCTGTGTCTTTGTTTTCACGGAATCATGGCTTAGTGTCGGCGTCTCGGACTCCGCCATACAGCTCGAGGATCTTACATGCTACCGAGCGGACAGGAATATAAATTATAAATTGTCATGTGGTTATATTTCCCATCCTACAGCCAGGAAGATTGTACCGAACTGCTGCTATCCTCTTGCACATGTACAGTAATACCCCTCATTATCTGAAGGAAAACCCTTTAGTATGTACCCTTCTGCTACTATCTCTCCTGCACATGTAACTACCTCTAATACCTCAGTCATAGTTGGCATAGCTTACCTATTAGTATAGTAGTGCTTAGTTGTAGTATGTTTATTTAACTGTATAGTTTAGTTGTAGTATTCTATAGTTGTAGTATAAACAGTATTTGTCTGTTTTAGTTGCTTAGTTGTAGTATGTTGTAGTTTTAGCCATATAGTTTAGTTGTAGTGTATATACATTTGTCCTGTCTACTGCCTGTTTAAATTTCACTATTTGCCACTTTATTATACCTGGTTATATCTTAGCACCTTCACCTCACTTTATGCTGTTATAGTTGCACTTTATTGCTCTCGTCTGTTGCACTACATTATTGTTCTTGTGTTTGTATTTGTCCTTTTTCTTATTGCACTGTCTATTGTCTTTGCACTGTGGAACAATGGAAATGTTATTTCATCCCTGTATATGTCCTGACATACACTGGAGTGACAAATAAAGAACCTTGAACCTTGTATATTTTCTTTTCCCTTTTATCTCCACTATGATTTGCAGCTTCTGGCTTGGCAGAAATGAATAGTTGTACATCTATAAATGTCTTGATGAAATGAACAATGTGGCCACCATTGTACAATTCAGTTATCAGTCTTTTATTTAGTTAGTAAGCTGTTCATGAACATTTCAATCAAAGGCAGCCACTGTTACTTTTCCTAACCTTGATTGGTAAGCCTGTTCAGTGTATTAAACGAGTGCCCTCCCTCACGTCCTGTTGTAAAAAGTCAAGATGGCAGCTCAGTGTTGTTGCTTGTGGATTATTTTGAACAGAGAGTAGCTCATAACATGTCTACAGTGGATTTTATAGCATAAAAGGTTTGCATATAGAAAGAGGATGTTGGAATGTTGGTGAGTTTAACATTGTTTAATAAAACTAATGAAACAAAGCAACTTGTTCAGGGGTTGACAGTGACACTAAGGTCTCGGAGGCACTTGCCCGTCAGGCAAGTGCATGTCAGGTTCTACTTGCCCTTAGGTCATGGTCACTTGACCCCAAAAATATATTGTACAACCAAATGGACCCTTGCGGGTCCATTTGGTTTCATTTTTACGCTCTCAAGAGTTAAGATTCATCATCTTAATTAGCCCAGGTCTACACAACTAGAGAATGTAGAAGATTAGGTCATTTTGATCTGTATGTTAATTTGCCTGGTTTGTTTCCCAAATCCAGCCTGGAATTGTGGACAGCTAGAAAGCAGGGAAAGACACAGAGGCAGAGTGCAATGACTGCCTTCAAGACAAATTTAGCTTGTGTTGTGTTATAGTGCACACTTGCACAAGTTGCACACTTGCCCGATCGGGCAACCAGGTAGCAGTCTTCACTTGCCCCACCATTTTTTTTTACTTGCCCCGGGCAAGCGGGCAAGTGTTAGTGTCAAGCCCTGTTGTTATAGGGGAGTCAATAGACTATATTGCAACTCTATATTCAGACCAATTATAAAATAATCTAGAGTTGAATTGCGGCCAATGCAAGACGCTGGAATTACCCTCACTAAAACAGCTGGACAACGCTCCACACGCCCCAAACTCTTTTCTCCCTTCTGGCCCCAAAACTATGGAATGAGCCCATTGCAGTCAGAACTGCAGACACTCACTCCCAATCTAAACTATGGAATGAACCTCCCTTCAGATTTTCACTGAGGTCTGAAAAACGCACCTCTTCAGACTATCGTACCTGTAGCAGTTACTGTAGCCTTGACAACCTAACAGGCATACATTTGCTAAACTTCAGTAAATTAGATGTGTATTTGTCTATATATCGACTAACATAGACATAGCACTCTATTGGCGCTGTTCAGACCGCGGCCATCTTGCCAGAAAGGTGCTCACAGGGTTCAACTTCCCATTGACAACCCATTCTCCCAAACAGAAAAGTGCTATTCTTCTACCTCAATGGAAAGCAGATGAAATCTGAAAGTAGTAAAGTAGTATGCTTCATTTTAACATCAGTTTCTACATACTGGAAACCTCTGTTAAATTTCTACATGTTAGAGTGTGTGTGTGTGTGTGTGTGTGTGTGTGTGTGTGTGTGTGTGTGTGTGTGTGTGTGTCAGCGTGCGTGCACGTCACACATACCTGCAGCATATTGATGGATGTCTATGTCAAAATCAATGTCCAGCAGTTTGTTGTGTTTCTCCAGCAGAGTTTCTAGTGTCTCCATCTCTCTCTGGAAGAGACTGATCATCCACTCCGCCGCCACACTGAGGCGCTCCAACACAAGCACTCTGACATCACCACTCTGCTGCTGTTTGTCCAAAACACACAATATGTCCTCTCCCACCACTGATGTCATGTGTTCATGTATCTTCAGCCGTACAGACTCCATGTGACTCGTTTTACCTCCTTTAGGAGACATTTACACCAAAGAAACTCTGGATCAGAAACAACCACGGTTTAGTGGTTCTAATTGAACTATGACATCTAAACTGGTGATGACAGCATGTTAGAATAACAATGAAGACATAGATGGAGACTTTTCTCTGCAGCAATTTGGTAAACAGGCGAGATGTCCGGTATTCACGGGCGAGATGTCCGGTATTCACGGGCGAGATGTCCGGTAATCACGGGAGAGATGTCCGGTATTCACGGGCGAGATGTCCGGTATTAACAGCGAGATGTCCGGTATTCACAGGCGAGATGTCCGGTATTCACGGGCGAGATGTCCGGTATTCACGGGCGAGATGTCCGGTATTCACGGGCGAGATGTCCGGTATTCACAGCGAGATGTCCGGTATTCACGGGCGAGATGTCCGGTATTCACGGGCGAGATGTCCGGTTTTCACAGCGAGATGTCCGGTATTCACGGGAGAGATGTCCGGTATTCCTTCCAAACTAGCGATGTTTACTTGTTTTACCTCCTTTAGAAGACATTTTCACCAAAGAGAGTCTTCCAAACTACCGCTGTTTTCTGGACTTCAACGCCGACAAACTGAACTGGAAGCTGGGCTGAGTGAGTGAGGAAACACCGCTGGAGTTTAACTTAATATAATCTAAAATGTGTCGAGAGGAGGATCAACAGCAACAAAGAGCTTCTCTCCTATTCCGCCATTACGATGAAGAAGCAATGGGTTGCCACGTTGTGTGGAAGAATCAAGCAAGCAGCTCCATGAAAACAAGGCCAAAAGAAGCATAGCAGATCTACAAACTCACAACGTGCTGTGAGCTTGTAGATCTGCCATTTACAACACAATCACGTGAGAACAATGTGACAAAATGTATTCATTTTAACTACACAAACAAAAAACAAAACAAAAATCTTGTTAGTGACACAAAACATTTTAACTATAGAGTCCTCAGACAAATGCAATTATCTGGAGGTCCTTATGTGTTAGAATCACTGGTTTAAACAACAAGACCAAATAAACAACTACACTTTAAATAAGCACCAAAAAACGCAACCCGCAACCACTAATAATTATAAACAATTTCACTGAAAAGACGCTTATAATAAGCAGACCTGGCAACCTGGGACAGTAGAAGCCAGAGCAGCGCCATCTAGAGAGAGAGAGTTGTATTGTATTGTTTGTTGCTTTGGCAATGTAAACGTGTGTTTTCTCATGCAAATAAAGATCCTTTGAGTTGAATGTAATTGAGTTGCTTTGGGCCCATAGGGTGCATTCCAAGCTTTGAATTGAATTGGATTGAGTTGTTTTGGGCCCATAGGGTGCATTCCAAGCTTTGAATTGAATTGGATTGAGTTGTTTTGGGCCCATAGGGTGCATTCCAAGCTTTGAATTGAATTGGATTGAGTTGCTTTGGGCCCATAGGGTGCATTCCAAGCTTTGAATTGAATTGAATTGAGTTGCTTTGGGCCCATAGGGTGCATTCCAAGCTTTGAATTGAATTGGATTGAGTTGTTTTGGGCCCATAGGGTGCATTCCAAGCTTTGAATTGAATTGGATTGAGTTGCTTTGGGCCCATAGGGTGCATTCCAAGCTTTGAATTGAATTGAATTGAGTTGTTTTGGGCCCATAGGGTGCATTCCAAGCTTTGAATTGAATTGGATTGAGTTGCTTTGGACCCATAGGTAGCCCTGAAACATGACTGCCATTATCATGACAGTCATGGCGCAGGTTGATCCATTTTGAGGCAAATCGCCACAGCCTGGAGGATTTACAACAATAACATGTACATAAACATTCCGTTTTCAAATATAAAGTACTCACACATGTTGGTACGGATGTTAGACACTTATTGCGCCTAAAATTAGGTTTGTAGTGTCCGGCGTTGTTTAATAAAAAGCATTTTGCTCGGAGATTTCTGTGTTTAAACTGCACCTCGGCGCCGCCCTGTCGGTTGTCAGGCGCAATGATTTTCAAAGCCAAAGCACTGTCTCAAATGCATCAAATGTAAAGTGCGTTGTAAATAAAATGTATTACTATTATTATTACCCTTATTATTGTTCATAGTAGGCTAGTAGTAGTAGGTTAGTTACATTAGACAAACACAAAAAGGGGAAAATAGTGTTTACTTAAAAGATCTGCCCACAGTGCCTAGTATTGCACTAGTGCAGCAGTGCCTAACTTATAATTATGAATTACAATTATTTTATATTTGCCAAGTGGCTTTTTGTTGTTGAATTTGTTTATTATGTGCCTCTATAATACAAGTATAAAGCATGTCAGTAAATGGGAAAATTTACATATTGGGACCTATTAAGGGGGGCTTGGTAAGGACCACCTTGTGACTTGACTCGACAACTTGTGACTGGACTTGACAGGACTTGACAACATTGTTACTCGACCTGACTCAGGGAAAAAAAAAAACATGTCACTCGACTCGACCAACCGTTTGACTTGACCACATCGGGCAAAAGACTTGACTTGCTTGAGACTCATGACCAAATGAATTGCGCTTGCTTGAGACTCGCCTCAGAGGGACTCGTGCAATTGTCTGGGCCCTGGTATCAAAAAGGTTGAAAACCCCTGCTGTCGGGCAAGAGTCTGAAAGCAGGGTGTTACTTCTGATTAGAATCTGTAATGTGTATTCATGTTCTAAACCTGCATAAAGTCCTGGTTAAGTCACTTTATCAACATCAAGAAGCAATGTTGACTTTTCACTTTTCTATAGAAAATGAACTCCTGGTTGTTCAGAAAACTCAGAACATTAGCGCCCTCCACTGTGCATTTCGGAATCCTCCAGCCCTCCTTGGCATCACCTGATCCTTTCTCTCAGACACCCCACTTTAAAAATGACATTTTTAGCCTGCTAAGTGAACATTTGGTTGAAAATGATTAATTAAAGGTAGGGCAAGTCATTTGAAATTCATCCTGTAGTTCCAGCCTGGTGCACTAGGGGCACCAAACAGTAGCTACACTATGTGAGCCTGCTGCTCGATCCTGATTGGAGGAGAATTCGCCACCACCTGGGGAACTTTTATTAGCTCCTCTGCTAACTAAACGGGGGGGGAGGGGGAAACTCCATATATGGTTTCCACACCTTATAGTAGAGCATTTTAACAGAAAAAAAATATGTTTTGGGTGATATCTGACAAAAGTGAAATCACTTCCCCTACCTTTAAACTTGACAACATCAAGTTGTGTTTCACCATGTAAGATTTTTCTTTTATTACCTTTTTTCTGAGAGTGTAAAGATGGAACCAAATGGAACTGCTAGTTCCATTTGGTTCCATTTGTACACACAGTCATACAGCTGGTATGACTGTGGAGGTTGGAGTACAACACCCACCAAGCAATTTTGGGTCTAATAGCCGTCTAATATTCGTCTATACGTCACCTAGACGACACGTCTATAAATGGTCTAAAAAGGGTCTAGAAATGAAAATTTATTAGACGGCTATACTTAGACTAGCCGTATAATAGCCGTCTAATAGCCGTCTATACTTAGACGCACGTCTATGTTTTTGCGGCTAATATACGGCTAAATATATACGTCTATATGTAGACGTGTGCTAAGCGTTTATATCTTTAGACCCAATTTATACCAGGTTAGATAGATATAGCCGTCTATCAGACGTCTATTAGACGACTGATCAAAGCCACTAAATATAGACATTTATTAAACGTTTACCTATGTGTAGCACCCAGCCATGAACCAGCGACAACAACCCCGCCAATCGGGCTCAGCCTTATTGGCGCGACTTGTTGTGCGTTGGACTGGTGAGTGGGAGTCCCGGGTTCGATCCCCGCTTCCGCGTAATACTACAATCTGGCGTAGTCGGCAGGATTTGGAGTGCGGGTGTTATCACCAATATACCCGTATACGTCCTTGCGGGTCCACATGAGGGACATCACGTACGGGGGTCCGTGGTGTGAAGTGTGAAGCGCGAGGACGCGCTCCAAAAGATCAAGGGGGTGAATGTAGCACCCAGCCATGAACCAGCGACAACAACCCCGCCAATCGGGCTCAGCCTTATTGGTGCGACTTGTTGTGCGTTGGACTGGCGAGTGGGAGTCCCGGGTTCGATCCCCGCTTCCGCGTAATACTACATATGCACTTCTATATATCCAACTATGATCTAAAAATAAATACAGATTTCATTTTAAAAAATAACCCTTTCTCTATGAAGTTCTTATTCAACATTTAAAAGCCTCAAAAGGCAATTTGGAAACCCGGTTCGACACATCTTCCCTGCAATGCTTACCTTGATCGATCCTTGAAGTTTTCAAAGGTTAACATGACAAATCACATATTAAGCTAATTATTATCATAGCTTACTTGCCTTACTTACTGGATATACCATTACGATTTAAGATGAGAATGCAAAATCAAGACAAACTTGTTACAAGCAGAAGACAGTTACTGTGAGTGTAATAGTAAAAGTAATAAGGCCAATCATTTTGATACCAGTGCCCAACATTTATTCAGTATTCGAGCATTTGAGCAAGTGCATGCACTCATTTTCGATACTTTACTGTCATTAATAAACCTTATGTTATGTAAACATTGTAAAAAGTTACCCCCATTCTGTGTTTCCTAGAAATGGAGGTCGCACGCAGGGACACACACTCACACACATAAAACAGTCCTTTTCAAACTTTTGCAATTTCCAAGGGGGAGGGTCCTCTGCAGCCTGCCAAACAAACGATTCTAGGGGTCCTTGGCATGAAATATTTTGAGCATCACTGACAGAGATTGTTTTTTTTATTATTATTATTATTATTATTATTCTTTTTTTTTTTTTTTTTAGAAAAACTAGATTCTAGTGTCAGGAAGTACAATCTAATGCCAGGACAAAATAGGTTAAATTATTGAGGTGGTGCTCTCCTCTGGTACCCCCCTCCACCAACTCGGCCCGGCACCTGCTTCAGCTGGTCACCAATGGTGGAAACTATCTTCTTCTCAGTGGCTTCTTTGCACGTCTTCCGGACAGCATCTGCAATTATAAGGGTTATGGAACAGGAGGGGAGGGGGGAGGAGACAGAAGCCAGTATAAATTATCCATTATACTCCATTTGTACATTGTGTCATCCCAAATGTGTAGCATAGAGCAATTGAAGATGATGATGATTCTCATATTTTACCAATGACTAAGGAACACACGGTGCTGTCCTTGAAGCGTTGTTTGTTGTGAAGTCCACCACCGAGGAGATTGAATTTCCGCATTAGGCTGTTTGTGAGAAGTCTGCAACAGATGCAAAACATGCAGTTAATAAAAGTAGTTAGTCTAGCCTTTTACCTTCCACTTGAGTTTTTATTTTCACCAATTTCACTTTAAAATTAAAGTCATACCTGCGAACAATGTTTCTTGTGCAGTCTTCTGCACTCTTCCCCCCCAACATATGCCAGCTTTTTGACCTATAAGATTTCAGTAATTATTGATAGTATCGAATTGGAGTAAATATTTTCAGGATTTATGTTTGATTTACCATCGACTTCCTGAACTTTTGACGGCTTTTCAGTTCTCCGGAAAGCCAATCGAATTTCTCAAGGGTGGACATCGGTAAACGCACATCCTCGTCCTCACTGTCACTAGCCTTGTTTATCTTCCTCAGTTCGTCGAGGATTGACATTAGTGTCTCCACCACCACCTTTTGAAACACTGAATAAAAGCAATCAACACAATGACAACCATTTCATTCATAGACAGCTGATACATGTTTTAAGTTAGTAGAGATAATACTTCCTTTCTTACTTTTCTCTTTCATGGGAAAAGAAAATGTCCTCTTTGATGCTAAAATTCTGTGGGGGAAAAAAGGGATACATAATGTGATGCTTCATTTAGGGTGAAGTATTATTGTATTCCAAGTTCAAAACAGTCCCGACCACACACACACACACACACACACACACACACACACACACACACACACACACACACACACACACACACACACACACACACACACACACACACACACACACACACACACAAAAACGTACCAGTAACCACCCATGGACTTTTGTATTGATGGCTTGCTGAGGCTGAAAGACAATGCAATTGAAACAGATAAATCACACTAGCAACATTTCATTTCAATAATATAGAGGGGATAAATTAGTAAGCCTACCTTGTGGAGTACGAATAGACTGTGACTGCCTGCGATGAGAGCCTATTGAGAGAAAAAGTATATTTAAAATAAAAAGTCACTACACCTATAGTTGATGTAAATGCAACAAAAGTTTTAGAAGCAATCAGTTTACACTACGGGTGATCTATCATCATTTGCTGTAATGTACAACATAGGAGCATATACCACTAAATCATTAATGGTATATGCTGTACCGACTAAAACATTACTATTGTAATAAATTCTAGGGTGGGGGCAAAAAAAGCAAATTAGGGGAGTTATTTACCTTGTGGTGTTGATAGAGGACGTGTAGGATTTTGCCCTCTTGCACCCCTCCCATGGCCCACGCCTGCTGGAGACAAAACACAAATCAAACCTTTATGCATACATTGTAACAGTTAAATGCTGCAAAGGATTAAAAGGCCAATATTATTCTAACAAAACCGTTCTTATTGTGGTTGTGGTGCTATAATCTCCAGCTGTAAAAACTCTAACCTTCTGGTGTCGATCTTGTCCATATTGGACTGCGCTCTCTCTGGCGCACTGGGGTCACCTGCCTGCAATCAACGGCTGGTAGGGGGGAAAAAATACAGTCATGGAAAAAAATATTAGACCACCCTTGTGACAAAATCTGGTACTTTCAGACTCAAGTAGGCCAAGGTCAATTATTCTGCTTTTACAGATTAAAATATGCAATGTAAGCTTTCATATGATGCATCACTCAATGAAATTGGAGCATTTTTGGAGTAGTTATGAGCATTTAAATCCCAGTGTCCCAAAATAGCAAAACTGAGAAAAAGCCACTCAAAGTTACGGAAGTTGTTCACACCTACAGTAGGGGGATAATATCAAAAACTTGCCTAGGTAACACAGGCACCAGTGAACATTTGTTTACAATTACATAAAAAACAGGTTAATGTTCTACAAAAACAAAAACAAGGGGGCATCAAAAGCCACACGGGGGCAGCAAATCAACTTTCTTATTTAAGCAAAATTCTTAATAACATTCAACATTGAAATCCTGAAGCTGTAAAACTGTAAAATGTTTACCTCGTGCTGTCCCTCCACCAGAGCTTATCAGAGGGAGCTGTCTGCCATGCATTTCATGGCCCACTTTGGTCCGTCTGCGATCAGCTGAGATGGAAACGGAAACATTTAAATTACTACAGATGTAGCTCTGGTTTAGACAAGACTCTACTTTACACCAATCTATATTGGGGTTGGGGATACACATTCAAAGTTAGTCGAACTTAAAACACGGGCATTCATGTGAACGTTTCTAGACATTACTAGTGTCCTGTCCGTCTTGCCTTGGGGGGTGTGCCAGCTATTATCTGGGAGAGAAAGCAGGTCAAGCTCAAAGCATTCCTCTTACACCATTTGTGTAAATCAGATACATCAGTAATCTGACCAATGTATAATACAACCCCAATTCCATTGAAGTTGGGACGTTGTGTAAAATGTAAATAAAAACAGAATGCATTGATTTGCAAATCGTTTTCAACCTCTATTCAGTTGAATACACCACAAAGACAATATATTTAATGTTCAAACTGATAAACTTTATTGTTTTTTGAAATTAAACAATCTTTTGTAAATTGATCCCTGCAACACGTACCAAAAAAGTTGGGACGGGGGCAACAAAAGACTGGGAAAGGTCATGAATGCACAAATAACGCCTGTTTGGAACATTCCACAGGTAAACATGTTAATATTAAACCGTTTAATATCGTGATTGGGTATAACAGGACCATCCCAGTCGTTCACAATCAATGATGGGGTGAGGTTCACCAATTTGTGAACAATTCTGTGAGAACATCATCCAACGGTTTAAAAACAATGTTTCTCAACATTCAATTGCAAGGAATTTGGTGATTTCATCATCTACAGTCCATAATATATCAAAACATTCAAAGAATCTGAAGAACTTGCTATACTAAAGCGACAAGGCTGAAAACCAACACAGAATACTTGTGACCTTTGATCCCTCAGGTGGCTCTGCATTAAAAACTGACGTCATTGTGTAAAGGATATTACTGTAAGGACTCAGGAACACTCAGAAAACCATTGTCAGTTTACATAATTTGTCGCTACACCTGCGAGTGCAAGTTAAAACTCTACCATGCAAAGCAAAGCCATACATCAGAAAGGTTGGTTTGAAAAACAACCAGAAAAACAACCAGAAATGCCTTCTCTGGGTCCACTATCATTAGCAATGTGGACTCATCAGACCACAGCACACTTTTCCACTTTGTGTCTAACCATTTCAAATGATATTGTACCCAGAGAAGGCATTTCTGGTTGTTTTTTAAAACCAACCTTCCTGATGTATGGCTTTGCTTTGCATGGTTTGCGTGGTTTTAACTTGCAATCGCAGGTGTAGCGACAAATTATGTAAACTGACAGTGGTTTTCTGAGTGTTCCTGAGTCCTCACAGTAATATCCTTTACACAATGATGTCAGTTTTTAATGCAGAGTCACCTGAGGGATCAAAGGTCACAAGTGTTCGGTGTTGGTTTTCGGCCTTGTCGCTTTAGTATAGCAAGTTCTTCAGATTCTTTGAATGTTTTGATTATATTATGGACTGTAGATGATGAAATCACCAAATTCCTTGCAACTGAATGTTGAGAAACATTGTTTTTAAACCGTTGGATGATTTTCTCACAGAATTGGTCACAAAGTGGTGAACCTCGCCCCATCTTTGATTGTGAACGACTGGGATGGTCCTGTTATACCCAATCACTATATTAAACTGTTTAAGATTAACCTGTTTACCTGTGGAATGTTCCAAATAGGCGTTATGTGTGCATTCATCATCTTTCCCAGTCTTTTGTTGCCCCCGTCCCAACTGTTTTGGTACATGTTGCAGGGATCAATTTACAAAAGATTGTATAATTTCAAAAAACAATAAAGTTTATCAGTTTGAACATTAAATATATTGTCTTTGTGGTGTATTCAACTGAATAGAGGTTGAAAACGATTTGCAAATCGATGCATTCTGTTTTTATTTACATTTTACACAACGTCCCAACTTCAACGGAATTGGGGTTGTATCATAATATACACAAAGGGGCAGCCGAAAAAAAGTGTTAGAGGAAACATTGGCTAGTCTAATGTTTCTCACGCGTGCGGATCTACACTCTAACAAGGCCTTGAGTTGTGAGACATTGTGCGTATGCTTGGCATTATAGATAGAGTACATATAGGAGGACCCACGATTGCTGGTAGAGAAAACACATAAAAATCAATCAATTACATTGTAACAGGTAAGCTTTGCACAGGTTAAAATACCAGCATTATTGTAATAAAACCAAGGGGGGAGCGAAAGCAAATGTCTAATGTAGGCAACATTCTTATTTATATTTAACAACTTGGTTGTAGTGCTATAATCTACTACTAAGTAAAATGTTACCTTGTGGCGTCGATCGAGTCTGGATTGGATTGCGCTTAACAGTACCCGCGCCATGGCGCACTGGGTTTGTCCGTCTGCGATCAGCTGGGAGGGGGAGAGAATAAAAAAAAATCTTTACAATTAAATAAATGCTGCACATTTTAAAAAGGTCATTATTCTTGTATTAATAACAAGGGGGGAAGCAAAAACATAGGGACATCAAAGCAACTCGTATTTGAGCAAAGTTCAACTATGTGATCGCGATGCTGTAAAAGTGTAAAATGTTTACCTTGTTCTCCCCCTCCGCGAGAGTGTCTGTGATCCTCATCTGAGATGGAAAAGAAAACATGTAAATTACCACAGATGTAGCTCTGGTTTAGACCAGACTCTACTTGACACCACCATTCTATATCTGGTGGGAGGAGGGGGGTTGGGGGGTTAATACATTTTAAAGTTAGTTTAACCTAAAAGACAGGCACAATTTGAATATTAAGACATACCTTGTGCTTGTGGTGTGTGCCAGCGATTATCTGGAAGAGAAAGCAAGTGGAGTTCAAACCATTCCGGTTGTCACGGTTGCCTATCTTTGTTATACCACAATGGCCTGATGCATATCATGCAGCCCCTCGTTGGAAAGGTGTCCTTTTTTGTGAGCGGTTTCAAGTCAAAGTAAAACTAGTAACTACTGTAAAAAATCCAAAGACCCTTTCAGGCTTCCCCACTTCAAAGCATTAAAAAGGTTGGGAACACTGTTCAATAATTTTCTTTGTCTTTTTACCTTGTGGGGTTGATCCACCAGAATCGCCTGGACTGTGCTGCCTATCACCCATTGCGTGGTGCACCGGGGTAGCATGTCCACCATCATCCGCTATGATAGGAGACAAAGTTAAATAAATGCTCTGGTGTGGATCACAGTCTATTTGACATCACCATACCATAATGTCAAAGGGAGGATAGAAATGTTTAGTCAACTATGACAGGCACAAATGTGAGCAGTTGAAACAGATCACAAGAATATGTCTGAATTGTACTCCACTGTCTACCACACCTACCATCCATCTCTGCAGTAGTCTGTTCAGGATCTCTCCCTGGAAGAGAAAACACATGTCCAACGAAATACTACATTTACCATTTCATTTGTGTAACTCCATGCCTTACGGACAACGAGTCTTACATGATTTGGCTAAAAAGTGGTAGAATTGTTTTAAACTTCACATAAACAGTAATAAACACAAATGAGTCAACTAAAATTTCTATACTACTTGTAGACAAAAGGGCAACGGTTTGAATTATATTGACATAGTATTAATACCTGATGTGGATGTGTGTTTTGGAGGTGTCAGAACTGTTTTCGGGGTTGGTGGGGAGTCATCTTCATCCGGGGAATGAATACATTTACAAATATATATTGTTATTGTTGTCATTTACATTAATGGTACTTTTAATGCAGACTGTTGTTTTTTATACCTAAAAAAAAAGAAATACTCACCTGACAGCCTTGTTATGGAATCATCCTCCGCTGGCTGCCAAGCTAATTCAAAAGGGGGGTTGGGAAGAAATGTTATAACTGGATTCATTTTTGGCTACTCTACAATTATGTATTTCTTTTTTTGGAGAGCTCAGTCTTACATTTGTCAAGGTCAATAGCTGTGGTGTCATTGTAGGAACCAAAGAGATCAGACTCAGACTCCACACCTGAAAAAAATGAATATATAATTAGATAAAAATCCATGTGTTCGGTCAATTCATAAACTAAGGCATTTCAAGTGCGGTAGAGAGGGATAACTCACAATGACTCGGATTATTACGAGGGGCATTTCCTCTTCCTGATTCTCTGTCCTGACCTGTATGATTAATATCAATTCATATTGAAGTTAGGAGTTAGTCCTTGCCATGATTTGTAATTAACATCATACATTGATGGGTTAGTCACCTTTGCTGGTGGACTGACTCGGAATATTACGGGGGCCAGTAGCTCCTCCTGCATCTCTGTCCTGACCTGTATGATTAATATCAATTCATATTTAAGTTAGGAGTTAGTCCTTGCCATGAATATTTTTTTAATTAACAGCAGACATTGAAGTAAGACATTTCATAAATTATACATTAAAAAACAATGGGTTAGTTACCTTTGCTGGTGGACTGACTCGGAATATTACGGGGGCCAGTAGCTCTTCCTGCTTCTCTGTCCTGACCTGTATGATTAATATCAATTCATATTTAAGTCAGGAGTTAGTCCTTGCCATGATTATTCGTAATTAGCAGCAGACATTGATGTAAGACACTCATAAATTATACATTAAAAAACAACAATGGGTTAGTTACCTTTGCTGGTGGACTGACTCGAAATATTACGGGGGCCAGTAGCTCTTCCTGCTTCTCTGTCCTGACCTGTATGATTAATATCAATTCATATTTAAGTCAGGAGTTAGTCCTTGCCATGAATGTTTGTAATTAGCAGCAGACATTGATGTAAGACATTTCATAAATTACACATTTCTTTAAAACAATGGGTTAATTACCTCTGCTGTTGGACTGACTGGGGTTGCGGTGGACCTGGGCTACACAACACATAACAAAAACACTGACATTAATGTAATCAGGGTATAATTACTTCTTAACAAGAAAAATGCAATTTATGTAATTCTGCAGGAAACAGTTTTTAGTAATCACATCAATAGTAGGGGGCATTTACATTAAGACTTGTGAAACACAAAAGCAATATCAGTTACCTGTGGTTATGTTCATCCCTTGGTTGATCGGTTCATGTGGAACACTGGGGGGGGGGGGGGGGGGGCGGTTCCTCTCCCCGCTGCTGCTTTGTCACGACCTGTAACAATATGAATTGCTAGTTAGGCTACTTCGTGTGTCAGAAAGGTCTAAACGCATCAACACTTGTGCAAATTCGAGAAATACGTCTCTGTGTGGAAGTAGCCTTAGGTCAGCAGTTAGCAAACTCAAGGCCTTCCCCCTGATAAAGTTAGGGTGAATTTATAATTACCCTTTGTTGGCACTGTATCGGTCCCCTTCTTAAATTTTGGGGGAGGTGAAGGATAGCTGGGACCTAAAAACAAATGAGATGTACATATAGATTTCAAAAACACAATAATGTGTCATGTCAAACAAATGAGCTGTCTGTGCTTACCATCTACGAAGTCCGGGAAGGTCTTCTTTTTAATCACTCGACCTGTCCTCCGCTGTGATTGTGACATGATCTGCGTATGGGGGGGGGCTCAATTAATCATTTATTATGACAGTATAACTGAAAATGATACCTACAGGCAAGCATCAAGGGAAAATTGTTTTAAAACAGTGGTTAAATGCACATTAGCCCACTACATCTGCTAAATCAACACTCAACTACTGAAATTATTGTTAGACAACAACTTGCATGCAAGTGATGATGATTCGCTTGAAAGGCCCAGCCAAAAGAAGGCTTAATGGAACGTTGATATCAACTTCCTCTTGTTGCAACGAATGACAATACCTAAGTATTGTCATTCGTTGCAACAAGAGGAAGTTTATTCATATTTATTTCCATGTTTGGTCTTCTGATCTATTGTAGATCCCAAGACATTTTTTACAATCACATCAGAGGGGGTTAGTAGCTTGATGAAAATACATATGACGGCGATTCGACGCAGTAGTACCTCATTTTGGCCTTGAAGGCTGCAATAGACATTGACAGGTGGCTTGCCATTACAAACGTGAGATGGGGCGTGTTGGGGCTCTTGGGCTTAGGGCCCTTTGTCGACAAAAATGTCTCACTTTTACTCTGTCCTTCAATATTATTTGTGTGGGAACGGGTGAGAGCGCAAGTTATCAGCTGATAGTCCATCAACAGTTTGATCCTAGTATGGTATGTTCTGCTCAGTTATAAAGTCCCTTAGATCGACTGCTAGAGCATGTCCTCCGTTCTTGAAAGTCTTTTAGTTCCCTTGAAGGTGTCGAATCGACTGATCAATATTTGCATTTAGCAAACATTTAGCCGTCTACTGACTCTTTCCTGCCCCTCCCTCAATTATGTGTCCAATCTCACCTTAACAATTGGTTACCATGTCTTTCAAGCCATCCATTCTAGCAGACTGGAAGGCAGTGGGAACAGACATCGCAATCTGTGGTTAAGGTGGGATAGGACAAGCAGGATTTGGGTAAGGGGCAGGGAAGAGTCCATTGCAGTCTAATCGGAAAGCTTGCATAGTTCCAGTACTTCAGTGATGATAATCAGGAGTGTAGTGGAGGGGGGACGCGGGGGGACGGCGTCCCCCCACTTCTCTAAAATAATTTTGGGGCAAAAGGAAAAAAAATCATTAGCATGGTGAAATATCTTAATGACATCATCAAGATGTGTTTCACCATGAGTTTCCTTTTTTCTGAGAGTGCACAAATGGAACCAAATGGACCCGCTAAGGTCCATTTGGTTCACATTTGTGCACTCTCAGAAAAAAAAAAAAAATGGGTGGAATTTCCCTTTAGGAGGCATCCCCCCACTTCGAAAAGTACCACTACATCACTGATGCTAATTAGCCCATGCTGTGTAGCAGAGGAAATATGGCAAAGCCCTCTGAGTGTGGTATACAAACAGCCTTCCTCAACAATGCGCTCTTCTCCAGCAGCCGCCGATGTGCTACATCCATTTGTCTATCCACATATGCAATATTGATGAGCTTAGACTTGCATGGTTTTTCGAACAAATCACGTGTGTCATCCACTGTGATAACATCAGCCACCAGCTTGCCGTCTGCCCTCTTCTCCCTCACAAACGCGACCTGCTCCTCCAGAATGAAGCAACTGTCTCGAGCTTTGTTTGAGACATACCGGTAGTACCTCTTGTGGGATGCTGTTGCTGTTGGCTTTCCCTGCGCCTTTTCCACAAGCCTTTTAGTGACCTGTGCAATGGGGTTCCGGCCATTTATAACCATTCTCTTGATAATCTGCAAGTGATTCTCAAATGGGAATACAGATATGTCGTTCAATGAACATTTGAAAGCCTCCGCGTCTTCATGTAGGTGCCGCAAACAGTGGATGTTGTACACACAAAAGGTATTGCCATAAAACTCAGCAGAGTTTTCTACAAAGTAGGTCAGGACATCCCTTGAGTACTCCAGATATGCTTCTCTCTGCTCGGGGTCAGACTCAAGCAAGATAGACATACCTACTGTCAGACACAAGAAGTGTTGGAACTGCTCATCAGACACTATGTTTTTAAGCACAATTGGACCCGTGTAGAGAAGGAACTGGCGGAATTCTGTAGCTTTCCACCGGTCTAGATCCAAAACAGAACGTGGTTGCCTGGCAAATTCAGATGGCAGCTTTCCTCTGAGTTCCACTAGTCGGCGGGATAGTTCTTCGATTGACCTCTTGGGCAATTTAAACTCAGCAGGACCTTTAATCAGATACGTCAGAAGTCTCTTGACTGCACCTAAGCAAACCACATGCATATAGTCGACAAACTGGCTGACACACCCGACTCCAGTTGCAATTAGGGGCGTAGTTTTTTTTGGTGGGCAGTGTACTGAAACGTTTTAAACTTTTCATCAGTTCTTCCTTCACACGGTGCGTGGTTTGTGTAGACCATCCTGCCATCCACACGGCTAGCCAAAGCCTCACAGCGTTCGCAGGCCTGATACGCATTGTGCCCTTTGATACACTTAACAAAAGCCCTTGCAGGGGAGTCACAGATGAAGGCATTAATCTTGACCTCAAACCAGTTCCCTTCATGATCGATGCCATTTGCTTCCAGTTCCATCAACTCCTTCACAAAGTCCTGCAGATAATCCTCAACTGGTTCAGGTTTTGCATTCCCACAATACAGCGACACAATAAAAGGTTCTGAATTGTCAAATTTGGCCATAATTGGCCAAAACTGTGTCTGGCTTGATTTAAACAGGGGAACCCCATCGATGTTGATGTCCAACTTGACTGCTCCTGTGAAGTTAGGCCATTGTTCAAGAAACTTTCGGATGCCGGACTCCAAACCATAATAAATGTAGTCCCCATTACACATTTTCTTAGACTGTACAGAAGGAGGGGTTTGCATTAGCGTGCGGTAATCTTTGGGCAAATCATGGCCATGTTTCCGGAGGATACCTAGCATCATGTTAACACTGCTTTGTGTTGACTTAGTTTCTACGGCCCAAGCTACCATATCCTCTCTTAGGCTTGACGGTTCCACTTCAGCTTGTGATTCTAAGTCAACAAGCTCTGTTTCTTCGTCACTTGTGTCTGGGTATTCCCTATAGCCATAATCCACCTGTGTAGGAGGGTCTTCTCCCATACTGGTATCAAAGGAAGTACTTCCTATGGAGTGATCTGATGGATGGACAAATTGACTGGGCCCACTCTCTGGCATACCCCCCAATTGCTGTTCTGCAATAGATGCACTTGCTCCACCCTCATCTGGCGTGTCCTCAGGGGACCCCTCCTCATCACTGGCAAACTCATCTAAAAATTCACCTGTCCTAGCTTTTTTTCGCCTCCACTCTTTCATATAATTAGGGACTGTAAATTATTTACCGGGGGGGGGGCAAGGAATTTGGTGATTTCATCATCAAGGGGGGAGCGAAAGCAAATGTCTAATGTAGGCAACATTCTTATTTATATTTAACAACTTGGTTGTAGTGCTATAATCTACTACTAAGTAAAATGTTACCTTGTGGCGTCGATCGAGTCTGGATTGGATTGCGCTTAACAGTACCCGCGCCATGGCGCACTGGGTTTGTCCGTCTGCGATCAGCTGGGAGGGGGAGAGAATAAAAAAAAATCTTTACAATTAAATAAATGCTGCACATTTTAAAAAGGTCATTATTCTTGTATTAATAACAAGGGGGGAAGCAAAAACATAGGGACATCAAAGCAACTCGTATTTGAGCAAAGTTCAACTATGTGATCGCGATGCTGTAAAAGTGTAAAATGTTTACCTTGTTCTCCCCCTCCGCGAGAGTGTCTGTGATCCTCATCTGAGATGGAAAAGAAAACATGTAAATTACCACAGATGTAGCTCTGGTTTAGACCAGACTCTACTTGACACCACCATTCTATATCTGGTGGGAGGAGGGGGGTTGGGGGGTTAATACATTTTAAAGTTAGTTTAACCTAAAAGACAGGCACAATTTGAATATTAAGACATACCTTGTGCTTGTGGTGTGTGCCAGCGATTATCTGGAAGAGAAAGCAAGTGGAGTTCAAACCATTCCGGTTGTCACGGTTGCCTATCTTTGTTATACCACAATGGCCTGATGCATATCATGCAGCCCCTCGTTGGAAAGGTGTCCTTTTTTGTGAGCGGTTTCAAGTCAAAGTAAAACTAGTAACTACTGTAAAAAATCCAAAGACCCTTTCAGGCTTCCCCACTTCAAAGCATTAAAAAGGTTGGGAACACTGTTCAATAATTTTCTTTGTCTTTTTACCTTGTGGGGTTGATCCACCAGAATCGCCTGGACTGTGCTGCCTATCACCCATTGCGTGGTGCACCGGGGTAGCATGTCCACCATCATCCGCTATGATAGGAGACAAAGTTAAATAAATGCTCTGGTGTGGATCACAGTCTATTTGACATCACCATACCATAATGTCAAAGGGAGGATAGAAATGTTTAGTCAACTATGACAGGCACAAATGTGAGCAGTTGAAACAGATCACAAGAATATGTCTGAATTGTACTCCACTGTCTACCACACCTACCATCCATCTCTGCAGTAGTCTGTTCAGGATCTCTCCCTGGAAGAGAAAACACATGTCCAACGAAATACTACATTTACCATTTCATTTGTGTAACTCCATGCCTTACGGACAACGAGTCTTACATGATTTGGCTAAAAAGTGGTAGAATTGTTTTAAACTTCACATAAACAGTAATAAACACAAATGAGTCAACTAAAATTTCTATACTACTTGTAGACAAAAGGGCAACGGTTTGAATTATATTGACATAGTATTAATACCTGATGTGGATGTGTGTTTTGGAGGTGTCAGAACTGTTTTCGGGGTTGGTGGGGAGTCATCTTCATCCGGGGAATGAATACATTTACAAATATATATTGTTATTGTTGTCATTTACATTAATGGTACTTTTAATGCAGACTGTTGTTTTTTATACCTAAAAAAAAAGAAATACTCACCTGACAGCCTTGTTATGGAATCATCCTCCGCTGGCTGCCAAGCTAATTCAAAAGGGGGTTGGGAAGAAATGTTATAACTGGATTCATTTTTGGCTACTCTACAATTATGTATTTCTTTTTTTGGAGAGCTCAGTCTTACATTTGTCAAGGTCAATAGCTGTGGTGTCATTGTAGGAACCAAAGAGATCAGACTCAGACTCCACACCTGAAAAAAATGAATATATAATTAGATAAAAATCCATGTGTTCGGTCAATTCATAAACTAAGGCATTTCAAGTGCGGTAGAGAGGGATAACTCACAATGACTCGGATTATTACGAGGGGCATTTCCTCTTCCTGATTCTCTGTCCTGACCTGTATGATTAATATCAATTCATATTGAAGTTAGGAGTTAGTCCTTGCCATGATTTGTAATTAACATCATACATTGATGGGTTAGTCACCTTTGCTGGTGGACTGACTCGGAATATTACGGGGGCCAGTAGCTCCTCCTGCATCTCTGTCCTGACCTGTATGATTAATATCAATTCATATTTAAGTTAGGAGTTAGTCCTTGCCATGAATATTTTTTTAATTAACAGCAGACATTGAAGTAAGACATTTCATAAATTATACATTAAAAAACAATGGGTTAGTTACCTTTGCTGGTGGACTGACTCGGAATATTACGGGGGCCAGTAGCTCTTCCTGCTTCTCTGTCCTGACCTGTATGATTAATATCAATTCATATTTAAGTCAGGAGTTAGTCCTTGCCATGATTATTCGTAATTAGCAGCAGACATTGATGTAAGACACTCATAAATTATACATTAAAAAACAACAATGGGTTAGTTACCTTTGCTGGTGGACTGACTCGAAATATTACGGGGGCCAGTAGCTCTTCCTGCTTCTCTGTCCTGACCTGTATGATTAATATCAATTCATATTTAAGTCAGGAGTTAGTCCTTGCCATGAATGTTTGTAATTAGCAGCAGACATTGATGTAAGACATTTCATAAATTACACATTTCTTTAAAACAATGGGTTAATTACCTCTGCTGTTGGACTGACTGGGGTTGCGGTGGACCTGGGCTACACAACACATAACAAAAACACTGACATTAATGTAATCAGGGTATAATTACTTCTTAACAAGAAAAATGCAATTTATGTAATTCTGCAGGAAACAGTTTTTAGTAATCACATCAATAGTAGGGGGCATTTACATTAAGACTTGTGAAACACAAAAGCAATATCAGTTACCTGTGGTTATGTTCATCCCTTGGTTGATCGGTTCATGTGGAACACTGGGGGGGGGGGGGGGGGGGGCGGTTCCTCTCCCCGCTGCTGCTTTGTCACGACCTGTAACAATATGAATTGCTAGTTAGGCTACTTCGTGTGTCAGAAAGGTCTAAACGCATCAACACTTGTGCAAATTCGAGAAATACGTCTCTGTGTGGAAGTAGCCTTAGGTCAGCAGTTAGCAAACTCAAGGCCTTCCCCCTGATAAAGTTAGGGTGAATTTATAATTACCCTTTGTTGGCACTGTATCGGTCCCCTTCTTAAATTTTGGGGGAGGTGAAGGATAGCTGGGACCTAAAAACAAATGAGATGTACATATAGATTTCAAAAACACAATAATGTGTCATGTCAAACAAATGAGCAGTCTGTGCTTACCATCTACGAAGTCCGGGAAGGTCTTCTTTTTAATCACTCGACCTGTCCTCCGCTGTGATTGTGACATGATCTGCGTATGGGGGGGGGCTCAATTAATCATTTATTATGACAGTATAACTGAAAATGATACCTACAGGCAAGCATCAAGGGAAAATTGTTTTAAAACAGTGGTTAAATGCACATTAGCCCACTACATCTGCTAAATCAACACTCAACTACTGAAATTATTGTTAGACAACAACTTGCATGCAAGTGATGATGATTCGCTTGAAAGGCCCAGCCAAAAGAAGGCTTAATGGAACGTTGATATCAACTTCCTCTTGTTGCAACGAATGACAATACCTAAGTATTGTCATTCGTTGCAACAAGAGGAAGTTTATTCATATTTATTTCCATGTTTGGTCTTCTGATCTATTGTAGATCCCAAGACATTTTTTACAATCACATCAGAGGGGGTTAGTAGCTTGATGAAAATACATATGACGGCGATTCGACGCAGTAGTACCTCATTTTGGCCTTGAAGGCTGCAATAGACATTGACAGGTGGCTTGCCATTACAAACGTGAGATGGGGCGTGTTGGGGCTCTTGGGCTTAGGGCCCTTTGTCGACAAAAATGTCTCACTTTTACTCTGTCCTTCAATATTATTTGTGTGGGAACGGGTGAGAGCGCAAGTTATCAGCTGATAGTCCATCAACAGTTTGATCCTAGTATGGTATGTTCTGCTCAGTTATAAAGTCCCTTAGATCGACTGCTAGAGCATGTCCTCCGTTCTTGAAAGTCTTTTAGTTCCCTTGAAGGTGTCGAATCGACTGATCAATATTTGCATTTAGCAAACATTTAGCCGTCTACTGACTCTTTCCTGCCCCTCCCTCAATTATGTGTCCAATCTCACCTTAACAATTGGTTACCATGTCTTTCAAGCCATCCATTCTAGCAGACTGGAAGGCAGTGGGAACAGACATCGCAATCTGTGGTTAAGGTGGGATAGGACAAGCAGGATTTGGGTAAGGGGCAGGGAAGAGTCCATTGCAGTCTAATCGGAAAGCTTGCATAGTTCCAGTACTTCAGTGATGATAATCAGGAGTGTAGTGGAGGGGGGACGCGGGGGGACGGCGTCCCCCCACTTCTCTAAAATAATTTTGGGGCAAAAGGAAAAAAAATCATTAGCATGGTGAAATATCTTAATGACATCATCAAGATGTGTTTCACCATGAGTTTCCTTTTTTCTGAGAGTGCACAAATGGAACCAAATGGACCCGCTAAGGTCCATTTGGTTCACATTTGTGCACTCTCAGAAAAAAAAAAAAAAAATGGGTGGAATTTCCCTTTAGGAGGCATCCCCCCACTTCGAAAAGTACCACTACATCACTGATGCTAATTAGCCCATGCTGTGTAGCAGAGGAAATATGGCAAAGCCCTCTGAGTGTGGTATACAAACAGCCTTCCTCAACAATGCGCTCTTCTCCAGCAGCCGCCGATGTGCTACATCCATTTGTCTATCCACATATGCAATATTGATGAGCTTAGACTTGCATGGTTTTTCGAACAAATCACGTGTGTCATCCACTGTGATAACATCAGCCACCAGCTTGCCGTCTGCCCTCTTCTCCCTCACAAACGCGACCTGCTCCTCCAGAATGAAGCAACTGTCTCGAGCTTTGTTTGAGACATACCGGTAGTACCTCTTGTGGGATGCTGTTGCTGTTGGCTTTCCCTGCGCCTTTTCCACAAGCCTTTTAGTGACCTGTGCAATGGGGTTCCGGCCATTTATAACCATTCTCTTGATAATCTGCAAGTGATTCTCAAATGGGAATACAGATATGTCGTTCAATGAACATTTGAAAGCCTCCGCGTCTTCATGTAGGTGCCGCAAACAGTGGATGTTGTACACACAAAAGGTATTGCCATAAAACTCAGCAGAGTTTTCTACAAAGTAGGTCAGGACATCCCTTGAGTACTCCAGATATGCTTCTCTCTGCTCGGGGTCAGACTCAAGCAAGATAGACATACCTACTGTCAGACACAAGAAGTGTTGGAACTGCTCATCAGACACTATGTTTTTAAGCACAATTGGACCCGTGTAGAGAAGGAACTGGCGGAATTCTGTAGCTTTCCACCGGTCTAGATCCAAAACAGAACGTGGTTGCCTGGCAAATTCAGATGGCAGCTTTCCTCTGAGTTCCACTAGTCGGCGGGATAGTTCTTCGATTGACCTCTTGGGCAATTTAAACTCAGCAGGACCTTTAATCAGATACGTCAGAAGTCTCTTGACTGCACCTAAGCAAACCACATGCATATAGTCGACAAACTGGCTGACACACCCGACTCCAGTTGCAATTAGGGGCGTAGTTTTTTTTGGTGGGCAGTGTACTGAAACGTTTTAAACTTTTCATCAGTTCTTCCTTCACACGGTGCGTGGTTTGTGTAGACCATCCTGCCATCCACACGGCTAGCCAAAGCCTCACAGCGTTCGCAGGCCTGATACGCATTGTGCCCTTTGATACACTTAACAAAAGCCCTTGCAGGGGAGTCACAGATGAAGGCATTAATCTTGACCTCAAACCAGTTCCCTTCATGATCGATGCCATTTGCTTCCAGTTCCATCAACTCCTTCACAAAGTCCTGCAGATAATCCTCAACTGGTTCAGGTTTTGCATTCCCACAATACAGCGACACAATAAAAGGTTCTGAATTGTCAAATTTGGCCATAATTGGCCAAAACTGTGTCTGGCTTGATTTAAACAGGGAACCCCATCGATGTTGATGTCCAACTTGACTGCTCCTGTGAAGTTAGGCCATTGTTCAAGAAACTTTCGGATGCCGGACTCCAAACCATAATAAATGTAGTCCCCATTACACATTTTCTTAGACTGTACAGAAGGAGGGGTTTGCATTAGCGTGCGGTAATCTTTGGGCAAATCATGGCCATGTTTCCGGAGGATACCTAGCATCATGTTAACACTGCTTTGTGTTGACTTAGTTTCTACGGCCCAAGCTACCATATCCTCTCTTAGGCTTGACGGTTCCACTTCAGCTTGTGATTCTAAGTCAACAAGCTCTGTTTCTTCGTCACTTGTGTCTGGGTATTCCCTATAGCCATAATCCACCTGTGTAGGAGGGTCTTCTCCCATACTGGTATCAAAGGAAGTACTTCCTATGGAGTGATCTGATGGATGGACAAATTGACTGGGCCCACTCTCTGGCATACCCCCCAATTGCTGTTCTGCAATAGATGCACTTGCTCCACCCTCATCTGGCGTGTCCTCAGGGGACCCTCCTCATCACTGGCAAACTCATCTAAAAATGCACCTGTCCTAGCTTTTTTTCGCCTCCACTCTTTCATATAATTAGGGACTGTAAATTATTTACCGGGGGGGGGGGGGGGGGGGGGGGGGGGGGGGGGGGGGGGGGGGGGGGGGGGGGGGGGGGGGGGGGCTGGTGCGCTGGAAGTCCGGTCAAAAAAAAAAATCATGCCCCCCCCCCACCTCAATTTTTTCCCCATGGCCCCCCCCCACTTCAATGTTGTTTTCCCATGGCCCTCCCGCTACAGGTACAAAATTGCCCCGCCATTTACTTTGAGATTTTTTCTTCAGTTCAATGAGCATGCCAGCTGTCGTGAGCATCCCAGTACACACTGACATTTAACCAACAAATAAAACGCTGACAGGTCCCTTTTGGTCAATCTTGCGGTATCATGCCTCTCACAGCCCATCAATCAGAAAGTATACATGGTTCAGACCCTACACATGCTACCTAGCCGCTACCACCCATTCCTCAACAACGGGCAGATGAAGCTCGGCACTTTTCAACATCCAACGCGGTACAACAAAATCACTTCTAGTAGCACAACTTAAACAAGTTGCTTCGGTGGAAAAACATTCGTAGCCTATATTGAACACAGATGGCACACGGCGGTGCCAATAAATAAAATCATGACTTACCAGAGGCTGTGACCACCAGTTGACTACAACACCTCTCCAAAATTCCTCTGGAAATGCCCATCCAATTCGTTGTCAAAACTTCCCAAACTGTTTAGCCCATATAGTTCACCTCAGCTAGTTTGATATTTGTTCACGGGCATTTTCTATCATCTCGATGATGCTCAATGTTCCTCCGTAGCACTAGCAATACAGTGAAAGAAAGACAGCGCGGGCAATCTACAGTAGCTGCAGACTTCAACGTCATGGCAAAGGTCTCTGGTAGAGCATAGCTGTGTTTTTCAACCCTGGGGTCGGGACCCCAGGACTTCAACTTGGGGTCCCCTGCACTGCCGTAGCCAGGAAATTATCAGTGGTGGGGCATTCATGTTTTCAGGGGGGGCAATATTTTTTATAGTTCCCCACCAAAGTTGCATATTAAGCACACACTCACATGCTCAAAAAACACACTAATTGGAGAAAATGGCTACATGTATGTGCTCCAATTATACAGCAAATAAAGACTATACTATACTCAACAGAACAAATAAACATACAGTCATGAAACACGATTGCACTACGACAAAGCACTACAATAAAATAAATAAAATGAAAAATATAGTTTGTCAGTGTCTCTGAAACTAGTCTTGCAAACATGACACTAGAGTAGACCATCAGAATGGCCACTTAACTATCAGCATTGATTTCCCAATAGTTGTCATGTTTTACACGTGTCTAAAAGAGCTTTTATTTATTCGCGCTGGCCTCTTTGAAAACTATAGCCCCGTTGTGCGATCTCTCAGCTTCGATGGCAATGCTGTCTGCAACAGAAAATACTATCCAGCACGTTCGGTTTCTGACCCCCCAATGTCGCAACTCTACTAGATGGCATGATTCTACCCAGCGCAGCCTGGGTAGAGTAGCTATGTAAGCCTGGAGTATAGACAGAGCAATGCAGACACCGTTCACTTCATGGAGCAAAGGGGGACAACAAACAACTCGTTTTAGGCTACTCACCACAGCTCGACGTGCTGCTTTATAATCCATGCATCCGCCCGTATCGGGCTTTAGAAAACGGCTCTGCTGTCATTATTTATCAAACCGAACGCAGTCCTTGGTAAAAAGGCAAAGTTTTCTTTTCCCTACGTGTGTTGTAAACAAAGAGCGGTGGACGCCATGACAGGATCTCGCTCAACTGCATGGAGGGAGGAGGGTCCATGCTGCAGATCCGTTTCCTGTCCTATTCTGTGCAAATGGCAAAACTAGTAGGCGGGCTTTAAACAGGATCTCAGCAATGAGCAGTAAATAGACACCATTATCCCTTTGGCCGCGTCGTCCAAGTAGTACGCGTCGTCGGGATTTGCAAGGGAAACTTTCATAATAGGTGACGAGTACTGGGCAATCTGGACTGGGGGGGCACAAAATCTAAACAGGGGGGCATCGCCCCCTACTGCCCCCCCGTAGCTACGGCTATGGTCCCCTGAAATGTCTAGCTGTGAATAAAAAGACTACTGTAAGCCCAGAAAATATTCACACCATTGAAGTGGAACGTTTCTCATGTATCACCGTTTCACACCTACCCAATATTCTAACGCACACGGAAGCGGCAGTCCACCCGGAGTCACGACATTGAGGAGTCAGAAACTGAGCGCTTGAGCGCTGTTCAAATGGCCTGAATAGGGACAAACTGCAGTTGAAGTCAATGTAGAAGAATCGCCATTGGTCTACTAGCTCTATGAGTAAACGTAACTCAGTCTATACTCTAAAGCTCCGTCTCCTTTTTTCCCATGGCCCTCCCCCTAACTCCGATTGTTTTTGCCAAGGCCTCCCCCCACCTCATTTTTTTTCATCATGGCCCTCCCCCCCCTACGCACCAGCCCCCCCCCCCCCCCCCCCCCCCCCCCCCCCCCCGGTAAATTACGAACAGTCCCTTAGACATCTTAAATTGGGCTGGGAACAAAAAAAAATCAGGGAAAAAAGGGAAATACACCACATTAGCAAATTTGATTACATACGGAGTAATGTGAACAATGACCAATCACACATACGAATAACAAAAAAATAGCCAAGCAGTAGCGCTGCCTGAATGGCCCATTACACAATGCCCAAACTCAATAGTGAATACTAAATTAAAAAAAAATCTCCAACAATAAGGCCCAGCTTTTCATTTTGTTTATGAAAAAAAATGTAAAATTGTAGGGCATTTAACCTCAATTGACCTATGGTGTAAACATCCACAATCCAAAAGGGAAGAAGATAGAGGATAATTTAATGGTCTTATAAATTGGAAAATTATAATAAAGTAGGGAGTAAGTGAATAGATATTGGATGCAGGGAAAGCAGAAAAGTGCAGTGGTGCTACCGTGGAGTATTCAGACTAAGGACGTTTTACTGAAACAATAGTAGATATGCAAGCTCAAAGGTCTGCACTGATTGCCCCATGTGAGCTTTTTAATCTGCTTTTTTGAGACAAATTCAGAAAAATTCAGGGAAATGTGTTCAAGTCTTATCATTAACCCAATTCAATGGCTTCCAAATTATTTTACAATCGATAGCCAATATATATAGAATCAAAAAACTAAAAGATATTTACACCAATTTGCAAAACAGCAGATCTACAAGCTCGTAGCACAATCCTCATTGTATAGTTGCTTTTTCCCTCACTGGTTTAAAGCCTGTAAACAATGCTTAAGTGACATATACAAGTGTAATAATTATATATAGTGCTATAATGTTTGGAAAATACCCCAACATGAAGGTCTTAACCATGGATCTTACAAAAAGGCTGTTAATTACTCTTGCAAAACACGTTAAGAATACAGCCATAACAACCATGTGTTAAAACATATTACACAAAAAATGTATTGAAATGTTTTAGTTAAGTTTAAAAAAAGCGATTTTGTATAATGCCGAAAAATAAATGCTAAAACTGGCTGGAATAGAGAAAGCCCAAGCCAAACTGCACAACGCCTAGCGGCGCGAGGCGTTGTGAGCTAAAAGACACGTGTCTTTTAGCTCACAACGCCTAGCATTAGCATGGCGAGCTAGCATGCACCCGTTTAGCAGCTGTACAGCTGCTCTAAACGGGTGGTGCATGCTAGCTCGCCATGCTAATATAGCAACAACCTCAGCCTCCTGCAAACAAACATACAGCCGCTAAACTCATAATGCACAACGGTGAAAGGGCCAAGCATTTCGAAATTCTCCTCAATAAATATTGCAATTCACATCGCCTTAGTACCTACCTCTTCTGTTCGTCGAAAAAAAAATCGTTGATTTTTGATGAGTTTTTTTTTGGATTTTCTCTCGCATCACACGGTTCCATCCACACTCGCTCTCGAGTAGCAGCTAGCAGCTGGCTGGAGAGAGAGCGCATGCGTTCTGCGCATGTGCCAGGACTGTGTGTGTTGCTGCTGACAGAGCCATCTAGTACAGCAGGGTTTTCAACCTTTTTAACTCCAGGGACCACCATTTATTCAGCATTTGAGCCACGGACCACCATTTCATTACATTTTCACACCAAAGACCTAAAATTAAAGAATTCTTTTGATTTTGTCCACAATTCCAGGCTGGACTTTGCCAACAAAACAGTGTAAACTAAACTTAAAACTTAAAATTAAGTGGTGCTAATTCATATGACAAATATTTTAACTCTTGAGTGTGTAAAAATGAAACCAAATGGACCCGTAAGGGAAACCAAATGGACCCGCAAGGGTCCATTTGGTTTCATTTTTACATTCTCAAGAGTTACATCTGGTTAACCAACTTTCCATCATTTAGCCTGGGGACCACCTGGAACCTTCTCAAGGACCACCGGTGGTCCCCGACCTCCTGTTGAAAACCCCTGATCTAGTCGAAGAGGTTGCGCCATTGAGGGGTCAGAAAACAGCCTGGGACGTGGTTCATGTACTCACGCATACCCATAGGCTTCAATGCATTCAGTAAATTCCGGCTGTCATGTCACTATCCAATGGAGTTGGAGCAATATTTCATTGTATTTAATACATACATACATACATACAAAATACATACATACATACATACATACATACATACATACATACATACATACATACATACATACATACATACATACATACATACATACATACATACATACATACATACATACATACATACATACATACATACATACATACATACATACATACATACATACAACATACATAACATACATACATAATACATACATACATACATACATACATACATACATACATACATACATACATACATAAACATACATACATACATACATACATACATACATACATACATACATACATACATACATACATACATACATACCATACATACATACATAATTACATACATACATACATACATACATATACATACATACATACATACATACATACATACATACATACATACATACATACATACATACATACATACATACATACATACATACATACATACATACATACATACATACATACATACATACATACATTACATACATACATACAATACATACATACATACATACATACATACATACATACATACATACATACATTCATACATACATACATACATACATACATACATACATACATACATACATACATACATACATACATACATACATACATACATACTAATCATACATACATACATACATACATACATACATACATACATACATACATACATACATACATACATTACATACATACATAACATACATACATACATACATACTACATACATACATACATACATACATACATACATACATACATAACATACATACATACATACATACATACATACATACAAAATAAATAGACGTTGAAAATGCGGTATGCGGTAAACATAGAGGTTTATATGTGGTACCGGTATAGGCTATATTTAGACGTCTAAATCTGGGCTAATTATAAACCATATTTTATATTGATCTGCGGTCATGATAATGATCCAAATCCGATATTAGCAGATCAGTTATGCACCTAGCATTTTTTTTTCATGAATAGTTATCTAATTATGGAATGAACTGCGAAGTCTAATTTCGGTCTATAAATAGACAAAATGTAGAACGGTCTATATTCGGGCTAGATCACAACTAGCCGGCTAAATCCCGACTATTGCGCAGTGGGCAGTGTCGTCAGAGAATTTACCCACATACTGATTATGAAATGAGCTTACATAGTCCATTTGTATACAGTGTAAATAAAAAACGATGAACTGACCGTTCCCTGAGGCAGGGGCGGATTGGCACATATTTTCCAAGGGACAATTTCACCTTTGCCAGGCCACCCTGGTGGGGGCAGCTGGTTAACCAGATGTAACTCTGAGAGCGTAAAAATGAAACCAAATGGACCCGCAAGGGTCCATTTGGTTTCATTTTTACACCCTCAAGAGTTAAAATATTCATCATTTGAATTAGCCCAACTTAGTCTACACAACTAGAGATTGTAGAAGATTAATGGTCATTTTGATCTGTATGTTCCAGGCGAGCATCTACCACATTCTAGTGCATTTTGGAAGTGCCACTAGTGCATTTTGGACCTAGTCCAGGCCACTAGGTGGTGCAGGCCACCGGGAAAACTCCCTGTACTCCAGATGGCCAATCCGCCCCTGCCCTGAGGGGCCCCTGTGCTACGGAGTGCCTCCTCCGAGAGCAGTCATTTGGGCTGCAGGGGAGGAGACTGCAGGTTGGTGTCTTGTGTTTGTCCTTGGCAGGACAGAGCAGGTCATTTGGGCTGCAGGGGAGTTTGCCCTTGGCAGGGCAGAGCAGGGCAGGCCTGTGCACTAGAGTTCTCAAACTCTGCCCGAACCCGACCAGAACCGAACCCGAACAGGCCCGACCCGACATTTAGGGCCGGGTGGTAGGCCGAAAAGCTATCCTAATCAATAGGGCCGGGTAGGGCCTCGGGCCCCATGAAAAATATATATTGAATTATGTTAATATAGTAAGAATAATAGTTATTTTTCTGTATTTATCTATTATGAAGATGGTGCTGAATGCCATTTAAATTTTCTGGGCGAATTCTCACATTTTGCCCAAACCTGACAGTTTAGGGCCGGGTAGGGCCTAAAATCTATTCCATTTAGTAGGGAAGGTTAAGGCCTAGGGCCTGAACTGTTAGGGGGGGCCTTAATTTTCAGGCTCGTTGAGATCTTTACTGTGCACCACTAGTGTGTGTGCCTTTCACCAGTGGTCCATATGCACCTTGTTTATTTTCATTTTCTGTTATGTCATTATACTTCAGTCCAGACTACTTACAGTGAACAGAGTCCCACCCTGATCTTTGAGTGTTATAGTCTACATCAGTGGCGGGGCCGTCAATAGGAGCGCTAGTGCGCCGCACCACCATGCAATACCTCATGAATAAAACGTGAATAAGAATGAAGGAGAATGAAATCTGCAGCTTGTCATTTTCTTTAAATGAGCAATCCATCACAGCAAATTGTATATAATATAAGTAACTAAAGCCCACTCTAACCACAAAGTGATTAAAAGTTGTAATATACTGCCATGAAATGTCAAAAGTTGTTTACGTTGTACAACGTTGCTGATGGTTTGCATTCGTCTTCAGGCATTGAGCTCTGCACTGAAGGGCAATGCATTGCGGTCCTATTGACTTCAATGCAAGCGGTAGGAGCGATTCCGGTCGCAAAATGTGCGTGACCAAACCACTTGAGGGCAGCACAACACAGTTTTACATAGAGTTGAACACAACTCCACCACAGACATGAATGAAGAGACACAGAGCCAGGTAGGGAGAAATATACAGTAGTTGAATTAATTTTGATAATGGAATAACAAGACAAAGATATTATAAGATAACTATAAAGCAATGCAGAAAACACCAATTGAAAGCAGAACACTGCAGGATTTTTTTTTTTTTAACTAAAGAGCTGGAACCAGTTAAATGTAATCATCACACAAAAATCCAAGGACAGAGGAAGAGAGTATCCTACACCAGTAGCCTACCCAGGAGGTCCAGGACCTTATCAAAGAGCTGGTAAAGATTGGCTGACAGCATCCATTCACACCAACTCATTGTTTTGCTTCCATTGTATGTGATGATACCTGGTACATATTCTTGATTCCCCCCCCACCAGCCGCCACTGGTATACATTTATGGAGTTCTCTACCCCCTCCTTGACAAGTCAGCCAGTTTGGTTTTTCCAGGATTTTGCCATTTTTCAAATATCAAAGAATATATATCCTGTGGCCTCAGATGACATCTATATAGAATGTTGTGGACGTTTGAGGATTTTCAACTTAGTTGCACAGTGGCACTTTGACAAGCGCTAAACGTCAAGCTGTGCCTCTTAAATACTATCTACATGGCATAATGCCTTGTGCAAACAGAAACATTGTATCCTTGGACCCTTATTTACCCTGTAAAATTGTCTGTTCACTGGAAGGAAAAATTGGTCACTGCTTTGCAAAAATAAAATCTCCCATGTGAGGGTGTAGGGATCGGGCCAGAGATTGTGGACCATTTGAGAGATTATAGGCCAAAACGTAAAGTGGGCCGTTTCCTGTTTCCTTTCTCCATTTCCTGCAGTAGTATTAATCATAATGCATTTAGAGCACCCAATATGATACAGTCCCTGACTAAATAGACTTAGTAACTATAGTAAAACTGCAGTAACGGATCTGGGGGTCATCATCTATGTAACCCAATATGATACAGTCCCTGACTAAATAGACTTAGTAACTATAGTAAAACTGCAGTAAAGGATCTGGGGGTCATCATCTATGTAACACAATGAGCCAAAAAATAAAGAGACCATGCAAAATACAACATTGAGCAGGGCACTGCAGGGAATCGAACCCCGTCCGCTAAACCAGAGTCCCACACCAGTGCCATGGTGGGTTTTGTTGTAATTTACAGGTCCAAAAATCAATCACATTGATTGACATTTCAACCACCCTGACAACAAAACAGCAAGTCATTTAATTTACATTAGAGGCAACAGTAGGTAACATTTTTACCCTTTACACTAAAAATTATAATCAACAAAATTAAACTTGAATCATTAAGTCCATGAACGATAGTGATGTTTGTTTCTTTATGTATAAAGACACAAAGACCATCATTCACCACAAATACCTTAGGTAGGTAGGTAGATTCCTCAGGCATAAAGAAAACCTGTTATTATCCTTGTGCTCATGAAGTGCTACAACGTGCTACAAGTGAAGAGTGCAGCAGCAAATGTTTGGGTCATAGGCCCATCGCCAATGACAGCACATAAGTCCACTCTCGAAAAATAAAATAAATAAAATTACATCACATACTTAACCCAGTGTTTATGTGATGCAAGCCGACTTGATGAATCCTACAAATGTGACATGACAGAAAAACCACATAACATACCGGGCCTGTGTTCATATGTTATGTGGGATTACATTGCTGAAACCCTAGTCGCAAATTAGATCTGATGACACCAGCAATGGTCTTATAACCTAGATTTGCGGCTGCACTCATAATTGGACACAGTAT
>CM076968.1:56675724-56784038 GCA_039105355.1 Benthosema pterotum | reverse complement strand
AGCCTTATGGTCTTGCATGCCGTTTTTCATCATTTTCAGGATTTTTGAGGATTTTCGAAAAAATGTCAAAATTTAAAACGCAAGGCCTTACGGTCTTGCACAGCATGCCGTTTGTCATCGTTTTGAGGATTTTCATTGTCCAAGACCATGTACTATAGAGATGCGCAGTGACGTCACCGCCCTGTTCCACTAGTGGATTCCCCATTCATTTTTCTCATAGACTTTTCGAAAATAATCAAGACAATTACGTTGCGGACAAAGCCAACTCGAGTCGTGACAAATCATGATGAAACACACAAACTTTTGGGACATTAAAATAATTTCTAAGATGAAAAATGAAACAAAAAGTCTTATATCATGCCGTTTTCTACTTCTTCCTAATTATATATTATATGACAACATTGTGTTTGTTGTCATGATTTGTCACAACCCGAGTTGGCTTTGACCGCGGTGCAATCATGTTATTATTAACCATTTTCGAAAAGTCTATGAGGAAAATTAATGAGGAATCCACTAGTGGAACAGGGCTGGTGACGTCACTGTGCATCTCTATAGCCTTTTGTTTTTCTTTGATTTCGACATTTTTTTCAAAAATGCTGAGAAACACTAGTGGTCCCCGGGCCAAAGGGTCAGCCAAAGGGCTGCATTTGGCCCCCGGGCCGCATAATGCCCAGGTATGCTATAGTATGTCTCATAGCCTTAAAGGTAGGGTAAGTGATTTGAAATTCTTGGTGTAGTACCAGCCTGGTGCACTAGGGGCCCCCAACAGTAGCTACACTATGTGAACCTGCTGCTCGATCCTGATTGGAGGAGAATTCGCCACCACCTGGGGAACTTTTATTAGCTCCTCTGCTAACGTGGGGGAGGGGGAAACTCCATATATGGTTTCCACACCTTATAATAGAGCATTTTAACAGGAAAAAAATATTTTTTGGGGTGATATCTGACAAAAGTGAAATCACTTCCCCTACCTTTAAGGGCTATGGGACAGTAAGAAACCTCAGATCAGTGTTTCAGGCTGAAACTTCAAAGTAAAATGCTCCTCCATTCTTAAAATCCCGTCTGTTCCAGGTATGGATGAACGAACGGGCCTTTGACCTCCTGCACTTCCTGGTCCTCCATGGTTTCCTGGTTCCTCTGGTGGTGATGTTCTGCTGCTACGTCTCCGTTCTCTGCAGTAGGACCTGCTGCGCTTCCTGGCTCCGCCCCCAGCCACGCCCCCCGCTGGGACGGCCCTTCTGGGTGACGGCGGCCGTCACCGCCTCCTTCTTCCTGTGCTTCCTCCCTTATCACATGGCATATGAGGTGAAAATGTAAACTCCTTCTTCCTGTGCTTCCTCCCTTATCACATGGCATATGAGGTGAAAATGTAAACTCCTTCTTCCTGTGCTTCCTCCCTTATCACATGGCATATGAGGTGAAAATGTAAACTCCTTCTTCCTGTGCTTCCTCCCTTATCACATGCATATGAGTGAAAATGTAAAACTCCTTCCCTGTGCTTCCTCCCTTATCACATGGCATATGAGGTGAAAATGTAAACTCCTTCTGTGCTTCCTCCCTTATCACATGGCATATGAGGGTGAAAATGTATACTCTTCTTCCTGTGCTTCCTCCCTTATCAATGGCAATATGGGTGAAAAAGTATACTCCTTCTGTGCTTCCTCCCTTATCACATGGCATATGAGGTCAACCTTGTACAACTCGATTGTTCTTCTTTTACTCGCTAGACTTGCTGCTGACACGCCCAGAACCAATGTTTAGACCTAGCGTATTTTCTGAAATATGACTTCTCAAAAACCAACAGTGCACCTTATAACCTGGAGTGCCTTATATATGCATTGTTTAACTACAATAGCTTCTATTCTATGTTGGCTGCAGTAGCTTCTATGCTATGTTGACTGCAGTAGCTTCTATTCCATGTTGACTGCAGTAGCTTCTATTCTTTGGTGGCTGCAGTAGCTTTTATTCTATATTGGCTGCAGTAGCTTCTATTCTATATTGACTGCAGTAGCTTCTATCCTATGTTGGCTGCAGTAGCTTCTATTCTATGTTGGCTGCAGTAGCTTCTATTCTATATTGGCTACAGTAGCTTCTGTCCTTTGTTGGCTGCAGTAGCTTCTATTCTATGTTGACTGCAGTAGCTTCTATCCTATGTTGACTGCAGTAACTTCTATTCTATGTTGACTGCAGTAGCTTCTATCCTATGTTGACTGCAGTAGCGTCTATCCTATGTTGGCTGCAGTAGCTTCTATCCTATGTTGGCTGCAGTAGCTTCTATCCTACGTTGGCTGCAGTAGCTTCTATCCTATGTTGGCTACAGTAGCTTCTATTCTACTTTGGCTACAGTACTTCTATCCTACGTTGGCTGCAGTAGCTTCTATCCTATGTTGGCTGCAGTAGCTTCTATTCTATGTTGGCTGCAGTAGCTTCTATCCTATGCGCTGCAGTAGCTTCTATCCTATGTTGGCTGCAGTAGCTTCTATCCTATGTTGGCTGCAGTAGCTTCTATCCTATGTTGGCTGCAGTAGTAGCTTCTATCCTATGTTGGCTGCAGTAGTAGCTTCTATCCTATGCGCTGCAGTAGCTTCACAGACCTCATGGTCTGTGAGGTATGGTTGAGAGTCGGAGGTTACGTTTGTGGTTTTCTTTGATAAAGTCGGAACAATGGGAGGTGGGAATAATGACATGGCACCACTTTAATTCCACCCGCTTCTACCGTTATCAAGCGATAATTCCCAGCAGGCTGCTTATCAGCACCATTTTATCCATGACAGCATGTTGTCTGGAGCCTGCTCACTGATAAGTTGACAACTGCGATCTTATCCACTGATAACAGTCAAATCTGCTTGCGGTTAGGTAACCCTAAGCATAAATCCCCGACGCTCAACCACCTCACAGACCTTGGTCTGTGTCAAAGCAGATGTAACTAATGAAGAAAACCTTGAACTTGAACCTTGACGGTCTGTGAGGTGGTTGAGCGTCGGGCATTTAAGATTAGGGTTACGGTTGGAGGGGTCTAGGGGTTTTGCGTCTCGGACTGCAGAGCATGGCCATACTGAGACGAAAAAGTCCTGCTGATGACAACGTGATAACTGCGATCTTATCTACTGACGTTAATCCAGGTGAGGGTGGCTCACTGCCCGGCCGCCGTGTTCCACGGAATCAACCCACTGCTGTACCTGACGGTGGGAACGCCGCTGCTGCTGCAGGGACCACCTGGATAAAGGCTCTGTCCGCTGCAGGGACCACCTGGATAAACGCTCTGTCCTGGAGCTGCTGCAGAGTGCCTTCAACCAGCACCAGGGGAGGAGCCTCCGTCTGAAACGCATCCTGGACACCTTCCTCTCTCTGATAGAGAATAGATGGGCGGCAGTGGCTCAGAGGTAGAGTTACCGGATGGTAACCACAAGGTTGCCGGTTCGATCCCAGGCTCCCGCAGAGTTAGTGTCGATGTGTCCCTGAGCAAGACACTTAACCCCTAATTGCTCCTGATGTGCTAGTAGGTACCTTGCATGGTTTCCACTGCCATCAGTGTATGCATGTGTGTGTGAATGGGTGAATGTGATGCACAATCTATGTAAAGCGCCTTGGATAAAGACGCTATATAAATGCACACCATTTACCATTTTAGATCTGCACCAGGCCCTGTACACCTTCGTCTATGATAGAGAATAGATCTGCACCTTCCTCTCTCTGATAGAGAATAGATCTGCACTAGGCCCTGTACACCTTCCTCTCTCTGATAGGGAATAGATCTCCACTAGGCCCTGTACACCTTCCTCTCTCTGATAGAGAATAGATCTCCACTAGGCCCTGTACACCTTCCTCTCTCTGATAGAGAATAGATCTCCACTAGGCCCTGTACACCTTCCTCTCTCTGATAGAGAATAGATCTGCACTAGGCCCTGTACACCTTCCTCTATGATAGAGAATAGATCTGCACTAGGCCTTGTACACCTTCCTCTATGATAGAGAATAGATCTGCACTAGGCCCTGTACACCTTCCTCTATGATAGAGAATAGATCTGCACTAGGCCTTGTACACCTTCCTCTATGATAGAGAATAGATCTGCACTAGGCCCTGTACACCTTCCTCTCTCTGATAGAGAATAGATCTGCACTAGCTCCTGCTCCAGCCGCAAAGCAACTCTAGATTATTTTATAGTTGGGCCGAATCTAGAGTTGCAATTCTGTCCATCGACTCCCACATACGAATTTTCATCTGCGATTTGGTTGTATTAAACATTGTTAAATTCACCAACATTGCAGCTGTGTGGACAGGTTGAATTATCCTCTTTCTATCTGCAATGCATTTGTTTGATAAAAATCCACTATAGACATGTAAATGAGCTACTTTCTGCCAGTGAATAAAAGTGCTGGACTTGGGAGACACTCGTTCGTATTAATGTTGGGCTGGTGCCGCCGGTGCCTTTGTACCAGCCTTGGGCTGGTACAAATTCTAAACAGGTGGTACACAGGGACGTTCAGTGACTAATGATTAGCGCTTCCAAACTCCAGTACTAATTCTCACCTGCAGAGAATTTATCGACAGAAAGCAGCTCATAACATGTCTACGGTAGATTTTTATCAAACAAATGCTTTGCAGATAAAAAGAGGATAATTCAACCTTTCCATACAGCTGTAATGTTGGTGAGTTTAACATTGTTTAATACAAGCAAATCACATATGAAAAATTCTTGTTATGGGGGAGTCGATGGATCAAATTGCAACTCTGGATTCGGCCCATCTATAAAAGAATCTAGAGTTTTATTGCGGCTAGAAGCAGTGGAGCTATGGACCAGAGCTAGATCCATCCCTTTACAAAAATAAACAAATCTAGTGTTGAGTTAAAGGGATGAATTCAGAATCGGTGAAAAAAAATCTGTTTATCTTTTAAATATCAAAATAAGTGATCTACAACCCGATGCTTGTAGATCTCTCGAGCTATACTCTATGGCTCTGGTTACAGAGAGACACAGCTAAATGTCTCCGTAAAACAGTGCTTTTTTGTTTGTTTTTTTCAATGTGAAAATGCCATTAACTCTTTATTTTCAACAGCCTTAATATATATATATAAACTCGCCACAAAAAGTTCGGGAAATCCAACTTTGGTCCATTATAGCTCCCCTTTGATAAAAACCGATTGGTATCGTATTATATACCATTTTTATCATTGATTTGTCCCCTTTACAATGAGGTACAGCATGTAATGATCCGGCATTCGTGGAATGAGCAACACTGCTAAACATGTGGCTTGCGCTCCATTTTTTTTTGCCAAAATGGCAAATGTATGGTATTGATTGCTTTGCGTTGCCTAGCAGATTGGATGATTACTCTCTTCCACAGTACAAAGTAAAAACACGACACATATTGGACATTTTTAGACTTTATTAATTTCACACTCAGTGACAGGGAACTCAGTAGCGTGTGGTATTACCAAACACAGACAGATTGTTGTACTGATCGGGTGACATCATTTAATGGGGGCAGTGTGATGGTTTGGGGGGCATCTCTCTGAGAGGCAAGACTAATCTTGTCATTATCAAAGGTAATCTCAATGCATTAAGGTACAGGGATGAGATTCTGGATCCAGTGGCGATCCCATATCTTAGGAACCTGGGACCTAATGCCATCCTCCAAGATGACAATGCTCGCCCCCACAGAGCCAGGATCATCAAAGAGTACCTCCAGAATTTGGGTGGAGTGGATGGAATGGCCTGCCATGAGTCCAGACCTCAACCCAATTGAACACTTGTGGGATCAGGGATGTGTATGCTAGAGTGACCCACAGAACCACGTTGGGTGACTTGAAACAGATGCTGGTTGAGGAATGGAATGCAATCCCACAGCAAAATGTGGCTGAATTGGTGAGCAGCATGAGGAGGAGGTGCCAAGCTGTTGTGTCTGTGTTTGGTAATACCACACGCTACTGAGTGTGAAATTAATAAAGTCTAAAAATGTCCAATATGTGTCGTGTTTTTACTTTGTACTGTGGAAGAGAGTAATCATCCAATCTGCTAGGCAACGCAAGCAATCAATACCATACATTTGCCATTTTGGCAAAAAAAAAATTGGAGCGCAAGCCACATGTTTAGCAGTGTTTCTCATTCCACGAATGCCGGATCATTACATGCTGTACCTCATTGTAAAGGGGACAAACCAATGATAAAAATAAAAATGGTATATAATACGATACCAATCGGTTTTATCAAAGGGGAGCTATAATGGACCAAAGTTGGATTTCCGAACTTTTTGTGGCGATATATATATATATATATATATATCTCAAAATATATATATATATATATATATTTGTGGCGATATATATATATATATATATATACCTCAAAATCCTCAATTAGCATATTTTTACAAGACCACAAAAAATGTTTTAAACAAGAAATGTTGACTATGTGAAAAGAATATTAATGCATGCAGTTAATTCTTTCTTAAAATTAACTTACGGCCATTATTAACCATTTCAGGCCCAGGAATCCATTTTTGGATTCTGTACAGTATGTACAGTATTCCAGAATAAACTTTTTTTAAGCCAAACTGGGCTTCCATAACTCCTTAACAGTGCCACAGGCTGATCACCTCTATGCCACGCCTCATTCATGAAATGAAATAGTGTTCAAAAGTAGCCCACAAGCATTACCTGCATACATTAATATACTTTTCAGATTGTCGACATTTCTTGTTTAACACATTTTAGTAGCCTCGTGAAAATACGCCAATTTGAGATTTTGAGGCTTTCATGAGCTGTACACCATAATCAGGATTAAAACAGGAAAAGTTTTGAAATACTTTATTTAATGCACAACTGATTGAGAATATATGAAAGTTTCACTTTATGCATTACATTATGGAAGAAAATGAACTTTTACTGTACACAATATGCTAATTTTTTGAGGACCTGTATACCAAGTTCTTTGTGTGTTTGACTTTTTCATGGATATCATCTGTCTGACTGTTCCCTGATTCTATAACAATAAAGTATTCAGTTAACATCAGAACACTTCTTGCTCTCTGGAGAGTCTTATTGCCGTGTGTGTGTGTGTGTGTGTGTGTGTGTGTGTGTGTGTGTGTGTGTGTGTGTGTGTGTGTGTGTGTGTGTGTGTGTGTGTGTGTGTGTGTGTGTGTGTGTGCGCGTGCGTGCGCTAATAGAGGCAACTTTGGTGTATACAAAGTGTTGAGTGTCACCTCACCTCCACTCTATTGGCTCATTATGATTCTGCTGGAGATTGGCTAAAACGCTGCCTCACCCCACATGGTGCCATGTCATTATTCCAACCTCCCATAGCTGCAAATTCACTAATGCCGTCTCTAACCCTCACCATAACCGCAGCCATGCCAACAGTGGGGCTTAAAAACAGCCAACCAGCCACGCTGACAGTGGGGCTTAAAACAAAACAGCCAACCAGCCACGCTGACAGTGGGGCTTAAAACAAGACAGCCAACCAGCCACACCGACAGTGGGGCGTAAAACAAGACAGCCAACCAGCCACGCCGACAGTGGGGCGTAAAACAAGACAGCCAACCAGCCACACCGACAGTGGGATTTAAAACAAGACAGCCAACCAGCCAGGCCGACAGTGGGGCTTAAAACAAAACAGCCAACCAGCCACGCTGACAGTGGGGCTTAGAACAAGACGCCAACCAGCCAGGCTGACAGTGGGGCTTAGAACAAGACAGCCAACCAGCAAGGCTGACAGTGGGGCGTAAAACAAGACAGCCAACCAGCCACGCCAACAGTGGGGCTTAGAACAAGACAGCCAACCAGCCAGGCCGACAGTGGGGCTTAGAACAAGACAGCCAACCAGCCAGGCCGACAGTGGGCTTAGAACAAGACAGCCAACCAGCCACGCTGACAGTGGGGCTTAGAACAAGACAGCCAACCAGCCACGCCGACAGTGGGGCTTAGAACAAGACAGCCAACCAGCCACGCTGACAGTGGGGCGTAAAACAAGACAGCCAACCAGCCAGGCCGACAGTGGGGCGTAAAACAAGACAGCCAACCAGCCACGCTGACAGTGGGGCGTAAAACAAGACAGCCAACCAGCCACGCTGACAGTGGGGCGTAAAACAATAACAATCCACTGATAGTGGATTTCCAGCACTTTGACTAATGGGACATCAGGCATTAGATCAGCCCCCTCCTGTCCTGAGCCAGACGAGCGATCTGTTTCTGATTTGTTGACATGTTCTGGACCGTCTGCAGGGAAACAGCTGCAGTGTCAAAGTAGAAGCAACAGAGGGGAAAACTGCAACGAAAAAGAACTCAGAAATTCCTATTTAATTTAATTGATTTCCACTTTGATAAATACTCCATAAACCGAACAGTTTGCCAAAAACAGGAGAATTCAAATTGCCATCAAATACAGACTATATTCAAACATGATTATTTAGTTTATAAATAAGTGTCTGGACGCCAGAATGGGATTAACATTGATTATTTCTGACTGTATTCACAACATTTTTAATGACCACGGGTGGGGGGGGGATCCAATTTGCTGGGCCTTTAATAACTTCAACATAACTTGGCAGTACAAACTATAAAGAACCCAGTGGTTGAAAAAGGAGCACAATGAGCTGAAAACAGACCATGTAAATACAACACATTGAACAGGGCACTGCAGGGAGTTGAACCCCATTCCAGTAAACCAGAAGTCCCACACCAGTGCCAGATGTTTTTGGTTGCAATTTATAGGTCCAAAATAAATCGATTTGCAAAATTACTAATTATTCTTGCCAACCTCCCAAGGCAAGCCGTGGGAGGTCCTTAATAATAGAATCATTAACAGACCATAAATGATAGCCACGTCTTTATACATTGGAAACCAGAAGTCTAGTACCTTAAGGAAAACTCCTCAGACATAAACCAAGACAATGTTATTTTTGTGTTCATGAAGTGCTGCAAAGTGCAAAAAGTGAATAGTGCAGTAGAAAACGTTTGAGTCATTGGCCCATTGCCAAACTTTGAAGTTTTATCTGCAAAAGGCAGCATATAGAAATTCACTCACATTAAGAGACACATCAACCAACACCACATACCTAACCCTAGCCTAACCCTGTGTTCATTATGGGATGTTGGACGACATGAATCCTTACTCACAAATGTGACATGATACGACACATAAACCACATAAACACACTTCACATACCGGGCCTGTGTTCATATGTGAAGTGGGATTACATGGTTCAAGCTTTACTCACAAATTTGATTTATTGATATAGCACTGACAATGGTCTTATGACCTAAATGTTTGCTGCTGCACTTTTCACTTCAAGCACTTGAGTGCTCCATGAACACAAAAAATACATCCATTCCCTTGGTCTCTGCCCAAGCAGTTTGCCTTAATGTTTTGTGGAGAGTATTTTTCCCATACAGCCAGCTGTCTCACAAGTTTTAGATAATGCCAATTAACATAATGAGTCAATGCAAAATCAATTGCGCTCCAGTATTTGTCAACACTATGAACATTAGTACACAACACTATAGACATTAGTACACAACATAGGTTAATATTGTTGTAAACGATGCGCCTACATTACTTCCTGTTCTCATCTTAAAGGGGAACTCTACTCATTTCCAACATTATATATCAATATATAATGCTAGTGAAGAGCCAGAGTGATAAGAGGAAAGGAGAAGAAATTACTAAAAATGTGATTAAAATAAAATATCACAAGAGTCTGAGACAGACAAAAAATAACTTTATTAAAGCAAAGAAGAGAAGGAAAAGATGAGAGGAATTCCCCTTTAACGGCGTTAAAACTTCGCCCTAATTAAAATAATGTTAGCCGAGGTGAACGACAAGCCGTCTGCAAAATAATCAATAATAATCACATAAATGCACATAAGACACCGGGCCTGAGTTCATGTCTTATGTGAACCTGCATGATCAAGATGTTCCTGCAAGTAAACGGCGCAACAAAAATAAAAAACGCAACCCGATTCACGCACCACAAACACTAGTCAAGAACTAGTGTTGAGAGGAAAGATAGAAGAAATGACTAATAAAAGCGAATAAATGAAGTGCGATCAACAGAGTCTGAGACAAAACAAAAACAAATAACTTTATTAAAATCAAAGAATAAAGAGGAGAAAAGATGAAGGTCAGGGTAGAAACCTTGTAGCTCCCAAACAATTTACTTTTCTGGGCAAAAAAATAAAATAGATTTGTAAATCAACCATTTGGTACTTCAGTGTGTGACACTGTATGACCAAGTAACAGAATCAATTTACAAAAAAGGTTGAACTATGGATATACAAGGTTTCTGCCCAACAGATAAATGATAATAAACTACTTCACTCACCTTCACTAACCAAGGAAGCAAATGACACAGCAGCCATCATTTCCTTCCTCTGTTAGTTAAGCAGGACTACATGCTACCATAATGATACCAGACAGAAATCACAGAACCTCCACATCACATCTGTACACACAAGACCACTAGTGGAGAACCAGGGCAACAGGATAGGCAAGAAAGATATTTAATAAAATAAAAAAGCGAAATGCGATCAAAGAGTCGGAGACAAAAACAAATAACTTTATTAAAAGCAAAAGAAGAAAGGAAACACTAGAACCTCACAGGGTAAACAGTACAGAACTGTGTTTGCCCTGTGAGGTTCTAGTGTTTCACTATAACAGAATGTACAAATGTGATGTCGACACGACTATGTTTTACTCAGAAATTACGTTAAACGATTAACAATCACGCGCCTCAAGCAGCATCACATAGCAGCATGCGATGTGGACTGGCATTATACACGCAAATGACGTGTTAACAATCCATGGTGTGAATGACAGCCTACGGTATGGTAGCATGTAGCTCACTTATAGCAGTCAGGAATCAAAAGGTTCATTACTAACCTTCACTGTTAACAGCACCCAGCAGTGGAGAACAGCCGCAGCACCCAGCGGAGGCAGCAGCACCCAGCAACGGAGACGAAGACGGCACCCAGCAGCGCAGAGACGGCAGCACCCAGCAGCAGAGACGGCAGCACCCGGCAGCGCAGAGACGGCAGCACCCAGCAGCGCAGAGACGGCAGCACCCGGCAGCGCAGAGACGGCAGCACCCGGCAGCGCAGAGACGGCAGCACCTGGCAGCGGAGGCGGAGGCGGTGTACAGTCTCAACCTTCAACACGTCTTCATGTTCTGAAATGGCAGAAGGAAAGCAAAGAAAGGCTAATTTAGTTGTCGTTCTACAGAACAACATTTTAGAAGTCATAAGTCACAGACAGGGGCTGCGTCACCATTTTTTTAACGTTCACTAGGGGAAACACAACTTGATGCTGTCATCAAGTTGCGTTCCACCGTGTTAATGATTTATTTTTAGACGGTTTGGAACCAAATTGACCCGCTAGGGTCACATTTGCAAAAAAAAACTTTTTTTGAATTGTCAGTGACACTTCCAGCTTGTTCCTGCTTGCATTGTCGGCAGTGGCAGGCTTTTCCCGCAAGCTACTTGTGGCCGAAAATGCAAACGGAACAAGCCAGAGGTTCCCATTGAAACCCATTATTATTATATTTTTTAAAAATCAGGACGTAACAGTTTGGTCGCAACCACTGACTGCACACAAGCAAGGTGTAGAGGCATCCTCAGAGCTGCAACAGACTACTTTGCACAGTCCGTGTTTTCAGCCAAGCTGTGACGTCACGTCCTGCATTTTTGAATGTGTTTCAATGGGAACTTCCTGCTCCTTCCTGTCTGCATTCGGCCACAGGCAGACCACTGTCCTAAATGCAGACCAGAACAAGCAGGAAGTGTCCATTGAAACCATTCAAAAATACAGGATGTGTCACAGCCCAGCCCTAACCACAGACTGTATAAAAGGCAGTGTGGAGGCAGCCTGATGGTTTACATCAGAGACACTGAGCTCTCTGCTAAATTCTATGGACTATATTCACACGGCAGCCATCTTGACAGCAAGGTGCCAACTAGTTGTAACTTCCCACATACAGCACCTTCATTAAATAGCATCAAACACAACATTCCAAACAACTTCACAAAACTACACTGTAGATATGCTATGAGCTACTTCCTGTATAGAAATTGATTGAATGAAGTGTCAGAGTTTGGAAGCGCTTGATATCAACCACTTGCATCTGTCACACTTTTAAAAACAGGTGGCAGTATGGGATGTTGGGAGATAGTCAACAAACACAACAGAACTCCAGCACTTTGGGTGAAAATAAATCTGCAAGCAATTTCTTGGCAGAATGCAGCTCATAAGATGTTTAGTGAAGTTTATTAAATAAACACATTCCATTGTTCAGATATCACTTGATTAGAACTTTACCAAATGATTTCCCTCTGAAAGGGTTTACTGTTAACTTCGTACTCTGTGCAAATTACTCAGCTTCAGCAAAACAATAAGCAATCACACGACAACGGAAATGGCTTTTTATCGTTTATATGCTTGTGGTTGTCCGTCGTGTCCGATGATGACCATCTTCTCCTACTTGTGAGTCCTCTGGTGGCTGTACAGTCCGATCCTGGATCCACAGTCACGGTTGCAGACCGGGCATTTAAAAGCAGTACTGGGGGGAGCAGTGTCGGCCTTGCGGGCGTGCCTCTTTGCGCGCTTTGCTGCACGATGTTGTGTGCGCTGGTTTTCTATGTGCTCCACTCCCTGTGTGGAGCGACAGCGCCAGAGGTTGCGGCAGGCAGCGAGTTCCTCCAGTGACGAGGGGTTGATACGGCCTCTCTTCAGTGTGGTCTTAATTTGGTCTTTTAAACCGCTTCTTCTGCCCACCAGCGCTGCGTTGACCATGGTGTAATTGGCCATAGAGCACTTTGCGTGGAAGTCTATGACTGGGCATGCGGATGACATGCCCCAGCCACCTGAGTTGGTGTTGGCACAGGATGGACTCCACGCTGCAGCTGCCCACACGCTCCAACACCTCTGTGTGTGGCACTCTGTTCTTCCAAGTGATGCCAAGGATCTTCTGCAGACATCTGATATGGAAGGCCTCCAGGCTTCTGAGATGGTGGCTGTAGATGGTCCAGGCCTCACACCCATACAGTAGCGTGGAGATGCAAACTGCTTTGTAGACAAGCACTTTGGTGTGGAGATTGATGTTGCTGTTCAGGAACACCCGTCTCCGTAGCCGACCAAACGATGTTGAGGCCTGCTTGAGGCGGTTTAGGATCTCATCATCCATCGTGCAGTTGTCAGACACTATGCTTCCCAGATATTTAAAAGTGGAAACTGTTAGCAGCTGTTGCCCTCCCACTGTGAAGGTTGTTGGCTGGCGTGGGAGGCCAGCACTAAACTGACAAATGATCTCCGTCTTTTGGGTATTGATCGTCAGACCCATTCTGCTGTACGCAGTTACAGCTGCAGAGAGAGTGCTCTGTAGAGCCTCTGGTGTGTGGGCCACCAGGGCACAGTCGTCGGCATACTGTAATTCAAGCAGTTTTTCAGAGGTCAGCTTGGTGGTTGCCTGTAGCCTCCTGATATTAAAAAGATTACCATCCAACCTGAAGTCAATGGTGACTCCAGCCTGTTCCTCCATCATTTTGTGTAGCAGTGTGGTTACACAGACGAGGAAGATGTTAAACATAACTGGAGCTAGCACACAGCCCTGCCTCACTCCAGTCTGTACACTGAAGGGTTCGGAGCTATGTCTCCCTACTACCACTCTGGCCATCATCCCGGAGTGGAACTGTCCAAGGATGGTGAGAAACTTGGGTGGACATCCAAATTTCTTAAGGACTTGCCACAGCAGATCCCTGTCCACTGTGTCAAATGCCTTCGAAAGGTCCAAGAAAGCAATGAACAAATCTTTGTGCTGCTCCCTGCATTTTTCCTGGAGTTGACGTGTGACAAAGATCATGTCGACTGTCCCTCTTTCCTTCCTGAAACCACACTGCGATTCTGGTATGACTTGTTCGGCTATTGCTGATGTGAGTCGGCGGAGCATGACCTTGGCTAGGACCTTACCAGCAATAGCCAACAAGGAGATACCCCTACTGTTTGAGCAGGTGGATTTGTCACCCTTGTTTTTGTAGATAGTGACGATGTTAGCGTCTTTCCACTGCTGTGGGACACACTCTTGTCTCCACACTTCAGAGATGTAGAGGTACAGTGTCCTTGTGCAGAGGTAGCCTCCTTCTTTGAGCAGTTCAGCTGGGATGTTGTCAGGTCCAGGGGTTTTCTTGTTTTTGAGGGTCTTGATGGCGTGCCGGATTTCACTGAAGGTTGGAGGGAGATCTAGGTCTGACAGGGTAGGCTGTTCAGGGAACTCTTCAAGGACAGTTAGGTCCACTGGGGTAGGCTGGTTGAGCAAGGTGTTAAAATGCTCAGCCCACCGCTCCACTATCAGGGCCTGATCTTTGATGAGGGTTTATATAAAATCACACTCACACACGTACATACACACACTAACCTATACTCTATACTAGGCCAGTCCGCACGATACAAGCTAACAAAGAACGACTAGCATTCGCCATTGTAGCACACACGGTAGCCTATTGTAGTGGAGTAACAGCAGCAGTAGTAGTAGCAGGTAATTTTACTGCAAAGGAAAAGAAAATACAAAACATGCAATCAATAGAAGAATACGAACAACTAAAGGGATATACAGTATAAACAATGTGCAAAATAAGGATGTTTCACAGCATATTAATAACTTTGCACTTTGTGTACATACCGACAGACCATCGAAGTCAACAGCAACTCCAGTACTGAACAACTACTACAGACACTGAACAACAGTCGGGTCTTTGCGCATGCGCACATCCAAGTCTGTACTGCACATTCCAATCCTTATTACACATTTACAAATGAATCCTGATAGTTAGATCTTAAATACACTATACTATGATCACAATAGAATTACCCATGCATATACATAGTTACATCTCACATAAATAATGCAACTACAAACTAGAAGATGCAACAGGTAAAGAAAAACGTAATATAGCGCAAGGTGAATAGCTGTTGTGATACATTCTGTCCCCTCTAGAGCGCACTACTGTACCACATACAAATAACATTTCCATAGGAAATCCATACAATGAGGCAAGGTTTCCATACAGCTGCAATGTTGGAGTTTGATATCATGAGTTTCCAGTTTGGATGGATTGTCTATGAAAGTTACACCTAGATACCACCTTGCTGCAAGATGGACACTGTGAATATATTAGTCCTCCATAATATCTATAAACACATTTAACCACAAAGACCTCTAGGATAGTGTTCTACATGTTACCAACATGTAGCATAAAGGAATAAACACCCTTTAATGAAGCCTAAAAGACATGCCAATTCAAACTTTGTATTTATAATTATCAGACCAGTGGTGACACAGCCCTAGCTTGTACAGTAATAATTTAATCCATGTACATACCGTGGGGAGCGTTCCGTTGCTCAGGTTGAAGATCTGGTCTCAACAGAGTCTGGTACCTCAGCAGATATCTGGTATAAACAGAGTCTGGTATCTCAGACACTCCATTATAGCAGATCTGACACCATCCAAGGTCACATGATCAACCTGGAAGACACGGCATAAAAAACATTACACTCTGACTCCAGACTTTAGATTCTAGAATTTGTTAAAAAAAAAAAAAAAAAAAAAAAAAAAAACACAACACTAGATTCTACACAATTTTCCAAAAAATCTAGATCTACAAGCGATACATCTATCTTGAGCCTGCAATTTTTGTCAGCCATTAAAAAAAATAATGCTTTCATGTCAATCATTTGAAAATGAGCAGATCTACAAGCTCACAATGTCACATCACAATGCACTGACAGTCTCATAGTAGGCTAAGTTTTGTAAACACCCAGAGTAGTAGTTTAAAGTTTACAAAGTAGTAGAGTATAAAAGTACAATATGGCCCAACGTACTTTAAGGTAATACTTTACACCTACTATTTGGAACAATACAAGTTTACTTTGTGTTTGGTTGCTTCTGAAAAACATAGGCCTATTCCCCATAATATTGTCCATTTTCTGTCACAACAAACAATCAACAGTTCTAACAACTAAAAGGTTTGAACAATAACACTTTTAACTGCAGATAAAAGCGTGTGTTTTTCAAACAAACATTTGAACCTACCTCCACAGCACATGTCTCCAAACAGACTGCCATGACACTGGTCTGCCATTTTTAAACCCCAAAGCCCCGCCCACTAGAGCCGTGATTGGTCCGTCAGAGTAAAGCCCCGCCCACTGGACCCGCGATTGTTCCGTCAGAGTAAAGCCCCGCCCACTGGACATGTGATTGGCCCGTCAGAGTGTTGCATCATCAGCTGCGGATCCTTAGAGTATAGACAGAGTTAGTCCCATGTAAAGGTGTAATGGAGGATCTGCTCTGCAGCATGATGGAGACATCCATCTGGGACAAGTCCTGGACTGGAAGGAGGCAGAAATGCATTGAACTGTGGCTACAGTCCAGCATTAAAATTACACTTTACTATTAATATACCTTAGAGATGCTGTGTGGACATGATAAAACGTTTTGTTGTAATAGACAGTACAACATAAACATTACAGAGACCTCAGTCGTTACTGTACTTAATAAAATTGGTCATGTTGCACACATGCCCTGAAATAGCACGCCTTAGTTGAAAACAATGTATTTCAGACGCCAGTTTGTCCCTATTCAGGTTGCATGAACAGCGCAGTTTCTGACCCATCAATGTCGCAACACATAAATCTCTGAACTGCTGCTCACACACATGTGGTGTCTGCTAATGTCCACCAGATGGCAGCAAAACTTTGGTATTATTTCTGTGTTTCAAAGTGACATTATAGTTTGTAACCAAGTGGACCCTTTTGGGCTTGTATCTCTTGAGAATGTGCAAATAGACCCCTTTCCTTTCCCCCTCTTTATTTTTATTTTATAGTTATAGTTGTAATATGCTATAGATGTATGTATAGTATGTCATATTGCTGTCTTTTTAAATATTTGTCACTTTTACACTTTGTAGGTCATTATAGTTTAGCACCTTCTCTTTATAAGTGGGTTGTTCAGTTAGCTAGAACTTTATGACCTTTATCTGTTGCACTGCTGTTACTTACTGCTCTATTGTTTGTCCTTTTTGTCTATTGTCTTGTGGCACTGCATGTGGAAGAGTTGTTAACGTTATTTCATCTCTGTATATACAGTATCTCCACATACACTGTTGTGACGAATAACCTTAAACCTGGAAGTGAATATTTAGGCCTACGTCTAAATGTCTAGATCAGTGGTTTTCAACAGGTGGTCCGGGGACCACCAGTGGTCCTTGAGAAGGTTCCAGGTGGTCCCCAGGCTAAATGATGGAAAGTTGGTTAACCAGATGTAACTCTTGAGAATGTAAAAATGAAACCAAATGGACCCTTGCGGGTCCATTTGGTATCATTTTTGCACTCTCAAGAGTTAAAATATTCATCATCTGAATTAGCACCACTTAATTAAGAACTTTACACGGTTTTGTTTCCCAAATCCAGTCTGGAATTGTGAACGCCCCCCCCCCCCACCACCACCACCTCGGGGGTTTCTGGGGACCACTGCTCTATTCTATCCAATGGACCAATCAAATGATTTACACAAGGAGCCACAATGATAGTCTTTCAACCCTTTATTTTTCAACATATTTTTGAAATTGTTTATAGTTACAATTAAAAGTCTCATTGCTCATATTTTAATATGATACAGTATAATGTCGGTATTTGACGATATTCAATATTTTTTATAGACCCAACAATATTGCTCGGTATTGATTTCCGATATCACAATAAGCGGTAATACCGGTATATTGCCCCAGACTAGCATCCAGGGAGTGTGTGTTAAATTATTGGCAGCAATGGGACTAACGGTGCCAGAAATAAGATGTGCATAGATGTTGTAAGAATTGAGGCGGAGAGTAGCAGGCCACCATGAAAACTCCAACACTCAACACTGTGCGCAACCCTTTCACATGTCCACATGGAAACCCACCATATACAAATGCAAGTTCCACCACAATAAATGATATTTGCGTTGTGTATAACTGCTCCTAAACAATCTGGATGCAGAACAAACAATCCTCCAACTGATGTTCACAATTAAGGTCTCTTTATTTACCCAACTTTGAACAACTGTCAATTCAACCACACAAACAAAACAATGATTTATAAACACCATGGAATAATACGATATGCCCTTTTTGACAGTCATGCTATCTTCCTTCTAAATGTCCATATGACTAAAATCCTCATCACACAATTCAACACACATTGATGCTCATATTGTACTGTCTGAGTTGGAGGGAATAATGCAAGAGAAAATAAAAATGAAATTCCAGAATGTTGAATATAAAAGATCCACACACATCCATCCATGAAAATAAAATACATCACAAGAAATTATTGATGTGTTTTTATTTTACTCATGTTGATATTGTCAGGTGATGTAATTCCTCTGCTTTTGCCTCATTGTCATCCTAGATTAGACTGACTGATCATGTCTTAAACTAAAGGCTTCGCTCTGTATGAGTCCTCATGTGTGATTTTAGATTACATGTCTGAGTAAAGCCTTTACCACATACTGTACAAGAGAAGGGCTTTTCACCTGTATGAGTCCTCATGTGTCTTTTTAGACTATCTGTCTGAGTAAAGCCTTTACCACATACTGTACAAGAGAAGGGCTTTTCACCTGTATGAGTCCTCATGTGTCTTTTTAGAGTTTCTGTCTGAGTAAAGCCTTTACCACATACTGTACAAGAGAAGGGCTTTTCACCTGTATGAGTCCTCATGTGTGATTTTAAATGACCTGTCTCAGTAAAGCCTTTACCACATACTGTACAAGAGAAGGGCTTTTCACCTGTATGAGTGCTCATGTGTGATTTTAAATGACCTGTCTCAGTAAAGCCTTTACCACATACTGTACAAGAGAAGGGCTTGTCACCTGTATGAGTGCTCATGTGTGTTTTTATGCTACTCGTTCTAGTAAAGCCTTTACCACATACTGTACAAGAGAAGGGCTTTTCACCTGTATGAGTACTCGTGTGTCTTTTTAGATGAGTCATGTTAGTAAAGCATTTACCACACACTGTACAACAGAAAGGCTTTTCACCTGTATGAGTCCTCATGTGTGATTTCAGATTACATGTCTGAGTAAAGTCTTTACCACATACTGTACAAGAGAAGGGCTTTTCACCTGTATGAGTACTCGTGTGTCTTTTTAGATGAGTCATGTTAGTAAAGCATTTACCACACACTGTACAACAGAAAGGCTTTTCACCTGTATGAGTGCTCATGTGTGTTTTTATGCTACTCGTTCTAGTAAAGCCTTTACCACATACTGTACAAGAGAAGGGCTTTTCACCTGTATGAGTCCTCATGTGTGATTTCAGATTACATGTCCGAGTAAAGTCTTTACCACATACTGTACAAGAGAAGGGCTTTTCACCTGTATGAGTCCTCATGTGTTTTTTTATATCACCTCTCTGAGTAAAGCCTTTACCACATACTGTACAAGTGAAAGGCTTTTCACCAGTGTGAATCCTCATGTGTGATTTTAGATCTGACTTTCTATTAAACACTTTGCCACACTCTGTACAACTAAAAGGTTTCTCCCCTGTGCGACTCATCACAGAGTCAGTTTGTTTTGGTGGTTTCAGGTCCTGGGACAGCTTGCGCTGTCCTCCCACATTTTGTGTGTTTTGTGATTTCAGCGTGTTTAAAGCTGACTGACCTCCCCTAGTCTCCTCCCACTCATCACTGTCTTCAGTGTCAGATTCAGAACAGTGTGAAGAGAGGAGCTGATCGTCACTAGTTGGTTGTGATGTTCCACAGTCCTCTATGTCAGCTTGTGTTTTCATGTGTTCAGTTGAGGTGCCGGCTACAGGCTCTGTCTCTCTGTTATCATCATCATCATTACTTTTCACTGCTAGTAATGTCAGTGTTGACCCACCAGCCTCTTCTGCTCGTTGAAGTATCTCCTCCTGTTCCTCTTTAATGTGTGGAGGTTGTGGTTCCTCTAGCAGCAGACTGGAGCTCCTCTCCTCTTCATGTGGAACCTCTTCTTTACACACAGGGATGTGCAGAAAGTCTAGGAGAAATAATACAAAAAGACTATGAGAAGGTTTGAATCTTGTACCTCAGTGCAGAGCAGTGGATGGAAGAAGTATCAACAGATTAATCATTGAAATGTGACGTCTTTACAGTCTCAGTACCGATCCACTGTCACCAATACAATAAAGACAGAGTGCTTTAAACTCACTGAGATCCATGTTGTCTTCAGGTTCCTGTTTAAGATGGTCTTCAGGTTCCTGTTTAATAGATCCAGTCGTGTCTGGAGAACTGATATTCACCTGCAGACTGGAGTCCACACGCTGGTCTGGAACGAAGGAAAACAATACATACTTAAAAATTAAGCACCTGTTCTTCATGTGTTTATTAGGTGGCAGCACTTCATTAGCAGTGTTGTGAACAACGCCCTTACAACTAACGCCCTTACAGTAAGGGATTACTTTTTTCAGTAACTTCTAACTTAACTCCTTACATTTCCCAAATTCATACCGACGTTATGATTAGTGTACCATCGTTACTATCGTTACTCCGCGGCGGCGGCAGGACTCGCTTCACTTTGTGTTGTCTGTCTACTTCAGCTCGCTTCTTCTAACATTCTAACATAGAGTATATTGAATAGAGAAGGCACCGAGCGAAAGTTCCCCTCTCGTTCACTTGCATTGTTTCCTCCGGATGCCTGATCTAGTGTTAATATATCTGTGTCTAACGTGATGCCATCCTTCACATCACAGAAAAGATCATTGATTGGCTAACACGGCGCAACACTTCAGTATAAGCCAATCAGAGCCAGTCTTATTCGTCGAGCAGAGCAGAGCCATCTAGTAGAAGAGCTGCGACATTGAGGGGGCAGAAAACAATGCTTATGATCCCATAGACTTAAATGCATTCGGTAACCTCGGTTGTCCCAATTCAATAGAAGTGTATATATAGATGAGCCGCCATTGAAGTGGTCTCATGAAGTGAACAGAGTTTTTGCGTAACTAAAGGCTCTGGCCTCTTGTAAGCACACAGCCACAACCAGCTGTGGTGTTGCTGCACACACACTAGCATTTGAGCTGCGGTAAAATACGCTCTCAAATGCAATGATACGACAGCGACAGCGTGACTGGAGCCTTTGCAGCGTGGAAATATAAACACTATTTTACATTCTTGCTGGTGAAGCAGGGGTTTTCAACAGGTGGTCCGGGAAGGATTCCAGGTGGTCCTCACACTAAATCATGGAAAGTTGGTTAACCAGATGCAACTCTTTGAGAGTGTAAACATGAAACCAAATGGACCCGCAAGGGTCCGTTTGGTTTCATGTTTACAGGAGTTAAAATAATCATCATGTGAATTATCCCAAGTCTACACAAGTAGAGAACGTAGAAGATTAATGGTCATTTTGATCTGTATGTTTGACTGTTTTGTTTTTGAAATCCAGCCTGATATTGTGGACAAAAGAAAACAAATCTTTAGTTTTTGGGTCTGTGAGGCCGAATGGTGGTCCGTGGCTCAAATGCTGAATAAACAGTGGGCCCTGGCATGAAAAAGGTTGAAAACGACTGTGGTAAAGGACGAGGACGAAAACAAAAACATTGAGGTGAAGTGTAGACAGCAAGCATTGTCCTCAGCAAAGAAAATCTTAATACAGCCCATGCTCAGCATGCTGCCATTAAAGGGGAATTCCACCCCTTTTAAAAAAAAGGTCCTACAAGAAAAATCATTAAAATGGCGAAACACAACCTCCATTTCTAGTAAACACAGAATGGGGAGATCTTTATCATGTCCACACATCTCTAAGGCATATTAATGTCAGTCAAATGTTGAAAATGGGAGGAATTCCACTCTAAACTTGCAACCACGAATACCACAAAACAACACCCCTTTTTTGTATGATTAAAAAAAAGTAACGTTAAGTAAAGTAACGCCCTTACTTTCATAATTTAGTAACGAATAAAGTAACTAGTTACTTTTTCAGGGAAGTAACTATAACTATAATTCCCTTACTTTTTAAAAGTAACTTCCCCAACACTGCCCGTGGGCCAATCCCATAGAGTAATAAAATAACAGAGACCTGACTCGAGCGACAGCCCCGCCCCCTTGCCGTTCATTTCAATGCAAGTTGCTCATTGGCGCATGAAGCACCCGGAAGACCGCCGGAAGTGCACCTATTTCCGCATTGGGGCACCAAAATTTGGTGCCCCAATGCGGAAGTATTTCTCCATGAACGCGCCCGACGCAAGGGATTATGGGAACCATGAACGAGCGCCGTCGCGCACGAGAAAAGGAAAAAAACATCAAAAAGCATCAAAAAAACAAGCTTGTGGGTTTGCATTGAGCTTATTATCTGCCATATAATACATACGTTATGTTTTGAGAGGTAGTATATGATGTGTGGACCGCTGGTTTATTCAGAAAACAACTTAAACACAAACTGCCCTGTCCGCGTGCACAAAGCAAACGAGCGTGCGTGCTCTCCGGCGTTCGTGCATGAATTCCACCCGCCTGCAGTACCAAACTTGGCCACCAGGGATCGTTGCCTCAAGCCTGGAGCCACTATCTGGGGCCGTGGCTAATCCGCCCACACTGTGTGCAACCCCTCCACATGTCCACATGGAAACCACCATATACAAATGTAGTTCCACCACAATAAATGATATTTGCGTTGTGTATAACTGCTCCTAAATAATCTGGATGCAAAACAAACAATCCTCCAACTGATGTTCACAATTAAGGTCTCTTTATTTACCTCACCTTGAACAACTGCCAATTAAACCACACAAACAAAACAATGATTTATGGACTAACATGGTATTTCCTTTTTGACAGTCATGCCATCCTCATATTACTAAAATCCTCATCACACAATTCAACACACATTGATGCTCATATTGTACTGTCTGAGCTGGAGGGAATAATGCAAGAGAAAATAAAAATGAGATTCCAGAATGTTGAATGTAAAATAAGATCCATACACATCCATCCATGAAAATAAAATACATCACAAGAAATTATTGATGTGTTTTACTCTGTCATGTTGATATTCTCAGGTGATGTAATTCCTCTGCTTTTGCCTCATTGTCATCCTAGATTAGACTGACTGATCATGTCTTAAACTAAAGGGTTTTCTCTGTATGAGTCATCATGTGTGCTTTTAGATTACCTTTCAGAGTAAAGCCTTTACCACATACTGTACAAGAGAAGGGCTTTTCACCTGTATGAGTCCTCATATGTGAATTTAGATGATCCGTCTTAATAAAGCCTTTACCACATACTGTACAAGGGAAGGTTTCTCCTGTATGAGTCCTCATGTGTGACGTTAGAGATTCTCTCCGAGTAAAGCCTTTACCACATAGTGTACAAGAGAAGGGCTTTTCACCTGTATGAGTCCTCATGTGTGATTTTAGTTGACCTGTCTCAGTAAAGCCTTTACCACATACTGTACAAGAGAAGGGCTTTTCACCTGTATGAGTCCTCATGTGTGGTTTTAGATTAGATGTTTTGGTAAAGCCTTTACCGCATACTGTACATGAGAAAGGCTTTTCACCTGTGTGAATCATCATGTGATTTTTTATATCACCTCTCTGAGTAAAGCCTTTACCGCATACCGTACAAGAGAAGGGCTTTTCACCTGTGTGAATCATCATGTGTCTTTTCAGGCTCCCCTTTAGACTAAACACTTTGCCACACTCTGTACAACTAAAAGGTTTCTTCCCTGTGTGACTCCTCACAGAGTCAGTTTGTTTTGGTAGTTTCAGGTCCTGGGACAGCTGGCACTGTCCTCCCACATTTTGTGTGTTTTGTGATTTCAGTGTGTTTAAAGCTGACTGACCTCCCCTAGTCTCCTCCCACTCATCACTGTCTTCAGTGTCAGATTCAGAACAGTGTGAAGAGAGGAGCTGATCGTCACTAGTTGGTTGTGATGTTCCACAGTCCTCTACGTCAGCTTGTGTTTTCATGTGTTCAGTTGAGGTGCCGGCTACAGGCTCTGTCTCTATGTTATCATCATCATCATTACTTTTCACTGCTAGTAATGTCAGCGTTGACCCACCAGCCTCTTCTGCTCGTTGAAGTATTTCCTCCTGTTCATCTTTAATGTGTGGAGGTTGTGGTTCCTCTAGGAGCAGACTGGAGCTCCTCTCCTCTTCATGTGGAACCTCTTCTTTACACACAGAGACCTGCAGAAAGTCTAGGAGAAATAATACAAAAAGACTCTATGAGAAGGTTTGAATCTTATACCTCAGTGCAGAGCAGTGGATGGAAGAAGTATCAACAGATTAATCATTGAAATGTGACGTCTTTACGGTCTCAGTACCGATCCACTGTCACCAATACAATAAAGACAGAGGCCCTCATTTATCAACGTGGTGTACACCCAAAAATGGACGTAGAGCATGCGTAGAGCAGAATTCCCGCATTGTTCGACATTTATCATTCCCACCATGAACTTGAAGTTGATCCTACTTCTACACAAAACCCACGTCAGGTCGGGAGCCGTCGTAGGATTTGCCCTTGCCTGTTTTTCTGTCCCAAACAAGCGGAGCAGCATTGTCTGAACTGCAGAAAGGCATCTAAAGTTATGTATTCACTCCTAATAGCTAGAAAACCTAATAAATGATACAGGTGAAAAAATATATAGGTTTGGAAAGGCATGTATAGGCTATGCGAGATCAGATGACATGCCGATGAAAAAAAAAAAATAAATAAAAGCCACTTTTATTTGCAGTGACAAATACATGCACAGCCTGAGTATTTACAATGATGCTGGTGGTCCGCGCGCCGTCGTTCCGAGGAGCTGGCGCCACCAGCGCGCGCACCACCAGCGCGAGGAACATGCTGAAAGCAACTTTTTCTCAAGTCTGCCAGTGGATCCTGACTGCGTGGAAAAGTGTCAAAACATCCACGAACGGGTTTAGAAAGGCTGGCAGCAGCAGCAGCAGCGCGAGGAGGAGGAGGGGTCCGTGGAGGCGGCAATAAAGACGCCTCGTCGAGCGTCTTAAACATTGAGAGGATTCCTGGTGGTCCCCAGCTAAATGGTGGACAGTTGGTTAACCAGATGTACGGTAGGCTACCTTTTTTCATGAACCAAATGGACCCGCAAGCGCTCATTTGGTTTCATGAAGTGATCGGAGTTTGCCCTCTGGCTACGCTCTATGGCCAGGCCTGGATGTAATATTTCTCAATCGGGGGGGCAGCTGAAAATGGCAGTTGGTTTAGTGGTGCCACAATTGTAGTTAGTCAATGTTTAACTACCGCTATAAGCATTTGATTTGAAATATCTTTGAAGTTTTCATTGTTTGCATTCCGTCATGTTTGGTGGGGCAGTCAGGGCGTCTAGAGGGCATTCCCCCCCCCCCCCCCCCCATGTCTATGCCTAGATCCGTCCCTGGTCTATGGCTCTAGCGTTAATTACATACAGCACGTGCAGTTCTGTAGTCGTTTAAATAATAAAAAGGATGCTTCTCAAACAGCATTTCGTTGCCGACAATCTCATCTGTGCAAGAACCCTTACATATGGTAATTAAGCATTAAAACACCCGCGGCTAATAGACTCACTGAGATCCATGTTGTCTTCAGGTTCCTGTTTAAGATGGTCTTCACGTTCCTGTTTAATAGATCCAGTCGTGTCTGGAGAACTGATCTTCACCTGCAGACTGGACTCCACACGCTGGTCTGGAACGAAGGAAAACAATACATACTTTAAAGATTAAGCACCTGTTCTTCATGTGTTTATTAGGTGGCAGCACTTCATTAGCAGTGTTGTGAACAACGCCCTTACAACTAACGCCCTTACAGTAAGGGATTACTTTTTTCAGTAACTTCTAACGTAACTCCTTATATTCCCCAAACCCATAACGACGTTATGATTAGTGTACCATCGTTACTTCACGTCTTCTTCAGCTCGCTTCTTCACAGTCTAACATAGAGTATATTGAGTAGAGAAGGCACCGAGCGAAAGTTCCCCTCTCATCCACTTGCATTGTTTGAGCCATTGAGCCATCTAGTAGAAGAGCTGCGACATTGAGGGGACAGAAAACAATGCTTATGATCCCATAGACTTAAACACATTCGGTATCCTCGGTTGTCCCAATTCAATAGAAGTGTATATATAGATGAGCCGCCATTGAAGTGGCCCCATGAAGTGAACAGAGTTTTTGCGTAACTAAAGGCTCTGGCCTCTTGTAAGCAGACAGACACTAAAACCAGCTGTGTTGTTGCTGCACACACACTAGCACTTGAGCTGCGGTAAAATATGCTCTCAAACACAATGATATGAGGACGACAGCGTGACTGGAGCCTTTGCAGCGTGGAAATATAAAAATTATTTTACATTCTTGCTGGTAAAGCAAAGGTTTTCAACAGGTGGTCCGGGGAGGATTCCAGGTGGTCCTCATTCCAGGTGGTCCGCTTTACACATAATTATAGACGTTTCTTTTTTCTATTTTAAGTATTAGTCAGCTGCCTGAGAGTAGAGAGACAGTGACTGACAGCATTTTTATTTAGATTAGTTCTATTCTTTATTCCCCATTCAGGCCCGGGAATCCATTTTTGGATTCTGTACAGTATGTACAGTAACCAAACATTCAATTGTTTCGGTGCTGTTATATACCGTAATTTCCGGACTATAAGCCCCTACTTTTTTCACATGCTTTTGACCCTGCGGCTTATACAACGGTGCGGCCAATCTATGGATTTTTTACAGGTAACACAGGGGTAGTTTCTCAGAGGGTTCCAGGTGGGCTCCGCATCTAAATGATGGAAAGTTGGTTAACCAGATGTAACTCTTTGAGAGCGTAAACATGAAACCAAATGGACCCTAGCGGGTCCATTTGGTTTCATGTTTACGCTCTCATGTTTACGCTCTCAAGAGTTATGATATTCACCATCTAAATCAGCACCACTTCATGAATAAGTCATAAGTCATGTTCATTTGGGTCTAATTTGGATGTTTTGCCTCTTTTGTTTGCGAAAATCCATCCTGGAATTGTGAACAAAACCAAAAGAAGTTTTGGGGTCTGTGGGGTGAAGATGTTGTTAAATTGTGGTCTCTGGCTCAAATGCTGAATAAATAGAGGGCCCTGGTATCAAAAAAGTTGAAAACCACTGCTCTAACATGAAGCACCTGACTATAAGCCTGGTGCGGCTTATAGCCAGGTGCGACTTATACAAGGAAAAATCAGTATTTTGCCCCAAATTTAGCTGGTGCGGCTTATATTCAGGTGCGCCTTATAATCCAGAAATTACGGTAAATATGTGTTTTTTTCCAGAAAACTTAGGTTAGGCCTAAATGGGTTAAAGAGAGTCAGAAATTGACTGGTGCAGCTGCTACTATTTATTTTATGTTTATGTGCACAACGCACACTACTGGCTGCTATAGTGTTTTTATGTTTATTAAGTGGCAAAGTGATGCCAATGTGCTTCAGAGTTGGAATGTTGTCACTGTTGACTCACTTTTGTTACAGACAGGTTGACTGAACAAGTAAAAAAAAAAAAAAAAAAACGGGTCTTGAATGAAGACATTCGACTACTGTCAATGTGACTGTATCACTGCATAATCATATCGGCAGCAAATCTTTGCACAATTCACAAAGAAAAAAGTCTATTTTCATTCCAGCTAAAAATATATAGAGGTATATCGGTTGCAAATCGGTTATCGGTGGTTCTATTCCTATATCATATCGGTCCCAAAAATTTATATCAGTCGGGCTGTAATAAGTTACTTTTTCAGATAAGTGATCCTATAGTTATGGTTCAAGTGACCTATAACTCCTTAGTCTTTAAAATTAACTTCCTCAACACTGATGTAGCATATCCAGGTGGACCAGTATATGCAAATGCATCTAGTATTGCATGTTAAAACACCATTCATTTCACTGAGGAATGTAGGTCTGAACAAATTACTATAGTGGAAAAATTAAAAGTTGAACACGCTTTTTGTTTCCAATTTGAGTGTCCCGAGACTCCAAGATACGTTGCATGCCATCATGCTATTGATACGATAAAAAATGTGATCATGCCAGTGAGTTAAGAATACTTCCCAATACAGAAAATTGGGAACGTATCGCCCGAGGCGATACGTTGTTTTTTCCCCTTCCTCCGAGGGACAGGAGTAAAGAGGAGGAATTAAACATTTACCTTTGTTTTCCCCTTTTTTCTTTCTCTATATGTGCGACGCGTGTGTATATAATTCAACTGTAATATTGGTTACTGTCACTCACAGACAGAAGTCTCCTTTGAAGTTTCCTTTGCAACTCTATCGGAGTTCAGCCTTAATTTAGGCTTACCAATCTTACTGCAGCAGCATGCGCAGCGCGCTCTTGCGCTCTGGGCGCGGCGTTCCACTGATCATTACGTACACGGATCAGATCGAACAGCAAACAGTGTAAGAGAAATACAGAACTTCATCAACCAACACCTCCCCGTGCTACAGTGACCGTTTTGTTCCTCGTTTCGCATTAGGCTACGCAGTACACACGGGACGCATGCTTCTGTCCGCGTCGTTCTCATTAATTTACTGAATGGATCAGAAAAGAAAGGCAGTGCGATATGGTGGTGGTGGAGGAGGAGGAGGCGGCTACATGTAAATGGATAGTATTCTGATAATGTGGCCGCTGTTAGAACGAGCATGTCTTCTGTTGCGTTCTAACGCGTGGGCTGCTGTGTATTGATAATGTTGTGTTTTTATGGCTGGCCATAGTGGACGTTGTGCTGCGCTGTGCCAATATTGTTTTCATATTAAGCTTGCCACATGCTTCCTGCGTAGCCTCGCGATGTGTTTTGTATAAGCACTGCGCCGGCCTCATAGCGGCACCATTTGATCCTCCCTCGGAGAACCACCACGACGGACCCCCCCCTCCCCCGCGCCATAAAGCGATAAATCGATACAACTTCGACTTGACTGTCTGACAAGTCGACTTGAAAAAATCTCAAGTCGTCAATGCCCTAGTGGAAAATGAACGTTTTGGCCGTGAGAACGATTTCTCCGGCCATGACAGGGAACTCAAGACACTGCCCTTTACACTCTGACTTCTCTCTCACCAGGTGAATGAGCCTCTAAGCTGAGCTGAATGCTCAAAACACACACACTTTGAACTGCCATAGCGGACAGACTGTGTAAAATATTCAATTAATGTCTGCACCGTGAGAAAGTTGATGTCTTGACAGATTTTTGCTTTTTAATTGCTTTGCTGTGTTATGTTCCCGGTGGATATTGTGGATTTTTATTTTGTGTGTATTCGGCTACATGGAAAATGAGTGAATGACCGTCAATTGTACTCCGAATTTAAATAAAAGGTTATGATGGTGAGATTTTGTATTCATGCGTTTGTGTTTTTGGTCCGGTTGCCAACCCCTGACCTAGGACAATGTATGGGCAGCTATAGTATGACTTTTAGACTCAAATTATGTTTTATTTTTTACCTGAGAGAGTGTGGCACATTGTCGTCCCATGTAGTAAGGTCAATGTTGACACTTCAGCCTCCTCTTCCATGTCTTCCTCTTTAATGTGTGGAGGTTGTGGTTCCTCCTGGACCAGACTGGGGCTCCTCTCCTCATGTTCAGGAGAAACCTCTTTACACACTGACAGACACAAGGAGGAGAAGAGAAAAAATATTTGTGGCTGATATGCAAAACAATCACAATGGTTATAAAACCGCCACAAATGGGTTTCGCTCCTCCTGTTCAGAACGGATCATTCACAGAAAAAAAGGATCCAGTTATTGAATTTGATCATTTTTGAACGACCCATCACTGCCACACACACACAGGATCAGTTTGGACTTGGGTTTTGCACAATTTTGCAAATATTCAAATTTCCCCCTTGTGCATAAGATCAGTATCTGCCAATCATAAAAAACAGAACAAAAACACTGTGATTGGATGGGCCTGAGCAGAGCACCACTACTGAATGGTAAAAGAACATTCTGGCCTTGACTGACAGCCCATACATCCTAATGCACTAACTACATCAAAGCGTTGACTCTTTGCGTCATGCGTCAGGTTGCGTCGGCTTGTGACCAAATGGTGCTTTAACTGCTCATATCACACCAAAGGGTCAACGTGCTCCGAGCTGCGACAGTCAATCATACAGTGCTGCCTGCAGCAGCAGTGTGGATCATTTCTGACACTTTTAATTTATCACATGATTATCACACAAATTGGGACTTTCACAACGTCGTGCACAAGGTACCCTGTCCCACTAGACACTACGCGATTAAAATTCCATAAATCTTTGAGGATTTTTCTTGAGTGGTCACATTACACGTTTTCTATTACCCGACATATTTTCGCCAGGGGAGAAATATGTTGCACAACAATTAATCTGCGTTCAGCAGTGAGTTGTTATTTCTTTGGAAATATACTGTATTCTAGAAATGAATCATTCAATCAATCAGTCAATACACGTGGGCCGTGGGCAGCTGTTCAGTTGTGCACATGCCTAAGTTGTTTTACTTACATGATACACCTGTATAGTAAGTATTAAACAATTCACTCATGAAATTAATAGGACTGCTAGTGTCTGCTTGACTTACAAATTCCTTGACTCCTTCAAAGCCTCTCTCAAAGAACACCTACGGCTGGCTGCAATTAGAAACTGACCTTTGTAAAATAAGAAAAATGTTTATTTGGCTCTTCTCTTTTTTACTCTATGTTATCTTTTTCATACATATAAATATTTTATATTATATTACATTTACATATAGATTTCAAATTGTTCCTCTTTACTGCTTATACTGTATGGAATGCTGGACCCCAAGTGGAAACAAGACCACAAGGTCTTTCGTCTGTGTTCCTTTTGGACCAATGCTTCGTCTGACTGTATTTTCTCTCTCTCTCTCATGACCCTGATCTCTCTCTGGTGCCGGCCCTGGAACCACCCTGGAGCCACGACATGCTGAACCACGCTGCTATTTGAACTAGAGGCAGACGTCTCCTGTTCTCCACAGGGAATAATTCATATATATTTACTATAGCCTTATTACTAATACCCTGTTACCACTATGTGCCATTACTTCTAGCATGTTCCTCCCTCGTATAAAACGATGCTCAACTTGATCTGAATGAAATGTCGAATCTGCTCGCCTTTTTGGTCGTCGTAGATAGCCGTTATCTCCTGGGTTCTGACCGAGCTTCCCACCCCAACGTCCACTATGTCACAAAAAAGATTTCTCATACATTTAATTTGTTAATCACAAATTTGTCAATCAATTTTGCAGCTGGCGATACCTTGCGCAGTGCAAAGGTATATAATATAACGCTGCATGTTACACTCGCCTGGATAAACTGAGGAAAAAAGAAGAGAGTTTAGCCTGTACTTCATAAAGCTTGCAACAAGCGTCACCATGCGCTGGCATGCGTCAAGACATATCACACTGAAGGGACATGTGTCGACATGCATGCATCAAGACATATCACACTGAAGGGACATGTGTCGACATGCATGCATCAAGACATATCACACTGAAGGGACATGTGTAGACATGCATGCATCAAGACATATCACACTGAAGGGACATGTGTCGACATGCATGCGTCAAGACCGCCTTGACACTTTGGTGTAGAAAGGGCCTTAGACTCTTTTAGACTTTTTACCTGAGAGAGTGTGGCACATTGTCGTCCCATGTAGTAAGGTGAATGTTGACACTTCAGCCTCCTCTTCCATGTCTTCCTCTTTAATGTGTGGAGGTTGTGGTTCCTCCTGGACCAGACTGGGGCTCCTCTCCTCATGTTCAGGAGAAACCTCTTTACACACTGACAGACAAATGGAGGAGAGAAGAGATACACAATATGTTTAAGACAAAGGCGAATATGTATATATTATAGGGATGTGAAAAAAGTCGGAAATCGACTCGATTGTCGACACGTGTTCACGGCGACACAAAAAAGTACAAGTCGACAAACCGCCTCTTTTTTCTTGAGCGTGCGCTCAAAATTGAAGATGTTTTTTTTTTCTTTTTTTTTTTTTTTTAGCTTTTTGTCGGGTTTAGCCAGGCCCGGATCTAAAATTTCACAATTGGGGGGGCAGGCGAAAACTTCATCCGGCAGCGCCATTATATTTCGGGGGTTTAGGGGGGCATTCCACCCCCCCTGTGCACAGCATTTTATCTGGCTCTGCAAATGCGACCCAAGAAAGAAAAGAAAGAAAGCAAGAAAGAAGGCGATCATGGACGCTCTTTCCCTCCCTCGACCCTCGCATTATGGATTATATCTCTGATAAAATACTGCAAAAGGTAGGCCACACAGTGACATTAGCCTAATTTAACATCGATTCTCTCAGAACACATGCACAAGGCTGTGTGCATGTGTCTCTGATCACTGTGTGTCAGTGATCAGAGACCCTCCCACAGTAGAACAACAGCCAGTCAGGGTTGATCAGAGACCCTCCCACAGTAGAACAACAGCCAGTCAGGGTTGATCAGAGACCCTCCCACAGTAGAACAACAGCCAGTCAGGGTTGATCAGAGACCCTCCCACAGTAGAACAACAGCCAGTCAGGGTTGATCAGAGACCCTCCCACAGTAGAACAACAGCCAGTCAGGGTTGATCAGGGACCCTCCCACAGTAGAACAACAGCCAGTCAGGGTTGATCATTCCCCAACAAGCTGCTCTAGATGTCAATCAGATGCCAACCATCAATCAGACCACCTGCAGAGGATTAGAAGAGCACACAAGCAACCACCCCCCCCCACTCTGACTGGTACTGTGTATCTTAAAGTGAGATCTCTAATTTAAATGTATAAATATGTGTGATATTTGGCAAATATACATATTTATGTTATCTCACATGTAGGGTTAACTAATAAATGACCCAGGGGTCATAACAAGGCACCGAACGAAAGTTTCCCTCTCGTCCACTTGCATTGTTTCCTCCGGATGCCTGATCTAGTGTGAATATATCTTATGTGTCTAACGTGATAAGTATAAGCCAATCAGAGCCAGTCTTATTCGTCGAGCAGAGCAGAGCCATCTAGTAGAGGAGCTGCGACATTGAGGGGACAAAAAACAATGCTTATGATCCCATAGACTTAAATGCATTCGGCAACCTCGGTTGTCCCAATTCAATAGAAGTGTATATATAGTAGGGGTGTGGAGATGAATCGATATAAATCGATACATCGGTACCCACGTGCGCGATGCGAGTGCATCGGTTCCGTCACTCTGTATCGATGCAATTGACGGGGGAAATCTAGATGCGTCGCGATGCATTTGCTTGAATCGGTAAAAATCGATGTTGAGCGGGGTTTTCACGATTTATTTCGCCCTATTTTATGTTTTCTAATCTGTGTTGAACGCACCATTATTGGGAAGGGAAAAGGCTCTGCCATTCGGCACCGACAGTTACGACAACTCTGCTTACTTCCTGTACAGTCCAATCGAGACTCTTCTACATAGACATCTATTGAATAGGGACAACGTGACGAGGCCCGTCAATGTCGCAGCTCTGTCTATAGTCCCCTCCCCTCCTACGCTCTGCAACAGCGGGGCAGCAGCAGCAGCAGCAGCAGCAGCAGCCAGTCAGCTCTACTACAGCTGACTGGCTGGGATCAATACATGCTACCGACGTGGAGACTAATACCCGCGACTATAAACCCCACGGATTAAACAAGAGAACTAGTGAACGAAGCACCATATTTAGCTTCATAAAATCTCTGTTGTGTCCGTGGTTGAGCTGTGTCGCTCAGTCCGTTGTTCACTGTAGCACCGACAGGTAATGATCCACACAGTGTTCCTCTCGTCTGATTCTCGAACGCAGTTGCAAATCTATGCAATCTGCGCGATCATTGTGTGTTGTTAAATAAATCTTCTGCACACGTTTTTAAAAGTGGTTTTCAACCCCCTTCGTTTTACAACTTTCCACTGTGCAGCTTTTCCTTGGAGCCTCATTTACTGTATATTCTGCAACACGATGGTGTTGCACACCGAGTCAGCGACAGTAAAAGTGCACATCCACAGCTCACATCCACAAGCTCTCAGTGACTCAGTCTCAGCGTGGTGTGAATGCAACGTGTTGTGATCTTGTAGAAGAGTGGTTTTCAACCTTTTTCATTTCAGGACCCACTATTTATTCAGCATTTGAGCCTCGGACCACCATTTGATGATATTTTAGCCCCACAGACCCAAAACTAAAGTTTTCTTTTGTTTTTGTCCACAATACCAGACTGGATTTCAGAAACAGTCCAACATACAGATCAAAATGACCATTAATCTTTTACATTTTCTAGTTGTGTAGACTTTAGGCTAATTCACATGGTGAATTACTCTTGAGAGTGTAAACATGAAACCAAATGGACCCACTAGGGCAATTTTGGTTTCATTTTACACCAATAATTGCATAATGATTGATTATATTTTTTATAATTGTAATAATAGGGTCTTTCAGGTTAAGCCAAGGACCCCTTAGGCTTAGCTGAGAGTGAGTGAGAACCAGGGACCCCCATATATACAGTATAGTATTATCTATGTGTTGATTAAGATACACATAGACTTGTTTGACAGTACTCTGTCTGCAGTGATCTGTAAATGCATGTTTTATATTGGTTTATTTTCTATTTGTATGTACATACATACAGTACATGATTAGTATACACTAATCCAACAATAACACAATAACCAGCAGAGAGCAGAGCAAAGCAGGCCCTTTATTTGTTGTTGTTTTTTTTTAAAGTTGGGAAGTTAGAGATACAGTAGGCCTACTAACCTACAGTAAAACAATACATTGTTTTGAATTTAAATGTATTGCATTTTGGCATTTTTTTGGAAAATTAATAAACCTTGAATATAAATCCTTTTTATTATGTTAAATTGCCACCAGATCGCATCATATCGCATTGTTCAGAATAAAATTCAATGGTATTGTTAAAGTATCGGTTAAGTATCGGTATAAGGGGGTGTATCGTATCGTGTCGGGGTGAATCGTATCGCATCGTATCGCCAGGTAATTCCAAATAATCGCTAAAGTATCGAATCGCTGGCAGTGCATCGAGATGCGTATCGAATCGCCCTCAGTGCTGAGATTCACATCCCTAATATATAGATGAGCCGCCATTGAAGTGGCCCCATGAAGTGAACAGAGTTTTCGCGTAACTAAAGGCTCTGGCCTCTTGTAAGCAGACTGACAGAAAACCAGCGGTGTTGTTGCTGCACACACACTCGCACTTGAGCTGCGGTAAAATACGCTCTCAAACACAATGATACGAGGACGACAGCGTGACTGTTTCTTTTTTGAATAAATAGTGGGCCCTGGTATGAAAAAGGTTGAAAACGACTGTGGTAAAGGACGAGGACGAAAACAAAAACATTGAGGTGAAGTGTAGACAGCAAGCATTGTCCTCAGCAAAGAAAATCTTAATACAGCCCATGCTCAGCATTTTGCCATTAAAGGGAAATTCCACCCCTTTTAAAAAATGGTCTTAAAAGAAAAATCATTAACATGGCAAAACACAACCTCCATTTCTAGTAAACACAGAATGGGGAGATCTTTATCATCTCCACGCAACATCTCTAAGTCATATTAATGTCAGTAAAATGTTGAAAATGGGAGGAATTCCTCTTTAAACTTGTAACCACGAATACCACAGAACAACACCCCTTTTTTGTATGTTTAAAAAAAATAAGGTAAAGTAACGCTCCTTACTTTCATAATTTAGTAAGGAATAAAGTAGTTAGTAGTAGTAGTTACTTTTTCAGGGAAGTAACTATAACTCCCTTACTTTTTAAAAGTAACTTCCCCAACACTGGTCACAGGGCAGGGTGTTCATTATCCTCCCATACAGATGCAAATACAGTGGCATTCATTCATTATTGAACTAGCCTAGAAAATAAAATGTAATATACTTGCATTGTTGTCTTTATCGTGTTATGGCATTACTGGTATTTATGTAAGTATTTAGTTAGCCCACATTGTGACAAACAGAAGGAGAAAGGAGGAGGAAGAAAGATATAGTGATGTGGTGTTAGTGAGGCTTATACATTAGATATAGTGATGTGGTCTTATACATTAGATATAGTGATGTGGTCTTATACATTAGATATAGTGATGTGGTCTTATACATTAGATATAGTGATGTGGTGTTAGTGAGGCTTATACATTAGATATAGTGATGTGGTCTTATACATTAGATATAGTGATGTGGACTTATACATTAGATATAGTGATGTGGTGTTAGTGAGGCTTATACATTAGATATAGTGATGCTTATACATTAGATATAGTGATGTGGTGTTAGTGAGGCTTATACATTAGATATAGTGATGTGGTCTTATACATTAGATATAGTGATGTGGTGTTAGTGAGGCTTATACATTAGATATAGTGATGTGGTCTTATACATTAGATATAGTGATGTGGTGTTAGTGAGGCTTATACATTAGATATAGTGATGTGGTCTTATACATTAGATATAGTGATGTGGTCTTATACATTAGATATAGTGATGTGGTCTTATACATTAGATATAGTGATGTGGTCTTATACATTAGATATAGTGATGTGGTGTTAGTGAGGCTTATACATTAGATATAGTGATGTGGTCTTATACATTAGATATAGTGATGTGGTGTTAGTGAGGCTTATACATTAGGTATAGTGATGCTTATACATTAGATATAGTGATGCTTATACATTAGATATAGTGATGCTTATACATTAGATATAGTGATGCTTATACATTAGATATAGTGATGTGGTGTTAATGAGGCTTATACATTAGATATAGTGATGTGGTCTTATACATTAGATATAGTGATGTGGTGTTAGTGAGGCTTATACATTAGATATAGTGATGTGGTCTTATACATTAGATATAGTGATGTGGACTTATACATTAGATATAGTGATGTGGTGTTAGTGAGGCTTATACATTAGATATAGTGATGTGGTCTTATACATTAGATATAGTGATGTGGTCTTATACATTAGATATAGTGATGTTGTCTTATACATTAGATATAGTGATGTGGTCTTATACATTAGATATAGTGATGTGGTCTTATATAGTGATGTGGTGTTAATGAGGCTTATACATTAGATATAGTGATGTGGTGTTAATGAGGCTTATACATTAGATATAGTGATGTGGTCTTATACATTAGATATAGTGATGTGGTGTTAATGAGGCTTATACATTAGATATAGTGATGTGGTCTTATACATTAGATATAGTGATGTGGTGTTAGTGAGGCTTATACATTAGATATAGTGATGTGGTCTTATACATTAGATATAGTGATGTGGTCTTATACATTAGATATAGTGATGTGGTCTTATACATTATAGATTGTAAATAAAATCACCCCCCCCCCCTCCCCTCTTTGTACATTTCTCTTTTCCCTTTTTACCTCCACTATGATTTTACCTCCATGATTTGCTGCTTCTGACTTCACTGAAGTAGTTGTTTTGTATGTATTTGAATGCCTTAATGAAATGAACAAGTTGGCCACTATTGTAAACAAGTGTATGCTTAACTAGTGTGTCCAATCAGCTCTGTCAGATTTGATGTAGTCGTATTTGAATTGTACTGTAATTCTCCAAGCTGTTATCAGTTTTGTTGCAGTGTGTACTTGACTTGTACTGTAACTCTCATCTCTGTCAATAAAAAATTCATTCATTCATTCATGACATTGATTGGGACTTGTTGATGTTGGAAAGCTGGATAGAACTTTGGAGAGGACTGGATGCCGTGGGCTGCCGCGCGTTAATATCCAGATGTTGCAGTGTAGTGGTAGTAGAAATAAGTTGTTGGCGACTCGGACCGTAATAGCGCGTGTGTCAACGCGCTGTGCCGAGAGTATATACTAGCAGGCGGATACTAGCAGGAGAGAACGTTACCTGTGTGGATCAGTCGGCAGTCGCTTGGAAGACGAAACAGCAAGAGCAGAGAACACTGTACCCCGCGCCAATGGCTGTACCCGTAAGGGGAGGTGATACGGCAAACTGTGACCTCAATAAATGTGTCTCCGTGACACGTGATGTTACATGTGATGTTTTTTTTATCTGTATCCGGTGACACGTCATATGCGCGAAGATTAGTTTTTGACACAAAAGTATTAAAATTAAAATGATGGGTATAATATTTTGTGCTTCTAAGCCGCGCATATTGGTGCTGGATGACAGGGCTGTGTGACTCGAGGTTCATTTAGGTTGTCCGTGCGCCGTGGCGTTACGCAAATGGAGACAAATGACACAGTACATTGCACAGGATGTAACAGACAGACAGACACGATTCCTATAATTATATAGAGAGATTAGTCAGCTGCCTGATAGTAGAGAGACAGTGATTGACAGCATTTTTATTTAGATTAGTTCTATTCTTTATTCCCCATTCAGGGTTCTGTACAGTATGTACAGTATCCAAACATTCATTGTTTTATATAAATATGAGTTCTTTCCAGAAAACTTAGGTCAGGCCTAAATGGGTTAAAGAGAGTCAGAAATTGACTGGTGCAGCTGCTACTATTTATTTTATGTTTATTTATGTGGCAAAGCGGTGCTAATGTGCACAACGCACACTACTGGCTGCTATAGTGTTTTTTATGTTTATTAAGTGGCAAAGTGATGCCAATGGTGCTTCAGAGTTGGAATGTTGTGTCACTGTTGACTCTACCGTTTGTTTTGTTCACTTTTGTTACAGACAGGTTGACTGAAAAAGTATAAAAAAAAAAAAAAACAGGTCTTGAATGAAGACATTCGTTTAAGGCAGCAGTTTGTCTACCATGTACTACTGTCAATGTGACTGTATCACTGCATAATCATATCGGCAGCAAATCTTTGCACAATTCACAAAGAAAAAAAGTCTATTTTTATTCCAGCTAAAAATATATACAGGTATATCGGTTGCAAATCGGTTATCGGTGGTTGTATTCCTATATTCCCATTGCTGACCTGTCTGTCTAGCATCAAATGCTGGATGAGTGAGAACTTTCTCAAACTAAACGAGGATAAAACAGAAGCTCTCATAATTGGCTCCAGTGAGCAGAAAGAATCAATACTAAGCAGACTTGGCATTCTGATTGTAGAAAGTAATAGTACAGTAAAGAACTTGGGGGTCTTCATTGACTCCGAATTGAATTTTAATTCACACATTAATCATGTCACCAAGATTGCCTTTATTCACCTTAGAAACATTGCACGAATCAGGGCCTATCTGACAATGGATGATGCTAAAACCCTGATCCACGCCTTTGTATTTTCTCGGCTTGACTACTGCAATGCACTTTTTTCTGGTCTCAAGAAAACAACTGACAGATTACAACTACCGTATTTTCCGGACTATAAGGCGCACCTAAAAGCCTTTAATTTTCTCAAAAATCCACACTGCGCCTTATAATCCAGTGCGCCTTATATATGGATTGTTTGACTGCAGTAGCTTCTCTTCTATGTTAACTGTAGTAGCTTCTATTCTCTGCGCCTTATAATCCAGTGCGCCTTATATATGAAAACAGTTCTAAATGGTGCGCCTTATAATCCAGTGCGCCTTATATATGAAAACAGTTCTAAAAGGTGCGCCTTATAATCCGGTGCGCCTTATAATCCGGTGCGCCTTATAGTGTGGAAAATACGGTAGTCCAAAAAGCGGCAGCCAGAGTTTTAACTAAAACTAAGATGAGAGAACATATTACTCCTGTCCTAGCCTCACTACATTGGCTACCGGTTGTGTTTAGAATTGATTTTAAAATTCTTTTACTTGTCTATAAAGCGCTTAATGGTCTTGCACCTTCATACCTACATGACTGCCTGCCTAAGTATGTCCCAGGCCGTCCCCTCAGGTCTTCCACTGCAGGCCTGCTTGCGGTGCCTAAAATGGCAACTAAAAAACACGGTGAAGCAGCCTTTTGCTTCTATGGACCGACAGCGTGGAACAAACTAAAAACACGGTGAAGCAGCCTTTTGCTTCTATGGACCGACTGGAACAAACTAAAAACACGGTGAAGCAGCCTTTTGCTTCTATGGACCGACGGCGTGGAACAAACTCCCATTATACATTCGACAGGCAGCCTCTGTAGACATTTTTAAAGCACAGCTCAACACGTCCTTCTATGCACTTGCTTTTAACTGATTCTCTGTGATTTTATATTTTATGATTTTATATTTTATGCCTTCTTTCAGGTCCTCACTGTACTGCTTCTTTGATGTATTTTAATGTTCTCTTTAATTCATTCCCACTATCTTTTGTCTTCTCTATTGCAATGTAAAGCACTTTGAGCTGCATTTTATGTCATGAAAGGTGCTATACAAATAAAGATTATTATTATTGTTATTATATCGTATCATATCGGTCCCAAAATTTCATATCGGTTGGGCTCTAATAAGTTACTTTTTCAGATAAGTGATCCTATAGTTATAGTTCAAGTGACCTATAACTCTTTAGTCTTTAAAATCAACTTCCTCAACACTGATTACAATGTTTTTAGCGCTTCATTGTATGTTGTAAAATGTATTGTAACTCCAGATTAAATTGTAAACTTTTCACCATTGTAAGTCGCTCTGGATTAAGAGCGTCTGCTAAATGCCTAAATTGTAATGTAGCATATCCAGGTGTACCAGTATATGCAAATGCATCTAGTATTGCATGTTAAAACACCATTCATTTCACTGAGGAATGTAGGTCTGAACAAATTACTATAGTGGAAAATTTAAAAGTTGAACACGATTTTTGTTTTCAATTTGAGTGCCCCGAGACTCTAAGATACGTTGCATGCCATCATGCTATTGATACGATAAAAAATGTGATCATGCCAGTGAGTTAAGAATACTTCCTAATACAGAAAAATGGTATCTCACACTGGTCCATTTAGTAGAGGCTGTCTATGGAGAGCATCTTGAAGTGTTGACAGAAAACATGTGTAAAGTGAATGTTTTGGCCGTGAGAACGATTTCTCCGGCCATGACAGGGAACTCAAGACACTGCCCTTTACACTCTCACTTCTCTCTCACCAGGTGAATGAGCCTCTAAGCTGAGCTGAATGCTCAAAACACACACACTTTGAACTGCCATAGCGGACAGACTGTGTAAAATATTCAATTAATGTCTAAACCGTGAGAGAGTCTTGACAGATTTTTGCTTTTTAATTGCTTTGTTGTGTTATGTTCCCTGTTGATATTGTGGATTATTGTTTTGTGTGTATTCGGCTACATTGAAAATGAGTGAATGACCCTCAATTGTAATCCGAATTGAAATAAAGGTTATGATGGTGAGATTTTGTATTCATGCGTTTGTGTTGTTGGTCCGGTTGCCAACCCCTGACCTAGGACAATGTATGGGCTGTATATAATATGACCTTTAGACTCAAATTGTTTTATTATTTACCTGAGAGAGTGTAGCACATTGTCGTCCCATGTAGTAAGGTCAATGTTGACACTTCAGCCTCCTCTTCCATGTCTTCCTCTTTAATGTGTGGAGGTTGTGGTTCCTCCTGGACCAGACTGGGGCTCCTCTCCTCATGTTCAGGAGAAACCTCTTTACACACTGACAGACACAAGGAGGAGAGAAGACAAACAGTCACCTTCTGGCCAAAAAGGTGCATTTTATCCTGTCTTCCATGTGCATCACCGTTCGGCAGAACAATGTTTTGAGAATTGAAAGTCAAAGGCGGAAATACAATGTGTGAGTACTTTATATTTAATATCAGAGATTTTAACATTTTTGAATGTACGTACATGTAGCAACCCACACGAAACTTGATTAAAGCTCCTAATATGTGATTTTATTGTAAAAAATAATAATGATGTAGTTTTAATTGTTTTTCATTAAGTCTTCCTTTAAATAAATCATCTCATAAAAATCTGAATCATATTAAAGTGAAATCAGCTTCAATCTGGCCGCCGATTGCCACAATATGCTCAGATATGGACTTAATTGCGTGTGCGCAAATCCACACGCACCCCTGTATTTTGAACATTATTTACAAGAGAACAATCGCAACGTTAGCCGAAGATGCTAACTCGGATAGCATCGACCACGGTTTAAGTGTATTAATCAATGGATTAAACAAAGCTCGGCTGTACGTCTTTGGCTACCTTTACCTACAGGTAAATGCTTGTTTACATCTCAGCTTATCGGCTTTGGCACTTAAACAGTTAATTATCAAGGCATACCACTTGTTCACTCAAATGAAAAGTGATTCATTAAAAGACTGAGCACCATGTATTTTTATCTATATGGCAAAATCTTATTTGAAAGAGTGGGCTGGATATTACAATATTCTCAGATGTTTTTATTATATAAAATATGACAGAGCTGAGCTAGTAAAGTAATCAAATCAACTCATTAGTATTACTCTCATTATAAAATAAATCAAGTTATATGATGTTATGTTATGATGTTATATTACCAAGCAAGGGTGGTATTTAAAAAAAAAGGAAAATGTTAAAGGGGGCGTGGCATGCCCCCCCAGGGAGCTCACAAATGGTAATTTAGATGCTAACCTTTGCTGTGACGTCACGCAGCAGGTGTAACTTCCCCCATAGTCAGTGCTAGCATAGCAACAGGCTAGTTGTTTTGACATTACATATGGCTTCATACTTGGTCAAACATCCACTTGAAAATTATTATTTTCACTAACATCTTATTTACAATGACATTGGGTTGAGGTGTTGTTGTTTACACTAACTGTTGCATAATCGCTATTTCAAACGTTAGTCCCATGGTACCGGGCCACGTATGTGTGTCTCCCTGCTCAGCTTCAGTAACAGGCTAAAATGTATATCTTCATGGATATCTCCCAACATATGTCAACATGCAAGGTGGAAGAGTTCTTTCCCTTGATATTTCGTTTTGACAACGGATAATACTACTACGCTATTAAGACAGATACAGCTGAAAAATTGAGCAGCGGTGGACTGAAGAATCGAGCTGCTGCTGGCCCACTGCCGATCACAAACGCCAGAGCAGCGACGGACCTTCCCCTCCTCTCCTCAGACAGAGGTGAGGAGGAGGCACGGGCATGCCATGACTGCCCCACCAAACACCACTAAACCAACTGCCATTTTCGGCTGCCCCCCCAATTCGGATATGTTACATCCGGGCCTGATACTTTCAGTGCGAGGGGAGGGACTTTGCGACACTCTGTGTGTGTGTGTGTGTGTGTGTGTGTGTGTGTGTGTGTGTGTGTGTGTGTGTGTGTGTGTGTGTGTGTGTGTGTGTGTACCGGCACTGCTGCATAGACACGTTGCTAGATGGAGGTGAATGCGACCGTTGGACTCGAGTGTGATATTTGATACAGCAATAGAAACCCCACGCCAACGTCATTTGCATTCTAACTGAAATATTCGACCAAAACATCTTTTTGTTCAATGAGGTTTGCTAGGAATATGAAGCCATAAAAAACGTTGAAACCACTATAGAGCTGCGCAGTGACGTCACCGCCCCGGTTCCGGAAGTCTTTTCCCCATTCATTTTTCTCATAGACTTTTCGAAAATAATTTATATCAAGACGATTACGCCGCGGCCAAAGCCAACTCAGGTCGTGACAAATCATGACAACAAACACAATATCGTCATATAATATATAATTGGGAAGAAGTAGAAAACGGCATGATACAAGACTTTTTGTTTCGTTTTTCATCTTAGAAATTATTTTATTGTCCCAAAAGTTTGTGTGTGTCATCATGATTCGTCACGACTCGAGTTGGCTGTGTCCGCGGCGTAATCGTCTTGATATAAATTATTTTCGAAAAGTCTATGAGAAAAATGAATTGGGAAAAGACTTCCGGAACCGGGGCGGTGACGTCACTGCGTATCTCTATAGCAACAGACAGCTAGTGCAGTAGTAGTGGTAGTCTGGTAGGCAGGTAGGATGCCTCACTATAAACCACTATATAACAGACATACAGTAGTAGTGGTAGTCTGGTAGGATACCTCACTATAAACCACTATATAACAGACATGCAGTAGTAGTGGTAGTCTGGTAGGCAGGTAGGATACCTCACTATAAACCACTATAGCAACAGACATGCTAGTGCAGTAGTAATGGTAGTCTGGTAGGATACCTCACTATAAACCACTATATAACAGACATGCTAGTGCAGTAGTAGTGGTAGTCTGGTAGGATGCCTCACTATAAACCACTATATAACAGACATGCTAGTGCAGTAGTAGTGGTAGTATGGTAGTCTGGTAGGATACCTCACTATAAACCACTATATAACAGACATGCTAGTGCAGTAGTAGTGGTAGTCTGGTAGGATGCCTCACTATAAACCACTATATAACAGACATGCTAGTGCAGTAGTAGTGGTAGTCTGGTAGGATGCCTCACTATAAACCACTATATAACAGACATGCTAGTGCAGTAGTAGTGGTAGTATGGTAGTCTGGTAGGATGCCTCACTATAAACCACTATATAACAGACATGCTAGTGCAGTAGTAGTGGTAGTCTGGTAGGATGCCTCACTATAAACCACTATATAACAGACATGCTAGTGCAGTAGTAGTGGTAGTCTGGTAGGATGCCTCACTATAAACCACTATATAACAGACATGCTAGTGCAGTAGTAGTGGTAGTCTGGTAGGATGCCTCACTATAAACCACTATATAACAGACATGCTAGTGCAGTAGTAGTGATAGTCTGGTAGGATGCCTCACTATAAACCACTATATAACAGACAAGCTAGTGCAGTAGTAGTGGTAGTCTGGTAGGATGCCTCACTATAAACCACTACATAACCAGGGGTGCACACTATTTTGGTCCAGTACTCAGAGGAGCACCTGGAGATGTTACTTGGTGCTCCCAAAATGCGGTGACCCGCATCGCCAGGCCCTGAGACCCCTTTTTTCCACTCCGTACATCCTGATCAATGTACAATATTACAGTACAGGGCGATAGTTTGGGCGCTGCAATAGTGGCTAGCCTAGTAGTAGCACTACTAAGTGCACTCTACATCCATTCAAATACTAGTAGTATTTTAGACTTTAGTTAGAATTATTTCATTTTTTACTGACCCAGTCGGGCAGTCATTGTGAGCCCCAGCTGTGTGGTGCTCAAAGGAGCTTTCCACCCCTGGATTGGGAGCTCATTGTAGGATTTTTGGTGCTCCTGAGCACCGGAGCACCACTTATGTGCACCCCTGTATATAACAGACATGCTTGTGCAGTAGTACTAGTAGTCTGGTAGGATAGCTCACTATAAACCACTATATAACAGACATACAGTAGTAGTGGTAGTCTGGTAGGACGCCTCACTATAAACCACTATATAACAGACATGCTAGTGCAGTAGTACTAGTAGTGGTAGTCTGGTAGGACGCCTCACTATAAACCACTATATAACAGACATACTAGTTCAGTAGTACTAGTAGTGGTAGTCTGGTAGGCAGGTAGGACGCCTCACTCAGTCGCCAGCCGATTGGACCGTCAGGTGCAGTCTCTCGCAAAGTATCTACAAAACTGGGCAGTTTGGCCTTGGGTCCCACACCAGTCCTGCATTGCCTGATTGCACTGGGAGGACTCCACTCTTATCAATGCTAAGCCCCTCCCATGGACCATACCAATCCCTGAATTGATTCCACAATTACCCCAGTTAAACAATGTCCAGAGACATCACAGTTTTCATCTACACATTTAAAGTGTCACACAGACTACTGATCAAAATATCCACAGCATATAAACATAATTAGTACTCAATGTCCTATTTACATTGTTGGTAGGTTCCCTGAACACATACCCACAGTTGGTTTGTTCCCTACTATGGAACCAACAGTCAATTATTCATCAATCCTCCCACAAACAATCACATAATATAACCCAAACAACATAGCTCTGCATCAAATAACACATTCAACCCTTAATGGTGATAAAAATCAGTCCCAGTGGCAGGCTGAACTGCCACAATGAATCTCATCAAATATATCAATATATGGCAAATATTACAATTTATTGGATATTGGATGTCATTAATGTCAGTAATGTCGCCACCTATATCATATGGTGAGCTACCCATATCTCCCAGCCCTAGTTATGAAAGAAAGGCACTCTGCGCATCACGACTACAGGGCCGGGTTTAGCCAGCCCTACTAGGGTGGGCTGGAAGAATGGCAGGGTGGGCAACTCCAGAGCAGTGGTTTTCAATCTTGTTGACACCATGTCCCACTATTTATTCTGCATTTGAGCCACGGACCACCATTTGATGACATTTTAGCCCCACAGACCCCAAAACTAAAGATTGTTTTTGCTTTAGTCCACAATTCCAGGCTGGATTTGGGGAGGAAAAAAAAAACAGTCAAACATACAGATCAAAATGACCAATAATCTTCTACATTCTCTAGTTTTGTAGACTTGGGCTAATTCACACAGTGAATATTTTAACTCTTGAGAGCTTGCGGGTCCATTTGGTTTCATATTTACCCTCTCAAAGATCTGGTTAACCAACATCATTTAGCTGGGGACCACCTGGAACTCTCTCAAGGACCACTGGTGGTCCCCAGACCACTGATATTACCTTCCATTGGGTGGGCAGGATGCACGTTCGCCCCCCCCCCCCCTCTAGATCCGGCCCTGCACTACTACAACGATTCCATGAAGAATGTGTGAAAAGTGTTGAAGTGTTCCTTTCCCATACCTGTCCTGTCCAATATGACTCTAGGCTGTAAAAGGACGTCCAGTAGTTTGTCTTGTCTCTCCAGCAGAGTTTCTAACAGAGTGCACACGAATCCTGCCGCGGTGCTGAGGCGCTCCAACACAAACACTCTGACAACTTCACCAACATCACCGTTAAGCTGTTGTTCCAAAACGCACAATATCTCCTCTCCCACCGACGTCAGGTGTTCACTAACGGACAGCCTCAGCTTTAGAGACGCACTTTGACGCATTTTACTGAGTTTTTCACACATTCTTCGACACCGCACTGAGTTGTTCGTTCCTCGCCGCCATGAGCTAAAAAACAACAACAACAAAACGCATGCGCAACCCAACGTGGTTGAAGCCAGAAGAGTTGCGACATTGAGGGTCAGAAACTGAGCGCTAGAGTTGTTGTTCATGCAGGCTGAAAGGGACAAACTGGAGTTGAAAATACATTGTTTTCAACGACGGCGGCGCAAATAAGAGCTATGTTAGGGAAAGTGTGCAAGAGGTCAACTGTTTTAAAGTATTAATGTACAATAACAACTAAAGTCTCTTAATGTTTATGTTGTACAATTACTACAAAACGATCTAAAATAAAGTGATTTAAGATCATTAAAACTGTGCTGTTGCCTGAATCCAATCAGCAGGTCTAAATTCTCATCTCGACTTGTCCCTATTTGTTGTCCCCATTCTCAATAGAAGTCTATGTAGATGAGCCTCCATTAGACTGTTGTCTCCATTCTCAATAGAAGTCTATGTAGATGAGCCGCCATTAGACTGTTGTCTCCATTCTCAATAGAAGTCTATGTAGATGAGTCTCCATTAGACTGTTGTCTCCATTCTCAATAGAAGTCTATGTAGATGAGTCTCCATTAGACTGTTGTCTCCATTCTCAATAGAAGTCTATGTAGATGAGTGTCCATTAGACTGTTGTCTCCATTCTCAATAGAAGTCTATGTAGATGAGTCTCCATTAGACTGTTGTCTCCATTCTCAATAGAAGTCTATGTAGATGAGTCTCCATTAGACTGTTGTCTCCATTCTCAATAGAAGTCTATGTAGATGAGTCTCCATTAGACTGTTGTCTCCATTCTCAATAGAAGTCTATGTAGATGAGTCTCCATTAGACTGTTGTCTCCATTCTCAATAGAAGTCTATGTAGATGAGCCGCCATTAGACTGGCCCCATGAAGTGAACGGAGTTGGCGTAACTCTGTCTATTTCCAAGGCTCTGTTTCCGAGGCTCTGCACGTACGTAGGGCTATGATAAAAATAAAGAGGATAGTGCACGGGGGCGTGGCGCAGGCTGGTGCCGGAGGTTTGCACATGCTCAGTGTAAACAGGAACTGCTATGGTGGAATGTTCCAGCAGGGGCGCTAGAATTACTGAACCTGAAGTGAAATGATAAAAAATAATATAAAAAGAGAATACTATAATGCTTCTGTCTTTAGTTTAAATATTATGTCAAGTTAACTACTGTGTGGAGGAAAAAAACTGTTTATAACAGACTGAAAGACAAGGGCAAGTAGCCTACATTTACTGAATGGAAATGTTTTGTAGATTTTCCCTGTTCGTGATGGTTGCTTGCTTTAATTACAGACAGTACAACAGTGTCAACTTTTATTTTTGTGAATTTAACCAGTGGATGGATTATATAAAATGTTTGAAAAGGGAATCGTGACGCTGTTCAATTCACTACTACTCTGGATCTCATTGTTTACATCACAAGTTATGGGATTTGTATCTAGCGCCTCTGCTGGAACATTCCACCATAGCAGTTCCTGTTTACACTGAGCATGTGCAAACCTCCGGCACCAGCCTGCGCCACGCCCCCGTGCACTATCCTCTTTATTTATCATAGACGTAGGGGTGCGACCGGCGCATGAGGGTGACGTAGGCTGCGCTGCTCTGATTGGTTCTCTCCTCGCCACAGAGCGCAAACTCCGTTCACTTCATGGAGCCAGTCCAATGGAGGCTCTCCTACATAGACTTCTATTGGATAGTGACAGCCGGAAGTTACTGAATGCATTGAAGCCTATATGGGCTTGTGTGAGTACATGACCCCTTAATGTCGCAACTCTTCTACTAGATGGCTCTTTGTGTGTGTGTGTGTGTGTGTGTGTGTGTGTGTGTGTGTGTGTGTGTGTGTGTGTGTGTGTGTGTGTGTGTGTGTGTGTGTGTGTGTGTGTGTGCATGCGCGCACTCTCTCTCTCATACATTATGAGTTATAAATGACTTTAATATGTTTTAAGGAGCTCCAAAATGATGGATTTGACACCCATCTGAAAATATTTAGCTCCAAGGACCTTTTTGGAGGTCCCTGGAAGCAAAACTTTCCCTGGAACCAAACTGTTGTTCCTGGAACTAAAATGTGTTACATTCATCGCAACTTTTTGGTCAAATCAGAAGGCCCGACTCTGCATATCAAAAGTCAGAGTAATTCACTTATCTTTATCCATTACCAATATTAACAACAATAATAATAATAACACTAGCTCTCTTTGGTTTATAAAAAGTAACAAGCTTTGTCCCTGTAAAATGTTCATGATATTTTTCAATAACTAAAACACCTAAAGGACTTCCCATTCAGATTGGGTTAAAGGGGTTTTAAAAGGTTTTGTTAAAGGGGCTGTGAATTGAAAAATACATTTTTAGACCACAGTCGTGGTCATTATATAGCCATACCCAACAATACCTGCCAAAAAATGGGATTGAAATGAATTATTAACTGTTGTGTATTTTTAAATAAAAACTCCATAAAAGTCATGATGACATATCCATTATCACACCAATAAAAGCCAATAGAAGATAAACTGACCTGTTTGTTTCCCATTTCTGAACAGTCGTCCAAAATCACAGGTGTCTTGATTACAGTCAGAAATACTCTGTTTTTAATCCCATAATAATAATTAATAATAAGATAATAATAAAGAAGAAGAAGACCATGCCACGCCCCCTGCACTATCCTTCTTGTAGTATTACGCAGAAGCGGGGATCGAACCCGGGACTCCCACTCGCCAGTCCAACGCACAACAAGTCGCGCCAATAGGGCTGAGCCCGATGGGGGGGCTGTTGTGGCTGGCTCATGGCTGGGTGCTACATTCACCCCCTTGATCTTTTGGAGCGCGTCCTCGCGCTTCACACTTCACACCGCGGACCGCCGTACACGATGTCCCTCATGTGGACGGGTATATTGGGAAGAACACCCGCACTCCAAATCCTGCCAACTACGCCAGATTGTAGTATTACGCAGAAGCGGGGATCGAACCCGGGACTCCCACTCGCCATGGGGATGGATACAACATATGTTAAAAAATGTGGGACAAAAATTGATTGGGTAACATCCATATTCATTAGACACTTTAGGGATTCTAAAAAAGTAGATTAGAAAAATATATCTTTCGGGTGCATGGGACCCCTACCTTCCTACCAGACTATTACCACTTGTAGTAGCTTAAACAATGAACATTTCATTTTGGCACTTTTGTTGAGAGTGCAACCACACATTTTAGCAGTTGGATAAATAACAATTACAATTGTGGATGAAATAATTCCAATAGTTAGTTTCCCAAACTTATGTGGGCTAGTTTGCTGTGAAAAGTACACATTTCACTTTGTATTTGCACTCACACTGTAAACTACACTATTACTAGATGTCAAAAATAACCACATCAACAAGATATAACTCAGTATAACTCAGTTTTACTTTTTCTCCCACAGAAAGTTCCGGTATACTTCATACAGACAATACGTTTTCTGGAATTGGGGAAGACTTGGCAGGTACAACAGAATTCCAATTCCCTAATGTTCGGTCAAAGCAATCCGTGACAGATTCCCAAATGATGCAGGGATGCCATACACTGGATTCAAGCTGCCATGATGGAAAAAGAAAAACAGTTGTAACTATTGGCAGACAAATAAATTAACTCATGTTTCTAACACTAATGTCTTCAGGTTATTTCATTTCTACATGACTGCTTGGTCATAATATGCTTATTTGTACAACTTTAAATTAACATGGAGACACAAAACTATTTTGCAAGAGTAATTCATTATATTTTCATCATACATTCCTTATTGCAATATGATACCAGCTACATTTTTAATAATCTATTTACAACATGCTCAGGAAACTAAAACCTTGGTGGAGGCTTTCACTGAATGAACAAAGTAAAGTTATTGTAAAAGGAAATGTAGCGTAGGTGTGTCCTGCTGATGAATCCTTCCTGAAGCGGCTGACATATGAGGAAACGGCAGCGCTCAACTCTGGGCGGTTTGCCTTGTGGCACAACAGTGGAGCGGAGGGGCAGCAGGCATTGGCAGGCTGTCACTGTCTTCAGACACTTTTGAAGATACCATCTCCATGACCTTTGTTGTGTATTCTGTAACAAAACATAAATAAAAAGCAATGTTGCGGTAACAGACAGACACTTTGGGCTCCATTTTCGTTACATGCTAAACCCCTTATCCCAAATCCCTTATTTTGTTTTTACTATTTTGAAAAAAGTTTTTGGAATATTTCAACATGTCAATCTATTAACACATTGTGAGCTTGTAAACTGGCCATTTTAACTACTGAACTAATGTTGTTTTTAAATAGTTTAAGGCAAAGAAGTTAAGGGATAAGGAGTTTAGCGGTAACGAAAACGGAGCCCATTGTCTCTTCAAGTATATATTGGGACCGCACTGAAACGCAGGGTGACTTACTTTGTCATACTGAATTTCTGGAGTGTGCGTTTAGTATTTACCTTTGAAGGTTACTTTTTGTATTTTTTTGTATTGACACGCACCATATTGGAGAATGTCCCCTTGCTGGGATCTAGAGAGACACACACATACCTGTAAATGTTCTTTTGTATAGTACTAGTCCTATACCCGTTGTGAAATATATGATCTGGAAATGATGTATAGATGACATTGATTGGGAGGGAATTGTTGATGTTGGAAAGTTGGGTTGAACTTGGGCACAAAAGTAATGTTATAGACCTATAGGCCTACATACCTACATATGAAGTAGCCTATGCTCAGTCACACAGCCTGGTAGGCTACTCCCAAAAATATTTTTTGAGTCGCACAGATGAAAGGCTAGGGCAGATTGTGTGCACAATGTGTTTTTTAAGCTCTTGCTGGGGAAACGCAGGGCTTTAGCAACCGACGATGTGAGCTTGTAGACTGCCTATTTTTGGGTGTTCGGAAATGCGCCCTAAACGGACTGGTGTGCCCTGTTGTTGTTTCATGTATAGCTGTGGTGTATTTGGGGCATTTGGTGGTCGCCGTTTGTTTATTCACACTTGTGTGTTTGGTGCACGCACTGAGCAACCCTAGGCTGGAGACGGGGTTGGCTGGCTATGGGTAATCACTGTATTGGGTCCCCTAACTTTTCCGTGTATGCCGTGGCCGCCGTACTTAATGAATATCCAGGCAGACGTGTAGATTTTAGTGGTAGAAGAAATGAGTCGTAGCCTCGTAGGTGACCGTAGTAGCGCGTATGCTGGAGATGGGGTTGGCTGTGTGGAAGGCATGATCGAGTCACAGCTGTGTCTCGAGCGCTCCCGTTCAATGAAAAGCAATCCAACTGATGTGAGCTAGGAAGCTAGGCTATGGCTAACGGTTAAGCACTGTACTGTGGTCCCCTAACTTTTCCGTGTAAAAGTTTTGAGAGAAGTGGATGTCTTGGCCGCCGTGCGTAATGTGTAGATTTCAATGGTAGTACCGGTAGAAATAAGTCGTAGGTGAGCGTTAGCGCGTGTGTCCTCGCACCATGGCCGAGAGAACGCAAAGGGAGGCGATTCCGTGTTGCACGACAAACTGTGACCACAAATAAATGTGTGTCCGTGTCACGTGATCTGCGCGGTGATGAGCTTTTAATGCAAATCTATTAAATTAAAAAGATTGGTATAATGTTAAGTGTTTGTAAGTAGCGCACATTGGTGCTGGATGACAGGGCTGTGCTACGCGAGGTTCATTGAGGCTATACGTACGCCGTGGCATGTGTGGGTGATCCTCATTGTACAGTGCATTTGCGCAGGTAACAGACACACATTCCTAGAATTATATAGAGAGATAGACTGTATATAGAGGCCGTTCTCAGTCCCATACTCAGAAAGGAGCGGCCATCTTGTTGGTAAACAAGTGTGAAGTGTTCAATGGAATGCATTCTACTAAAACTACTACTACTAGCAGTACTACGACTAGCACCACTCCTCCTACTACTACTACTGCTGACAGTACTACCACTATTACTACTACTACTACTACTAGTACTACTACTACTGGCAATACTACTAGTGGCAGTACTACTACTACAAGCCCCACTACTACTGGCAGTACTACCACTACTACTAGCAGTACGACTACTGGCAGCACTACTACTACTGGCAGTACTACCACTACTAGCAGTACTACTACTGGCAGTACTACTACTACTACTACTAGCAGTACGACTACTACTACTAGCACTACTACTACTACTACTACTACTACTACTACTGCTGACAGTACTACCACTATTACTACTACTACTACTACTACTACTACTAGTACTACTAATACTGGCAGTACTACTAGTGGCAGTACTACTACTACAAGCCCCACTACTACTAGCAGTACGACTACTGGCAGTACTACTACTAGCAGTACTACTACTACTACTAGCAGTACTACTACTGGCAGTACTACCACTACTAGCAGTACTACTACTGGCAGTACTACTACTACTACTACTAGCAGTACGACTACTACTAGCACTACTACTACTACTACTAGCAGTACAACTACTACTACTACTACTACTACTACTACTATCAGTACTACTACTACTACTACTACTAGCAGTACTACTGCTATTACATGCTAACTAGGGCTGACCCTAAAAAATCGATTATTCGAAGTTCAATCGCTGGGCACGGCCGTCGATCTTGAAATTAAAGATCGAAGAATCGGAAAAAAAAAAAAAAAAAGGCCGCTTTTGGTCCGCGCGCCGGCCCATTTTGGGCCGCGGACCATAGGTTGCGCACCGCGCATTGGAGCCATCAACGACTCACTGATATTGAGCGACCGACCGTCATGCGGCTGCTTCAACGAGCAGGCCTACTGTACTGTCCAGTAGAAGGAAGGAGGCGCGTGGATAACAGTAACCAGAGAGTTGATAGGCTAGATAGAGCCTTTCATTAGCATTTCAGGGACAAACATTTAAGTGTTGATTTATTAAACGTAAAGTCGACGGCACGCCACGGTCCTCTACAAAACACAGCCCCGTTGCGTTCGATGAAATGTTGTTGAACTGTAGCTGTATTCAGTATTATTAGCAAAGATGAGGGAACGCAAAGAGGCAACACAGCACTGATAAACCTGACTAGCTCTGTAAAAGAAATGACACGATTACGACGGGACTTTATATTCCAGTCGTCCCAAACGTTTTCATGCCGAGGACCCCCCACATTGACGAACACTAAACGCGGCGGTGGTCCAGTTCTCACTCCTTAACTTTTTCATGTCAAGGAATACAAGGACCACGTAACTTTCACGTCAACTTTCCCAAATCTGGAAGATGTATGGACAACAGCCACAGCAACAACGTGAGAAGCATTTCATTTACACGGACGAGCAAAGAGTTTTAGAGGGGGGATGGGTGACCATGGCCATACCCAGTCTTATAAACGGAGTAAATGGGCACTAGGCAGGGAGTAAATGGGCACTGGGCAGGGACTGAAGACTCCTTTATCTCTGTGTGTGCGCGTCTCTGCCTTTTGGTCCGAGGGTCTCTGCCTTTAGTGTCAGAGTTGCGACATTGAGGGTGTCACAAACTGAGCGCTCGAGCTGATCATGCAGCCTGAACAGAGACAAGCTGGAGTTGGAAATGCAGCACTTTCAACTAGGGAGACGCAAATAAGAGATATTTTAGGCATCGGTGCAACATGTTAAATGTTTTAAGTATTGTACAGTAAATAAACGATCTAAAATGAAGGGGTTTAAGATCATTCAAAACGGGTTGTTGCCAATGCATTTTTATGTAGAAGAGCCGCCATTGGACTGGCCCCATTAAGTGAACGGAGTTTGCATATACTCTAAGGCTTTGTGCAGGATGTCGCTGCACGCTGCGTCATTAGTATGGAGAGAATTATGTGCCTTAAATAAATTCACACGTGACGAGGTCCACACACGTGTTTTCAATATTTACTAATCTCTCACGATGATTGACAAAAGTCTTTTCGGGTTTTGCAAATGTTTTTTGTATTTTTACAAAAAAATATTAGATTTGTGTGTGTGTAATTCCTGAAAAAACATTCGTAAATCCTCAATTCTGCTCGTGAATTTTAATAAAGTATTTGTCATTCTCTTTTCTTGTTGAATCATTTTGACACAAATTTCATGCTCGTTTATGATAATTTTCACAAATGTATTGTAATTATTCTGCGATTTAGTAGTTTGTATCCGAGATGTCTTCAAGATTTCTCTCTGATTCACACACTAAATTCCATGATTGACATATATTTCTTTGCGATTCGCAAATGTTTTTTGTATCTTTACAAAAAAATATATGATTTGTGTGTGTGTTAATCCTTAAAAAACATTTGTAATTCCTCAATTCTGCTTGTGAATTTTAATAAAGTATTTGTCATTCTCTTTTCTTGTTGAAGAATTTTGGCACAGATGTCATGCTTTTTCATGGTGATTTTCACAAATGTAATGTTGTATCCACAAAAGAAATCTTGTAACTTGTAAGTTGGATTTTTACAAATATATGAGTTTTTGTAGGTATATCATTTTCGCTTAGTAAAAAAAACGTAGATTTACAGGCACATTCATCACCAATATGTGTAAAGCATCAACTCTGTGTGTTGCCACTAGATGGCCACCATGCATTTGTAAGAAAATCCCATTCTTTTGTGGATTTTGTGGATTCTTTTGTGGATTTTTGGTACAGACGTGCTGGGACGTCTGTACCAAAAAGATTGATTGGCTGCCTCGTTTCTAGGCTACCTCTAGGCCAATGGGAGACTTGACTTGCCATAAAACCCATAGTCTGAAAGACACTAGGGCCATTATTGAGAATGGGGACAGAAGTAGGGACAAGTGTCAGGCAAGTCAGGCAACAGTCCAGTTGTAATGATCTCAAATCCTTTTATTAGAGATAGTTTTGTAGTAAACTGCATAAAGACAACACTTTAGAAGCCGAAAATAGCTCTTATTTGCGCCGCCATTGTTGAAATCAACGCATTTCCAACTCCAGTTTGCCCCTATTCTGGCCGAACAAGGCACAATGTGCCACGGTTGTCAGCCAGACAGTGTTGCCAACTTGTCGCATTTGTCACTATATTTTGTTTTCTTTCCAGACCCCTCTATCGCCAAAATGAGTGAAAAGCTCCTGGTGGAAAATCTAGTGCTTTTTTGGCTGCTGAGTTGGGGTGAAATTGATTGACAGGCGCCATAAATAAAACCCTCATTTTCACCATTTTCCTCCTATGACAGTGGTTTTCATCCAGTGGTCCCCAGGCTAAGATGGACAGTTGCTTAACCACATGTAAATCTTTGAGAGCGTGAAACCAAATGGACCCTTGCAGGTCCATTTGGTTCCATTTGCAGTCAAGCGGGCAGCAGCAGGCAGAGCGCAATTTTTTTTTTTGGGGGGGGGGGGGGGGGGGGGGGGGGGGGGGGGTCGAAGCGTCGATCTTCGATCGTTTTTTCCCGCAATGCTTCGATCACAGAAATCATGATCGAAGGTCAGGCCTAATGCTAACAATAGCATGATAATACTAATATGCTAATGATAGCATGCTAATGTCAACATGCTAATGCTAGCATTAGCATGTTAGCATTAGCATGTTGGCATGTTAGCATTGACATGTTAGCATTAGCATGTTGGCATGTTAGCATTGACATGTTAGCATTAGCATGTTAGCATGTTAGCATTAGCATGTTAGCATTAGTATTTTAGCATTAGCATGTTAGCATGTTAGCATTAGCATGTTCAGGTTAGAATGTTAGCATTAGCATGTTAGCATGTTGCTAGCATTAGCATTGGTAGCTGTAGTAGTAGTGCTAGTAGTATAGTAGTACTGCTAGTAGTACTAGGTCTGCTAGTAGTAGTAGTAGTAGTAGTAGTAGTAGTAGTAGTAGTAGTAGTAGTAGTAGTAGTGGTATTGCTATTAGTAGTGGTACTAGTACTGCTAGTAGTAGTAGTAGTAGTAGTAGTAGTTGTTGTTGTCATTGTAGTAGTAGGAGTGGTGCTAGTAGTAGCTCCTCTCCACCTGTCATCACATCCATTGCTGGTGTGTGTAGGTTATTGCTATTAGTACTAGTATTAGTACTAGAAGTATTACTGCTAGTAGTAGTAGGAGTGGTAGTAGTATTGCTAGTAGTAGTAGTAGTAGTAGTAGTAGTAGTAGTAGTAGTAGTAGTAGTAGTATCTCCTCTCTGCCTGTCATCACATCCATTGCTGGCATGTGTAGTTACTGCTATTAGTACTAGTAGTACTACTACTAGTAGTAGTAGTGCTAGTAGTAGTAGTAGTAGGCCTAGTGGTATGGCTAGTAGTAGAAGTAGTGCTAGTAGTAGTATCTTCTCTCCGCCTGTCATTGCATCCACATTCCATTGAATATAACTTATGCTTACCATCAAGATGGCCGCCATCCATGGGATATATAGGTCTCAGAAAGGCCTCTATTGGGTATAGTTGACAGTGGTCTGCCCTATGAGCAATGAAGAGTCTGGAAAAGAGTGGATACACTTGTGTGATCGGAAAATAAGGGAGGCAAACATTTTGCAGAGACAAAAATGCTGAGTTTGTCTCTGGGAGTAACAAAGATCAAGTTGCAGAGAACGGATAGTGCCCAGCAAGCAGGTCAGGACCGGGACGAATTAGTGATGTTATCCAAGACCCTAGTCAAATCTGGCACAGAATATCACCTGATTTTAACCAATACAAATCCTGTCCACTAAAAATGGACCGTGTTTGCTGGGTGTGTATCCATTAGACTAATTAGAGACATGAACGTAGTTGGTGTGAGGCAGAGGATAGTGTGACATTGAAGATAATAAATAAATATTATTTACTCACTATAAGTGGCTGTGGTCTTCACCCTGCAGATCGTATAATCTCCCTTCTTTGCTTTTGGGTAGACTAATGACCACCATACCATACCATCACTTTTCCGCACTGCCTGCATGCGTACACTGTTCTCCTTGTAATGCATCACCGCTAGGAATGTTCTAGGGAACAGACAGAACAGAAAGAGAGCATGTTCCTGAATATGAAGTAATGCATAAACGCAACACATAAGAGATAAAATAACATTTGTGAAATGTAATGCATTCCTGTGTATGAGAAGCAAGTATGCTTTGGAAGGAAGTGCAGGATGAGTGTGTGGAAGGCCTCAAGACTGGAGGTTTGGTGGTGAGTGGAGAGCTGAGCAATATCCTTGGAGATCAAGGTCCTGTGAAGAATTTTCTCCAGACCAATAGCACCAGCAGAGCCTGCGGAAGCAATGAAATAGGAATTCAGAAACATTAAAAACGTTATTTAATGTATTTACTATTTCCGTTTCAGAGTTTCAGAACTCTGTCTCTAGGTGGCGCCGATTACATACATATCTAGAACCATCTAAAATAGAACAGGTCACTCACATGGTGCCAGCCATTCTTTGTTTCGTTCTTGGCCTTTCAACTGGCCTTGAGGACATGATGGCATGAGAGGGATGGGCAGGTCTGTGTGCTGATTCTGTAAGTGGAACAGGACCAGAATCATCTCCCTGTTGTCTTCTGAGCTGATCCAGCAGACCAGTACAGATGATTGGTGATAGATCTCCACCACAGACCCACAGCTCTCGTCTCCTTCTTCAAGGACAGCATGTCAATCTTCTTGTTGATGCCTAGTCAAAGTATACATATTTACTGCCTACTACAAAACTACTATCTTTAGTACACCTTGTTACCAAATTAAAATAATAATATCAAGGTATCTACAAAATATTTTCTTCTTCGCGTGGATTGCTTCAATAATTAAAAAATGTAAATGCACACTTTATTAATCTATATGATACATTGCAATGTTTCAGCTTAATTAATGTAAATCGCTCTGGATTAAGAGCGTCTGCTAAATGCCTAAATTGTAAAGTCAGTCAGTTGTCTGTCAAATATAGAGGTACTACACTTTACGATACAAACCATCAGCTATCCTCACTTAAAACATTTAAAAATAGATTAATTACCTCACTTATCTTAGCTACTATCCTTTTTACAGGTATTCACTGGTATTTATTATTGTTAGTTTGTTACAAGGACAATGTCAATCAAAATCTGTTAATCATGTTCTAAGCATCATCATCATATTGTAAATTTTAATTTGTCTCAGCATCTCTTTTGATATCATCTGTAAAGAATCATGTTCTGTGTTTTAGCTTTTCCGCAAATATGTCTATCAATAATTAATTAGTGTCGTGATCGTGTTATTTATCAGTAGATCACAATCATGTTACTAATTTGTACGTCTCAATCATGTAGTTATTTTGTATATCACACTTAAATCATGTTTTATTGTTAGGAGACTGTATTTAGGTGGAGGCCTCGTATAAGGCCTAGGGCTTCCTGCCTCCTCCCAGCATTGTTTCCTTTTATATATACTCTGATACATTTACACTACCCTTTTTTATAAGTGCTAAATAAATAAATACAAATACAAACTGTAAATCATACCCTTTGCAATGTGCCAAATATCCAAACGGTGTTTGACTCAAGGCCACTGGTCGTAAATCCATTTCACGACTTGGTGATTTCTGTCACTGATAATGGTTTCCACGACCAGTCCAACACCATCCAGGAAGTTCTTGATCCTTATCAGACCCTCAAGCTCACACCAACTCCAACTCTTCACCCCATTACTTTAACAAGAAAAAAAGACAGAAAGAAAAACAAACTGTGATTTAGAAAATGAATGTAGGATAGACACAATGTCATATGAAATGAGCAATTAACAAACAACATGCACCCTTTGCACCACATGCCTGAACAATTTCCATGTGAAGGATCATGTTTATCCTCTGCTCAATGACACTGACTGTGCCATACTTGGCACAGTGTCCTGGGCTGTCACTCCTGCCATCTGCTGCCAGGACCAGTTCACCCATATCCCTTTATTATTCACATGACATCATTATTGTTGAACTGTCATTTAGAACATGGGAAATATTATTTCAACATAGATGGTATTGCAACAATACCATCTACAGTGCAACATGACCACTGACCCAGACGATGTAATCTCCACATCTTTATCATCATCTTCTCCTGGAAGGTCCTCCTCCTCCTCCTCCTCCTCCTCCTCCTCCTCCTCCTCCTCCTCCTCCTCCTCCTCCTCCATTACATTCCCTGGCATATCCAAGATGACTTCACACTACACACCAATGGAGATCATCTCAGGAGAACTGGTTTGACAACCTAAAATTACAGGCAAAGTGGAAAAAATAGCAGCTACTGTTATTGATCCAAGACAAAGTAATTTGTAAAAAGTAGCAATACAATATAAGACACATATAGACTCACTCTGTTCATCTCCATTGTGGTACCTGCTCGTGACTGTGAAGGCTGAACAACGGTGGCTGATGGAGCACCAGCACCAGAAACGGCGGCGGCTGCAACGTTGACTGTCGGTACAGCATCCTTCTTTAACTGCAACACATTGCACAGTCCAGCTTTCCACATGCCAAGACCGTCAAAATCATCCGGGGTAAAGTGGGCTCCACATATGGCTGAGACGCCTGGTGTCCCCTTGATCCAGTCCACTCTCTTGATTCATGCAAAGCGGTCCCACTTCCACGCAATCGTTTCACTTCTAGGCCACAAATGTAAACTGATCCCGTCAGACTGGGAAGAATTACTCATCCCCAGATGACGCAACGCTTAGGCGTCGTATTATACAATAATACATACAGTTACACACAACACAACAACAACACAACCACAACGTCTGTCTCCGAGTCCCGACCTTCACCAAGTGCCGATAAGGTATTCTACTGTAGCTAACTTTAGCCGGAAGCTGAGCTGCTGGAACTACTCGCCGAAGTTTGCCGAGCAATCCGCTGCCTACGTCACGCGGTGACGCGTTCGGCTGTTTTCCCGAATGCAAGCCCTTTTCAGGGGAGCAAGAGGGGCTCTCAACTTCTTTCTTCAACTAAGCCTATATATTTTATTTTTTCTGAAACGACTATTTCTGGACATCTTTAGGGGGTCATTGACAGATATGCGCCATGAGATTTTAAAGGAAATATCCCTCATACCCACTCTTTGTGTGTCATCTGAAACCAAACAGCCTCGAGTGGAAGTGGCTTATAAAGCCCTCAAGAGCGAGTCTGTACAAGTATAGACATAGGCCTAGATTTCCGTCACTGCTAAACCCCTTATACCTTAACCTCTTTGCCTTTTTAAACTATTAAAAAAATCAATTGTTAAAATATCCAATCTACAGGCTCACAACGTGTTATAGATTGGCATGTTGAACTATTGCAAAAGGTTTATCAAAATAGTGAAAAAAGCATCAGGGGTTTGGGATAAGGGGTTTAGCCCATAGTGTGTGTTTATAGACTACCAGTCTCAGTAAAGCCTTCACCACATACCGTGTTGATCTAAACTCCATTGGCGTGTGCAACCCCTCCACATGTCCACATGGAAACCACCATATACAAATGTAGTTCCACCACAATAAATGATATTTGCGTTGTGTATAACTGCTCCTAAACAATCTGGATGCAGGACAGACAATCCTCCAACTGATGTTCACAATTAAGGTCTCTTTATTTACCTCACCTTGAACAACTGTCAATTAAACCACACAAACAAAACAATGATTTATGGACTAATATGGTATTTCCTTTTTGACAGTCATGCCATCCTCCTTCTAAATGTCCATATTACTAAAATCCTCATCACACAATTCAACACACATTGATGCTCATATTCAACACACATTGTTGTACTGTCTGAGCTGGAGGGAATAATGCAAGAGAAAATAAAAATGAAATTCCAGAATGTTGAATATAAAATAAGATCCATACACATCCATCCATGAAAATAAAATACATCACAAGAAATTATTGATGTGTTTTACTCTGTCATGTTGATATTGTCAGCTGATGTAATTCCTCTGCTTTTGCCTCATTGTCATCCTAGATTAGACTGACTGATCATGTCTTAAACTAAAGGCTTTTCTCTGTATGAGTCCTCATGTGTGATTTTAGATTACATGTCAGAGTAAAGCCTTTACCACATACTGTACAAGAGAAGGGCTTTTCACCTGTATGAGTCCTCATGTGTGATTTTAGATTACATGTCTGAGTAAAGCCTTTACCACATACTGTACAAGAGAAGGGTTTCTCACCTGTATGAGTCCTCATGTGTGATTTTAGACTACTCATTGTAGTACAACCTTTACCACATACTGTACAAGAGAAGGGCTTTTCACCTGTATGAGTCCTCATGTGTGATTTTAGACTACCTGCCTCAGTAAAGCCTTTACCACACTCTGGACAAGAGAAGGGCTTTTCACCTGTATGAGTCCTCATGTGTAATTTTAGACTACCTGTCTGAGTAAAGCCTTTACCACATACTGTACAAGAGAAGGGCTTTTCACCTGTATGAGTCCTCATGTGTGATTTTAGATTACCTGTCTTAATAAAGCCTTTACCACATACTGTACAAGAGAAGGGCTTTTCACCTGTATGAATCCTCATGTGTGATTTTAGATTACCTGTCTCAGTAAAGCCTTTACCACATACTGTACAAGAGAAGGGCTTTTCACCTGTATGAGTCCTCATGTGTTTTTTTAGATCACCTGAGTGAGTACAGCCTTTACCACATACTGTACAAGAGAAGGGCTTTTCACCTGTATGAGTCCTCATGTGTGTTTTTAGATTGCCTTCCTGAGTACAGCCTTTACCACATACTGTACATGAGAAGGGCTTTTCACCTGTGTGAATCATCATATGAGATTTTAAATGATACTTTCCTTTAAACACTTTGCCACACTCTGTACAACTAAAAGGTTTCTTCCCTGTGCGACTCCTCACAGAGTCAGTTTGTTTTGGTGGTTTCAGGTCCTGGGACAGCTTGCGCTGTCCTCCCACATTTTGTGTGTTTTGTGATTTCAGTGTGTTTAAAGCTGACTGACCTCCCCTAGTCTCCTCCCACTCATCACTGTCTTCAGTGTCAGATTCAGAACAGTGTGAAGAGAGGAGCTGATCGTCACTAGTTGGTTGTGATGTTCCACAGTCCTCTACGTCAGCTTGTGTTTTCGTGTGTTTAGTTGAGGTGCCGGCTACAGGCTCCGTCTCTCTGGTATCATCATCATCACCATCATTACTTTTCACTGCTAGTAATGTCAGCGTTGACCCACCAGCCTCTTCTGCTTGTTGAAGTAGCTCCTCCTGTTCCTCTTTAATGTGTGGAGGTTGTGGTTCCTCTAGGAGCAGACTGGAGCTCCTCTCCTCTTCATGTGGAACCTCTTCTTTACACACAGAGACCTGCAGAAAGTCTAGGAGAAATAAGACAAAAGACTCTATGAAATGTTTGAATCTTGTACCTCAGTGCAGAGCAGTGGATGGAAGAACTCCTAGGTACTCCTAGGTATGTTCATATAAATACCTAGGAGTAGTAATAGATCATCTCCTGTCCTGGAAAGATCAGATTGAATCTGTGTGTGCGAAAACAAAGCAAAGAATCTATTTTCTTCGCCGCTTAAGATCCTTTGTTGCCAGTAGAAGGATTCTTCTTTTGTTCTTTACTTCTGTCATTATGAGTGTGCTTCAGTACTGTAGTACCACCTGGTTTGGAAGTCTGTCTGTAGCCTTAAAATCACAATTGCTGCAACAACTTAACATCTGTTCAAAGATTGTCGGACAACCACTTCAGAGACTCTATACATCCACGTATGATAACAGCATCCTCAGGTTATCAAGGAATATCACTTCCAATCCTTGCCATGTTTTGTATGGAGAGTATAGGTTACTGCCTTCAGGAAGGAGATATGCCGTTCCAGCATACAATAAGGTCAGACTGAAGAGGTCTTTTGTCCATCAGTCAACGTTGAGGCTAAATCAGGACTTTGTCCAGGACTAAAGTGAGCTATGAACTCTGCTCTGTACCTTATATGTTTTCTATGTATGTAACTGTTTTTCTTTTCTGGTCCAGAGTGTGTCTTGTCAAATGTGTGTATGTTGCATACAAGGATGCTGTGTCGCAAGACAAATTTCAGTGAAAACTGACAATAAAGTAATATATCATATCATATCAAATATCAAACAGATTAATCATTGAAATGTGACGTCTTTACAGTCTCAGTACCGATCCACTGTCACCAATACAATAAAGACAGAATGCTTTAAACTCACTGAGATCCATGTTGTCTTCAGGTTCCTGTTTAATAGATCCAGTCGTGTCTGGAGAACTGATCTTCACCTGCAGACTGGACTCCACACGCTGGTCTGGAACGAAGGAAAACAATACATACTATAAAGATTAAGCACCACAGGTTTGTATTTTTCCTGTTCTTCACCTGTTTATTAGGTGGCAGCACTTCATTAGACAACCGGTTGTGTTTTCTTTGGTGCAATGGTTCGAGGGCTCGGGATCGAGCCCTCACGTTAATTCAACGCAGTGTGACAAATAACTAAACTGTAAAAGCTTGTTCAGTCCATCAATGTGTTTGTTTTAGGTAATTCATATGATGGCAATAATTTGTTATAACCTTCTGACGCCATAAACAAGTCACTTCGATTCGATCAATGAAGTGATCTTTTATTTGACTTGCCTGAGAGAGTGTCACAGCTTATCTCCCAGTGTAGTAATGTCAATGATGGCACATCAGCCTCCTCCTCCTGTTCCTCTTTAATGTGTGGAGGTTGTGGATCCTCCTGGAGCAGACTGGATCTCCTCTGATGTTGTGGAGGTTGTGGATCCTCCTGGACCAGACTGGATCTCCTCTGATGTTGTGGAGGTTGTGGTTCCTCCTGGAGCAGACTGGATCTCCTCTGATGTTGTGGAGGTTGTGGTTCCTCCTGGAGCAGACTGGATCTCCTCTGATGTTGTGGAGGTTGTGGATCCTCCTGGAGCAGACTGGATCTCCTCTGATGTTGTGGAGGTTGTGGATCCTCCTGGACCAGACTGGATCTCCTCTGATGTTGTGGAGGTTGTGGATCCTCCTGGACCAGACTGGATCTCCACTTCTCATATTCAGATGAAACCTCTTCACACACAGTCAGAAAGAGGAGAGAAGAGGTTAGTATCAGCTCAACAACTCTAATGCTAAAACCAATAGACTGCATTGATTCTCTTACCGTATTTTCTGGACTATAAGGCACACTTAACACTTTTTTTGCCCTTGCAGTAGAACTACGTCGCGCGTTATCATTATGAATAATAGTTATGACCGATGCCTCTTAGGTTGATCTACGTCTCTCTACGTCGCTTACCGTCGTTGGTTTGATACGATCCCCATGATAACAGCAGCGAGCAGCGACCGCATATTCCATTCAGAGCGGACCAAAATAAGGGACGGACCAACCCGGGACCGGAAGTGTGTCACCAACTAACTTGTCCGACGGGAAACATGGACCGAAATATGAACAAAGTGGCCGTTAACCAACTGTCGTTAACTAGTGTCCAATGACATTTTTTCAATTTCTTCTAGTTGTACTTGAATTGTGCTGTAATTCTCCAAGCTTTCATGAGTTTTGCTGTAGTAGGCTAGGTTGACATGTAGGCTACTGTAGGAATTTTACATTTCATTTATTCATTCACTATTGTATGGACCCGGGGCAAAAACACCCCCCTCTCCCCCCTCAGATAATTTCTGAATATTGTTCTGACTCCTTATTGCTGCTTGCTTGGTCCCGTTTTATTGGTGCTTCCCTTCTGCATCCAAAAGGACACAGAAGGGGTCCGCGGGTCTATGCTATGTGTACAGTAATAACCTACCACAGAAGAGATTGTGGTAAAAATAAAACAATCATGATAATTTTGCATGGCTGCATCCAACCTGAGTAGCTTTTCGGCAAAAATCGCCGCTCTTATCCCAAATGGGGCACCAACGTCATTCATGCAAATCTGATGGATTAAGTCTGCAAAACGCCTAAATTGTGAATTGTATATATTAAGTTAAAACTGTGTCCGTTTTATACTTATACTATTGAAAACCTATTTACATCGCAGGTGTTATAAATTATCATGTCATGTGGTTATATTTCCCATCCTACAACCAGGAAGATTGTACCGAACTGCTGCTATCCTCTTGCACATGTACAGTAATACCCCTCATTATCTGAAGGAAAACCCTTTAGTATGTACCCTTCTGCTACTATCTCTCCTGCACATGTAACTACCTCTAATACCTCAGTCATAGTTGTCATAGCTTAACTGTTGGTATAGTAGTGCTTAGTTGTAGTATGTTTATTTAAAGGTAGGGTAAGTGATTTGAAATTCATGGTGTAGTACCAGCCTGGTGCACTAGGGGCCCCCAACTGTAGCTACACTATGTGAACCTGCTGCTCGATCCTGATTGGAGGAGAATTCGCCCCCACCTGGGGAACTTTTATTAGCTCCTCTGCTAACGTGGGGGAGGGGGAAACTCCATATATGGTCTGCACACCTTATAATAGAGCATTTTAACAGAAAAAAATATTTTTGGGTGATATCTGACAAAAGTGAAATCACTTCCCCTACCTTTTAGTTGTAGTATTATATAGTTGTAGTATATACAGTATTTGTCTGTTTTAGTTGCTTAGTTGTAGTATGTTGTAGTTTTAGCCATATAGTTTAGTTGTAGTATATATACATTTGTCCAGTCTATTTCCTGTCTACTGTCTGTTTAAATTTCACTATTTGCCACTTTATTATACCTGGTTATATTTTAGCACCTTCACCTCACTTTATGCTTTTATAGTTGCACTTTATTGCTCTTGTCTGTTGCACTACATCACTTGTTCTTGTGTTTGTAATTGTCCTTTTTCTTATTATTGTCTATTGTCTTTGCACTGTGGAACAATGGAAATGTTATTTCATCCCTGTATATGTCCTGACATACACTGGAGTGACAAATAAAGAACCTTGAACCTTGTATATTTTCTTTTCCCTTTTATCTCCACTCTGATTTGCAGCTTCTGGCTTGGCAGAAATGAATAGTTGTACATCTATAAACGTCTTGATGAAATTAACAATATGTCCACCATTGTACAATTCAGTTATCAGTCTTTTATTTAGTTAGTAAGCTGTTCATGAACATTTCAATCAAAGGCAGCTCCACTGTTACTTTTCCTAGCCTTGATTGGTAAGCCTGTTCAGTGTATTAAACAAGCGCCCTCCCTCACGTCCTGTTGTAAAAAGTCAAGATGGCAGCTGTTGTTGCTTGTGTATTATTTTGAACAGAGAGTAGCTCATTACATGTCTACAGTGGATTTTTATAGCACAAAAGGTTTGCATATAGAAAGAGGATGTTGGAATGTTGGTGAGTTTAACATTGTTTAATAAAACTAATAAAACAAAGCAACTCGTTATAGTGGAGTCAATAGACTATATTGCAACTCTATATTCAGACCAATTATAAAATAATCTAGAGTTGAATTGCGGCCAATGCAAGACACTGGAATTACCCTCACTACAACAGCTGGACAACGCTCCACACGCCCAAACTCTTTTCTACCTTCTGGCCCCAAAACTATGGAATGAACCCATTGCAGTCAGACCTGCAGACACTCACTCCCAATCTAAACTATGGAATGAACCTCCCTTCAAATTTTCAGGTCTGAAAAACGCACCTCTTCAGACTATCGTACCTGTAGCAGTTACTGTAGCCTTGACAACCTAACAGGCATACATTTGCTAAACTTCTGTAAATTAGATGTGTATTTGTCTATATATCGACTAACATAGACATACTACTCTATTGGCGCTGTTCAGACCGCGGCCATCTTGCCAGACAGGTGCTCACATAGCCGCAATGCAACTCTAAATTATTTTCATAATTGGAATTGAATTTAGAGTTGCAATTCCGTCTATTGACTCCCCCATTAAGAGAAATGTCACCAGTGATCTGCTTGTATGAAACGAGTCAAACTCACCAACTTTGCAGCTGTAGAGAAAGCTTGACACATCCTCTGTCGATCTGCAAGGGTTTTGTGCCACAAAAATCCACCTTAGGCATATTATGAGCTACTTTCTGTCCTGGGTAGTCCTCAACAAACACACAAGCTGCCATCTTGCCAAACAACAGCTGAGGAGGAGTGCTTGTTTTATACACTGACACACACCAGGTGCACACCTGTTCGGTGCACACGCAGTATCGCCACCTGCTGTTTGTGTGTGTCAGTGTATAAAACAAGCGCTCCCCCTCAGCTCTTGTTTGGCAAGATGGCAGCTGTGATGTTTGTTGTGGACTAGCCAGGACAGAAAGTAGCTCATAATATGTCTATGGTGGATTTTTATGGCACAAAACCCTTGCAGATCGACAGAGGATGTGTCAATCTTTCTCTACAGCTGCAAAGTTGGTGAGTTTGACTCGTTTCATACAAGCAGATCACAGGTGACATTTCTCTTAATGGGGGAGTCAATAGACGGAATTGCAACTCTAAATTCAATTCCAATTATGAAAATAATTTAGAGTTGCATTGCGGCTACTGCTCACAGGGTTCAACTTCCCATTGACAACCCATTCTCCCAAACAAAAAGTGCTATTCTTCTACCTCAATGGAAAGCAGATGAAATCTGAAAGTAGTAAAGTCCTTAGGCCTACATGGCTATTATTCTTCTTTAGAATAATAGCCATACATTACAAGCATTGACTTGTGGATACATTTAAATGTTGGCGCTCTTTTCGTGCTCATTATTCCCTGTTTACTTACCCATTAAATAATTCCAAAGACGTGGGGTGCGATATAGTCCTCTAGTTTCATATCCATGTGAAAGTTGTGGCACAAAACGCCTATTTAGTCAAATATTCCACTTTTCACGAGACGCACACAGACTCGGGAAAGGGGCTCATAATACCAGCTGAACGCATTTTGACAACTTCCTCTGATCACTGCAAACGTCATCAGGCTAACACAAAAAGTTCAGGGAACACAATTGGCAGGTGGTGTGATTAATTACCCAGCCCCTATCGCAATGCACCAGGCAATTGTGTTCCCCGAACTTTTTGTCTTAGCCTGATGACGTTTGCAGTGATCAGGTGCAGCTGGTATTATGATCCCCTTTCCCCCAGGGAGAGATGTCTGTGTGCGTCTCGTGAAAAGTGGAGATATTTGACTAAATAGGCGTTTTGTGCCACAACTTTCACATGGATATGAAACTAGAGGACTATATCGCACCCCACGTCTTTGGAATTATTTAATGGGTAAGTAAACAGGGAATAATGAGCACGAAAAGAGCGCCAACATTTAAATGTATCCACAAGTCAATGCTTGTAATGTATGGCTATTATTCTGAAAAAGAATAATAGCCATGTAGGGCGATAAAGTCCTATGCTTCTCAACATTTTTAACATCAGTTTCTACATACATCAGCTTCTACATACATTTGGAAGTAAATTTCTACATGCTTGTGTGTGTGTGTGTGTGTGTGTGTGTGTGTGTGTGTGTGTGTGTGTGTGTGTGTGTGTGTGTGTGTGTGTGTGTGTGTGTGTGTGTGTGTGTGTGTGTGTGTACGTCACACATACCTGCAGCATATTGATGGATGTCTATGTCAAAATCAATGTCCAGCAGTTTGTTGTGTTTCTCCAGCAGAGTTTCTAGTGTCTCCATCTCTCTCTGGAAGAGACTGATCATCCACTCCGCCGCCACACTGAGGCGCTCCAACACAAGCACTCTGACATCACCACTCTGCTGCTGTTTGTCCAAAACACACAATATGTCCTCTCCCACCACTGATGTCATGTGTTCATGTATCTTCAGCCGTACAGACTCCATGTGACTCGTTTTACCTCCTTTAGGAGACCAAAGAAACTCTGGATCAGAAACAACCACGGTTTAGTGATTCTAATTGAACTATGACATCTAAACTGGTGATGACAGCATGTTAGAATAACAATGAAGACATAGATGGAGACTTTTCTCTGCAGCGATTTGGTAAACAGGTGAGATGTCCGGTATTCACAGGCGAGATGTCCGGTATTCACAGCGAGATGTCCGGTATTCACGGGCGAGATGTCCGGTATTCACAGCGAGATGTCCGGTATTCACAGGCGAGATGTCCGGTATTCACAGCGAGATGTCCGGTATTCACGGGCGAGATGTCCGGTATTCACAGCGAGATGTCCGGTATTCACGGGCGAGATGTCCGGTATTCACGGGCGAGATGTCCGGTTTTCCTTCCAAACTAGCGATGTTTACTTGTTTTACCTCCTTTAGAAGACATTTTCACCAAAGAGAGTCTTCCAAACTACCGCTGTTTTCTGGACTTCAACGCCGACAAACTGAACTTGAAGCTGGGCTGAGTGAGTGAGGAAACACCGCTGGAGTTTAACTTAATATAATGTAAAATGTGTCGAGAGGAGGATCAACAGCAACAAAGAGCTTCTCTCCTATTCCGCCATTACGAAAAGAAGCAATGGGTTGCCACGTTGTGTGGAAGAATCAAGCAAGCAGCTCCATGAAAACAAGGCCAAAAGAAGCCTGACTAAAGGCTGTTTGAACATAGCAGATCTACAAACTCACAACGTGCTGTGAGCTTGTAGATCTGCTATTTACAACACAATCACGTGAGAACAATGTGACAAAATGTATTCATTTTAACTACACAAACAACAAAACAAAAACACAAATCTTGTTAGTGACACAAATCATTTTAAATATAGAGTCCTTGGACAAATGCAATTATCTGGAGGTCCTTATGTGTTAGAATCAGTGGTTTAAACAACAAGACCAAATAAACATCTACACTTTAAATAAGCACCAAAAAACGCAACCCGCAACCACTAATAATTATAAACAATTTCACTGAAAAGACGCTTATAATAAGCAGACCTGGCAACCTGGGACAGTAGAAGCCAGAGCAGCGCCATCTAGTGAGAGAGAGTTGTATTGTATTGTTTGTTGCTTTGGCAATGTAAACGTGTGTTTTCTCATGCAAATAAAGATCCTTTGAATTGAATTGAGTTGCTTTGGGCCCATAGGGTGCATTCAAAGCTTTAAATTGAATTGAATTGGATTGAGTTGCTTTGGGCCCATAGGGTGCATTCCAAGCTTTGAATTGAATTGGATTGAGTTGCTTTGGGCCCATAGGGTGCATTCCAAGCTTTGAATTGAATGTAATTGAGTTGCTTTGGACCCATAGGTAGCCCTGAAACATGACTGCCATTATCATGACAGTCATGGCGCAGGTTGATCCATTTTGAGGCAAATCGCCACAGCCTGGAAGATTTACAACAATAACATGTACATAAACATTCCGTTTTCAAATATAAAGTACTCACACATGTTGGTACGGATGTTAGACACTTATTGCGCCTAAAATTAGGATTGTAGTATGCCGCGTTGTTTAATAAAAAGCATTTTTGCTCGGAGATTTCTGCGTTTTGTCCCCTTAAACTGCACCTCGGCGCCGCCCTGTCGGTTGTCAGGAGCAATGATTTTCAAAGCCAAAGTACTGTCTCAAATGCATCAAATGTAAAGTGCGTTGTAAATAAAATGTAGGCTATTACTATTATTATTACCCTTATTATTATTCATAGTAGGCTAGTAGTAGTAGGTTAGTTACATTATTATTGTTTGAGTTGGTGTCTGTGAGACAAACACAAAAGGGGAAAAATAGTGTTTACTTAAAAGATCTGCCCACAGTGCCTAGTATTGCACTAGTGCAGCAGTGCCTAACTTATAATTATGAAGTACAATTATTTTATATTTGCCAAGTGCTTTTTGTTGTTGAATTTGTTTATTATGTACCTCTATAGAGCTGCGCAGTGACGTCACCGCCCCTGTTCCGGAAGTCTTTTCCCAATTCATTTTTCCTCATAGACTTTTCGAAAATAATTTATATAAAAACGATTATGCCGCGGACAAAGCCAACTCGAGTCGTGACGAATCATGATGACACACACAAACTTTTGGGACAATAAAATCATTTCTAAGATGAAAAACGAGACAAAAAGTCTTGTATCATGCCGTTTTCTACTTCTTCCCAATTATATATTATATGACGATATTGTGTTTGTTGTCATGATTTGTCACGACCTGAGTTGGCTTTGGCCGTGGCGTAATCGTCTTGATATAAATTATTTTCGAAAAGTCTATGAGAAAAATGAATGGGGAAAAGACTTCCGGAACAGGGGCGGTGACGTCACTGCGCAGCTCTATAATAACAGTATAAAGCATGTCAGTAAATGGGAAAATTTACATATTGGGACCTGGTAAGGACCACCTTGTGACTTGACTCGACAACTTGTGACTGGACTTGACAGGACTTGACAACATTGTTACTCGACCTGACTCAGGGGAAAAAAAAAAGAAAAAAAAAAACATGTGACTCGACTCGACCAACCGTTTGACTTGACCACATCGGGCAAAAGACTTGACTTGCTTGAGACTCGTGACCAAATGACTTGCGCTTGCTTGAGACTCGGCTCAGAGGGACTCGTGCAATTGTCTGGGCCCTGGTATCAAAAAGGTTGAAAACCCCTGCTGTCGGGCAAGAGTCTGAAACCAGGGTGTTACTTCTGATTAGGATCTGTAATGTGTATTCATGTTCTAAACCTGCATAAAGTCCTGGTTCAGTCACTTTATCAACATCAACAAGCAATGTTGACTTTTCACTTTTCTATAGAAAATGAAGTCCTGGTTGTTCAGAAAACTCAGAACATTAGCGCCCTCCACTGTGCAGTTCGGAATCCTCCAATCACAGCCCTCCTTGGAATCACCTGATCCTCTCTCAGACACCCCACTTTTTAAATGACATTTTTAGCCTGCTAAGTGAACATTTGGTTGAAAATGATTAATTAAACTTGACAACATCAAGTTGTGTTTCACCATGTAAAGGATTTTTCTTTTATTACCTTTTTTTTCTGAGAGTGTAAAGATGGAACCAAATGGAACTGCTAGTTCCATTTGGTTCCATTTGTACACAGTCATACAGCTGGTATGTGGAGGTTGGAGTACAACAGTGTCGTCAGAGAATTTACCCACATACTGATTATGAAATGAGCTTACATAGTCATTTGTATACAGTGTAAATAAAAACGATGAACTGACCGTTCCCTGAGGCAGGGGCGGATTGGCACATATTTTCCCACCGGGACAATTTTGCCTTTGCCAGTGTAACGCCCGGGATTCGAACCCGGGTCTCCCGCGTGAAAGTCCAACATCTTAACCACTAGACCAAGAGGACATCCCCTTGGTCCGGGGGCAGATATTGGTTTTTCCAGGCCATCACGGCAGAGGCTGTAGCCACCTGCTACACTCACCTCCCTTTTGACCTGCTTCCACGGGGAAACCCGATCCGGGTCACGGCACCAATGTAACGCCCGGGATTCGAACCCGGGTCTCCCGCGTGAAAGTCCAACATCTTAACCACTAGACCAAGAGGACATCCCTTGGTCCGGGGGCAGATATTGGTTTTTCCAGGCCATCACGGCAGAGGCTGTAGCCACCTGCTACACCAGGCCACCCTGGTGGGGGCAGCTGGTTAACCAGATGTAACTCTTTGAGAGCGTAAAAATGAAACCAAATGGACCCTTGCGGGTCCATTTGGTTTCATTTTTACACCCTCAAGAGTTAAAATATTCATCATGTGAATTAGCCCAACTTAGTCTACACAACTAGAGAATGAGATTAATGGTCATTTTGATCTGCATGTTCCAGGCGAGCATCTAGCACATTCTAGTGCATTTTGGACCTAGTTCAGGCCACTAGGTGGCGCAGGCCACCGGCAAAACTGCCTGTACTCCAGATGGCCAATCTGCCCTGAGGGACCCCTGTGCTACTGAGTGCCTCCTCCGAGAGCACGTCATTTGGGCTGCAGGGGAGAATGAATGAATGAATGAATGAATGAATGAATGAATGAAATCTTTGACAGAGATGAGAGTTACAGTACAAGTCAAGTACACACTGCTACAAAACTGATAACAGCTTGGAGAATTACAGTACAATTCAAGTACAACTACATCAAATCTGACAGAGCTGATTGGACACACTAGTTAAGCATACACTTGTTTACAATAGTGGCCAACTTGTTCATTTCATTAAGGCATTCAAATACATACAAAACAACTACTTCAGTGAAGTCAGAAGCAGCAAATCATGGAGGTAAAATCATAGTGGAGGTAAAAATAAAAGGGAAAAGAGAAATGTACAAAGAGGAGAGGGGGGGTGGGTGGAGGGATTTTATATACAATTTTGTTTTACAGAGGCCAGTTTCGAATTGCAGCCATCTGTAGGTGCCCCTTGAGAGCGGTTTTGAAGGAGTCAAGGGAAGAGACTGCAGGTTGGGTCTTGTGTTTGTCCTTGGCAGGACAGAGCAGGGCAGGCCTGTGCACTAGCGTTCTCAAACTCTGCCCGAACCCGACCGAACCCGAACAGGCCCGACCCGACATTTAGGGCCGGGTAGGGCCGAAAATCTATCCTAATCAATAGGGCCGGGTAGGGCCTCGGGCCCCATGAAAAAATAATATATATTGAATTATGTTAATATAGTAAGAATAATAGTTATTTTCTGTATTTATCTATTATGAAGATGGTGCTGAATGCCATTTAAATTTTAATCTGTGGCGAATTCTCACATTTTGCCCAAACCCGACAGTTTAGGGCCGGGTAGGGCCTAAAATCTATTCCATTTAGTAGGGCCGGGTAGGGCCTAGGGCCTGAACTGTTAGGGCCGGGCCTTAATTTTCAGGCCCGTTGAGATCTTTACTGTGCACCACTAGTGTGCGTGCCTTTCATCAGTGGTCCATATGCACCTTGTTTATTTTCATTTTCTGTTATGTCATTATACTTCAGTCCAGACTACTTACTCTGAACATAGAGTCCCACCCTGATCTTTGAGTGTTGTCTACATCTATGGAGTTCTCTACCCCCTCCTTGACAAGTCAAGATATTCATGCCAGTTTGGTTTTTCCAGGATTTTGCCATTTTTCAAATATCAAAGACTATATATCCTGTGGCCTCGGACGACATCCTATATAAATGTTGTGATGTTTGAGGATTTTCAACTTAGTAGCACACGTGCCACTTTGACAAGCGCTAAACGTCAAGCCATGCTTCCTTCAATACTATCTACATTGCATAATGCCTTGTGCAAATGTGGCCAGGGCACTAAGGCCCAGAACCATATAAGTAGCCTGACTACGCCACCCAGGAATTTCACCTGAGAAGTTAAGCTAAATGTAAAGATTTACAGAAAGCAGTGAGATTGACCAGCCCACCGGGTTGGCAAATCTAGGGAGATGGCAGAGACGTGTTTCCAGTTGAATGAGTTAATTAATTTATTCACAATCAGTGCATATAATGGGATGCTCAGGTTATTACAAAGGTTAATTAAAATTGACTTTAATATGACAGGTCAAGATATCAAATATTTCAAAAAGTTAAAATAGACTTCAGTACGGTCTGGGGTCCCGACGGTGGTCCTGGAAGGGAAGGAAGGTATAGCCCAGGAAATTAGTGATACAATCGTTCACTTTGTGATACAAGCACTTTCTCAGGAAAGCCCGTTAGCCACGCAAAATTCCAAGATGGCGGCCCTCAAAATCCAAGATGTCCGCCCAAAAACATGGTTTTTCCTTTATAACTCAAAATGTTTTGATTTTAAGCCCCATATATATATTGAAGTTGAATATAAAGTTGGCCAATCCGGATAATTTGGTACCAAGAACTTGTCTGTATCACTTACGGCTCTTGAGATACAGCATATAGGTACTTTCACAGATTGAGGAGAGCAAGACATTTGTAACATTGATTCTTAAGTCAATCAAATGGTGATACAGGCATGAGAATTGGTACACACACTCTTTAAACCCCACTATTTCTAAAAGTGCTGCGTGCCCTGCAAAATTCCAAGATGGCACCCCCCAAAATCCAAGATGTCCGTCCAAAAATGTGGTTTTTCCTTCATAACTCGAAATACAAAGATCTTAAGCCCCATAAATGTATTGAACGTCAATACAAAGTTGGACATTACGGACATTTTGATACCAAGTACATGTCTCTATGTGCTACGGTTCTTGAGTTACAACATATACATAGTGATGAGGCACCATAAGTGTAACATTTTGGCACGTTTTCACTCTTTAACTCAAAGATCCCTTTATCACCATATCTTCTATTTTCAGGAAATGGACCTACATGTATCTGCTATCATAAACCACTTCAAGTTTTTCAATTGATGAAACAGGTCGGGAGTTATTAAGCCGATCGTGAAGGGCTGTTTCAGTGCTAAATTTGCTGCGTACATTCTGCGAATATAAGCCACCCAGAAATGTCTGTCTGTGCATCTGTCCTTCACAATAAGTGTATATGTGAAGTGGACGCACCAAGTGTACCATGTGTCATACTATGATTCTATGTGCTAAAATGCGTAATAGTGTAATATATGCAATAGTGTAATAGAGCTAATAGTGTAATATATGCAGTATATAGCGGTATACTGTAATAGGGTAATGTATGTAATAAGTGTCACAGTGTAACATGTGTAATAGTGTAATAGGGTAATATGTGTAATAGGGTGTCATGTGTAATAGTGTCATAGTGTAACATGTGTAATAGCATAATAGGGTGATGTATGTAATAGTGTCATAGTGTAACATGTGTAATAGGTTTATATGTGTAATAGTGGCATAGTGTAACATGTGTAATAGTGTAATAGGTCGATATGTATAATAGTGGCATAGTGTAACATGTGTAATAGTGTCATAGTGTAACATGTTGTAATAGCATAATAGGGTAATGAGTGTAATAGCGTAACATGTGTAATAGTGTAATAGGTTGATATGTGTAATAGTGGTATAGTAACATGTGTAATAGCATAATAGCGTAATATGTGTAATAGTGTAATATTGTAATAGTGTAACATGTGTAATAGGGTAATAGTGTAATATATGCAATAGTGTAATAGGTCTAATAGTGTAATGTCTGTGCATTATGGTAATAGTGTAAGAGTGTAATATAGGTATAGCATAATATCGTAATATGTGTAATAGTGTCATGTGTAATAGGAAAATATGTGTATCATGTGTAATGGTGTAATAGGACAATTACACTAGACCACTATTCCATATATTACACTATTACCCTAATGCACATATATTTCACTATTACACCATTACATATATTACCCTATTACATATATTACACTATTACACTGTTACACAATTGCATATATTACACTATTACATGATTGCGTATATTGCGCTATTACCCTAATGTACATATATTGCACTATTACACATATTACCCTATTACACTATGACACTGTTCCACATATTTCCTATTACACTATTAGCCTAATGCACAAATATCACACTATTACACTTATTACCCTATTACACATGTTACACTATGACAATATTACAAATATTACCCTATTACCCTATTACACATGTTACACTATGACACTATTACACATATTACCCTATTACACTATTACACATATTGCCCTATTACAGTATTACACGTTACACTAAGACACTATTACACATATTACCCTATTACACATGTTACACTATGACACTATTACACATATTACCCTATTACACTATTACACATTTTACCCTATTACAGTATTACACGTTACACTACGACACTATTACATATATTACCCTATTACAGTATACCGCTATATACTGCATATGTTACACTATTAGCTCTATTACACTATTGCATATATTACACTATTACGCCTTTTAGCACAATATACCATTATACTATGACACATGCTACACTTGGTGCGTCCGCTTCACATATACACTTATTGTGAAGGACAGATGCACAGACAGACATTTCTGGGTGGCTTATATTCGCAAAATGTACGCAGCAATTTTAGCACTGAAACAGCCCTTCACAATTGGCTTAATAACTCCCGACCTGTTTCATCAATTGAAAAACTTGAAGTGGTTTATGATAGCAGATACATATAGGTCCATTTCCTGAAAATAGAAGAAATGGTGATAAAGGGATCTTTGAGTTAAAGAGTGAAACATGCCAAAATGTTACACTTATGGTGCCACATCACTACGTATATGTTGTAACTCAAGAACCGTAGTACATACAGACATGTACTTGGTATCAAAATGTCCGTAATGCCCGACTTTATATTAACGTTCAATACATTTATGGGGCTTAAGATCTTTGTATTTCGAGTTATGAAGGAAAAACCACATTTTTGGACGGACATCTTGGATTTTGGGGGGTGCCATCTTGGAATTTTGCAGGGCACGCAGTACTTTTAGAAATAGTGGGGTTTGAAGAGTGTGTGTACCAATTCTCATGCCTGTATCACCATTTGATTGACTTAAGAATCAATGTTACATATGTCTTGCTCTCCTCAATCTGCGAAAGTACCTATATGCTGTATCTCAAGAACCATGAAAGATACAGACATGTTCTTGGTACCAAATTATCCGGGATGCCCAACTTTATATTCAACTTCAATATATATATATGGGGCTTAAAATCAAAGCATTTTGAGTTATAAAGGAAAAACCATGTTTTTGGGCGGACATCTTGGATTTTGAGGGCCGCCATCTTGGAATTTTGCGTGGCTAACGGGCTTTCCTGAGAAAGTAGGTCCTAGGCATTGTTCATACCAAATTTGGTGCTTGTATCACAAAGTGAACGATTCCTTCAAAAAAATGAATTAATTTCCTTCACTAATAGTGAGTGAGGGAGTGTAGGGACAAAGAACAACGCCACCAAAAAACACAGCAAACCCCCAAGCTGGGTCACACGCACACTGAAAACGAAACAAAAAGTAAGGTTAAACACACCAGTAAAATTGCACACCAGAAGGAAACACGCTTGGTAGCCCGCAAAGTACCCTGAAAGAAAACCCAACACCAGTGAACCCCCTCCACCTATCCAGAACGCAACCAAACAGTTCCCTGTAGCCTACTACTGTTGTCTTAAATATGTAACTAAGCAGTTTGATTTATCGATGTTCAGTTGGTTTATCGATGTTGAGTTGGTTTACAAATAAAATAAAATGCATACAAAACGAATTCAAATAAACAAAAATAATGGAGGACAAAAACAGCAGGTAGCCCAGAACGTCGCCTAACAAGAAAAGGAAAATCTGTTAAACAACATTTACCAACTATAACCATAATATACTGAAGGCAAACAACATGGGAACTGCCTTACCGGTGTTAACATGCACACACACACAGCCAGTTCCTACACGGTGGGCAGCAAAGCGCCATGAAGAGCGGGTCTGGATGCTACCACAAAAAACAAATAATTAAGAACTTTTCTAGTCACAAAACAAATGAAACTATAATGCGGCAGGCTGACTGCTTTACCTCAGCAAAAAGGGAGTCTACTTGTAGGCCTACACTGCTGGGTAGTTGGCCCACAGTAGCCCGGTTACAAGGCTGCGAGCTGCCACACAAGGACAAATAATTAAATAATTAATAAATAATCTGTAAATTATGCTAGATACAATATTAAACCAGCACGGGTCAGCCTTACCTATATGAAACGGTGTTCTGCAAACATTGGGCGAACTTGCCCTTTAAGTTCCCGTTTGTGGGAGACAATGCAGCCAACAAGAGGGCAGCAACATACGGTATTTTAGTAACTACTAAACAAACATTTAAAATAATCGAAAACAGACATGTGCGGTACCTTAGAAAGAAGTTCCAGCACGCACGTTTATATTACAGCCCGACCAGCGCCCAGCAGGCACCTACAATTACAATGATATGTATTAACTAGTCTTGGGCGGTATTGATTTTTCAATATCAGTATTGATAACGTGTTAATTTGCTCGATATTCGATATTACCGGTATTGACCACGAGATGGCAATGGTGTGCAATCAGAGTCGGACACTTTCCACCAGTCACCTAGTTCTCAGAATTGCGACATTGAGGGGTCAGAAACTGAGCGCTCTGCTGTTCAAGCAGCCTAAATAGGGAAAAACTGGACATTGTTTCCAAAAAGCCTAGCCCAAATAAGGGCTATTTTAGGCATGTGTGTAACATGAAAATTGTTTGTATAGTGACAATTAAAAATCTCATTGCTCATATTTTAATAGAATACAGTATAGTGTCGGTATTTGACGATATTCGGTATTCGATATTTTTTATAGACCCAACGATATTACTCGGTATTGATTTCCAATATCGCGATGAACGGTAATACCGTATATTGCCCAAGACTAGTATTAACTATAAAAAAAAAAAGGACAAACATTTTTTACAGGGTCTGAAAACAATCTGTACCTTGAACAGAGACGCTCTCGCACGCTACTCCACCGACAGACACCTAATGCCAGCTGCATGCGGCTCGTACTAATTACCCAGCAGATCGTGGCGTTGCGCTGTGTTGCTAATTTAGTCACTGCTTTTGCAAAAATAAAATCTCCCATGTGAAGGGTGTAGGGATGGGGCCAGAGATTATGGACAATTTGAGAGATTATAGGCCAAAACGTAAAGTGGGCCGTTTCCTGTTTCCCTTCTCCATTTCCTGCAATAGTATTAATCATAATACATTTAGAGCACCCAATATGATACAGTCCCTTACTAAATAGACTTACTAACGTAAAACTGCAGTAAAGGATCTGGGGGTCATCATCTATGTAACCCAATATGATACAGTCCCTGACTAAATAGACTTATATAGTAAAACTGCAGTAAAGGATCTGGGGGTCATCATCTATGTAACACAATGAGTCAAAAATAAAGAGACCATGCAAATACAACATTGAGCAGGGCACTGCAGGGAATCGAACCCCGTTCCGCTAAACCAGAAGTCCCACACCAGTGCCATGGTGCGTTTTGTTGTAATTTACAGGTCCAAAAATCAATCAAATTGATTGACATTTCAACCACCCTGACAACAAAACAGCAAGTCATTTAATTTACATTAGAGGCAACAGTATGTAACATTTTTACCCTTTACACTAAAATAAATTATACACAAAGAAACAAAATTAAACTTGAATCATTAACAAGTCCATGAACGATAGTGATGTTTGTTTCTTTATGTATAAAGACACAGACCATCATTCACCACAAATACCTTAGGTAGGTAGATTCCTCAGGCATAAAGAAAACCTGTTATTATCCTTGTGCTCATGAAGTGCTACAAAGTGCTACAAGTGAAGAGTGCAGCAGCAAATGTTTGGGTCATAGGCCCATCGCCAATGACAGCACATAAGTCCACTCTCACAAAAAACAAAACAAAAAAAAAACAACTACATCACATACTTAACCCAGTGTTTATGTGATGCAAGCCGACTTGATGTATCCTACAAATGTGAAATGACAGAAAAACCACATAACATACCGGGCCTGTGTTCATATGTTATGTGGGATTACATGCTGAAACCCTAGTCGCAAATTAGATCTGATGACACCAGCAATGGTCTTATAACCTAGATGTTTGCTGCTGCACTTTTCATAATTGACACAGTATTGAAGAATTTAAGAAATTAATTCAACTAAATGAACTTAAGGTTGGGTACAAATCTACTAAAGACAAAAGCAATTGCCACAGTATATCAGCAACAGTATGAACATTAGTAACCGTCAGACACGGGGCCTGTGTTCATGTCGGACGTGAACTCACATGATGACTAAAACATACGCAAGACGCAATCCGATTGACCAAAGACACTAGAACTTAAGGCCAGAGGGTGTGTGAGGGAAAATAAACTCACTGCATAGCGCTGAATTAAAACAAAACAATTCACACAAAAAAAGGAAAACAAATGTAGTTACGCTTCTCAATGCAAAGGGATGAAATCATCGCACAAATGGAAGTTTGAATGAAAACGGGTGGTGAAATCATCATAACTGGTTGAAAGTGAAGCACCAAGGTACAGCACAACACCCACAGGATGTGAGGTTTAACTGGTTGAAAGTGAAGCACCAAGGTACAGCACAACACCCACAGGATGTGAGGTTTAACTGGTTGGAAGTGAAGCACCAAGGTACAGCACAACACCCACAGTATGTGAGGTTTAACTGGTTGAAAGTGAAGCACCAAGGTACAGCACAACACCCACAGTATGAGAGGTTTAACTGGTTGAAAGTGAAGCACCAAGGTACAGCACAACACCCACAGTATGAGAGGTTTAACTGGTTGAAAGTGAAGCACCAAGGTACAGCACAACACCCACAGTATGTGAGGTTTAACTGGTTGGAAGTGAAGCACCAAGGTACAGCACAACACCCACAGTATGAGAGGTTTAACTGGTTGGAAGTGAAGCACCAAGGTACAGCACAACACCCACAGGATGTGAGGTTTAACTGGTTGGAAGTGAAGCACCAAGGTACAGCACAACACCCACAGTATGAGAGGTTTAACTGGTTGAAAGTGAAGCACCAAGGTACAGCACAACACCCACAGTATGAGAGGTTTAACTGGTTGAAAGTGAAGCACCAAGGTACAGCACAACACCCACAGCATGTGAGGTTTAACTGGTTGGAAGTGAAGCACCAAGGTACAGCACAACACCCACAGTATGAGAGGTTTAACTGGTTGGAAGTGAAGCACCAAGGTACAGCACAACACCCACAGTATGAGAGGTTTAACTGGTTGGAAGTGAAGCACCAAGGTACAGCACAACACCCACAGTATGAGAGGTTTAACTGGTTGGAAGTGAAGCACCAAGGTACAGCACAACACCCACAGTATGAGAGGTTTTCACAACAGCATGGAAGTGAGACTCACAGGTCACAGCCACCTGGACAAAATGTAGCATTTGAAGTAAAGACCAAATGACCCAGTCTTAATGTTCATTGATAACAGAGAATAGAGTAGGAATTAAACCAGAGGAGCAGAAAGGATTATAATCGAGGCAGATAGGAACGAGAGAGAGAAAAAAATACACATTATGCTTTTGAGAGAACGGTGAGGGCATAGGCGGATTATGAAATTAAGGGCCCCTGGGCCACCACCAGCCAAAGGGCCCCCCTACACCGGAGGATTTTTCTGCCCGGCAAGGCGGCATGATGGTTTAGGACTTTTGGGGCTATTTTAGTGACACAAAATTAGTAAACCCATTGTTAATAAGGACTGTGTGCACCACTATTATTCACTTTACCCCTTTTTAGGTGGGCCCTGAGCTTGAGCCTCTTAGCGATCACGCGTACACTCAAGCTCATGGGCCCCCCTAGCTCAGGGGCCCCTGGGCCCAACGTGCCCGTTGGATAATCCTTCCCTGGGTGAAGGGGGGGGCTTTAAGATCATCTAATGCCAATGGTGGCAGGGATGTAAAAAAAAAAATTACAAAATCATGGGACAAAAACATACATTAAGAAAAAAAAGGCCTGTCTTGGTTTAAAGCCCACTCACGACGACAACGTGCAGGCCACGAGTGGGGACACCTTCCCCCCCACCGGTGGTGAGGGAGGGGTGGGGTGGACACCCTACCCTAGCACTATACTACCAGCAGGCAACAGTTTACAACCAACAGGAACTGACATGAAAAAAGGAGAAAGGAACTGGTGTCAGCTCCTTCCATGAAAAGCTGTTTGGACTCCTCATGCATTGAAGAAATTATGAGATCAAACTCAAGGCATGAAATAAAAAAAATAAAAAAAAAAAAACAGCTGTACAAAGCAAAACACCCAATACTACAAAAACAAAGCAAAACACCCAATACTTCAAAAACAAAGCAAAACACCCAATACTACAAAAACAAAGCAAAACACCCAATACAAAATATAAAAACAGCAGAAGCAAAACACCCAAAACAAAAAAAAAATATATATATAAAAAAAAAAAACACAGACTAGAACAAATCAAAAACACCCAATATAAAAACCACCAACCAGCAGGGCAAAGTAAAGCGCAATACAAAAAGCAAAGCACCGAATAATACAGAAGCAAACACCCAATACAAAACCAAGCGATCAATTAAAAAAAAAAAAAAAAAAAAAAAAACAGCAAGACCAATACAAGGCAGAACAAAACACCCAATACAAAACATAACACCGCATATGAAAAATATGAACAGCAAGAGCAAAACATCCAATACAAAATATAACCAACCACCAACCAGCAGTACAAAGCAAAACACCCAATAAAAAAAACAAGCAAAAAAAAAAAAAAAAAACACCCAATACAAATGAACAAAACCAGCAGAACAAAGCAATACACCCAATACAAAAAAACAAACCACCAACCAGCAGTACGAAGCAAAACACCCAATATAAAAACCACCAATACAATATAAAAACCACCAACCAGCAGAACAAAGCAAAACGCAATACAAAAAGCAAAACACCCAATAACCCCCCCCCCCCCCCCACCCACACCACAAGCAGCAGAACAAAGCAATACACCCAATACAAAAATAAAAGCAGTACAAATTAAACAACCCAATACAAAAAGCAAATGACAAATACAAAAAGCAAAAGCAATACATCCAATACAAGGGAGAACAAAGCAAAACTTCCAATACACCCCATAATGAAAAATATGAACAGCAGAAGCAATACACCCAATACAAAAAACACCCAATACAAATCAACAAACCAACCAGCAGAACAAAGCAATACACCCAATACAAAAATAGGCAAAAAACACCCAATACAAAAAAGCATTACAAATTAAAACCAAATACAAAAAGCAAAAAAAAAAAAAAAAAAAAAAAAAAAAAAAAAAAAACACACACACAAACAACAACAACAAAAAAAAAATACATCCAATACAAGGCAGTACAAAGCAATACACCCAATAATTCAAAAAGGCCAGCAGAACACCCAATACAAAAAAAAAAAAAAACACCAAGCAGTACAAAGCAAAACACCCCATACAACAAAAAACCAAAACACCCAATACAAAAACATATTAAAAAAGCAGAAGTAAAACAATATATATAAAAACAACCAACCAGCAGAACAAAGCAATACAAAACAAAGCAAACATCCAATACACACAAATAGCCCCCGTGGACCCCCTGGTATGGCTCAAACTCCAACTCTGCTCGCTTTGGGTTAGTTTTCTGAAGCTCCTCCGTGGAACAGCATCACTGCAAAACATGGTAGGTACAGACTTTTAGTACAGGTATATTTTCCTTCTTCTAGCTTCCTGAATAAAGAAACCTATTGGCCTGAATATAAGACAGTCCCCCCCCCCCCCAGGGGTAATAAAGTAAATTACCTGTACTCACTTCTCTGGCCCAGAAACCGAAACAGCACGTTTCTGACTGACTGCCTTTGCCCCCGCTTTGCATCCTGCGACACAGGATCACTGCAACCATGAAGAAAAAAAAAAGAAATGTGATGCAACAACGCAAAACAAATACTTGTTGCCATTTTGTCTTTGTTTTATTGCACTGTGGATGAGTGGGAAACGATTTCATCCCTCTTTATGTCTGCACATACAGTACATTGGTGTGACAAGTACAAAACCTTGTAAGTACATGCAAGTATAAAACACTCACCTCTCAGCAGCAACATCAGCTGTACTGAACTGTTCACCCAGCTCCTCCTCCTGAGGCTATATAAAACAAAAACATATTGTAACAATGTTTTCCATATGCATAACAGCCAGACCAACACATCTACAAAAAAAGCAAATACTACAACAAAAAAAAAAAAAAAAAAAAAAAAAAAACACTCATACAAAAAAAATATATAAAAACCAACCAGCAGTACAAAGCAAAACACCAATACAAAAAAGCAGTACAAATTAAAACCCAATACAGAAGCCAAAGCAATACAAGGCAGAACAAAGCAAAACACCCAATACTACAAAAAGCAAAACACCCAATACAAAACATAACACCCCATATGAAAAACAGACGCAAAATACACAAAAAAAAAAAAAAAAAACAAAAACAAACACACAATATACAATACAAATGAACAAACCACCAACCAGCAAAACAAAGCGAAGCGCAATACAAAAAGAAAAACACCCAATAACCCCCCCCCCCCCACACACACACACACACACACACACAACCAGCAGAACAAAAGCAATACACCAAATACAATATAAAACCAGCAGTACAAATTAAACAACCCAATACAAAAAGCAATACATCCAATACAAGGCAGAGCAAAGCAAAACACCCAATACTACAAAAAGCAAAACATCCAATACAAAACATAACACCCCATATGAAAAATATGAAAAGCAGACACAAAACACCCAATACAAAAACCAAGCAAAAAACACCCAATACAAATGAACAAACCAACCAGCTGAACAAACCAATACAATATAAAAAACCAACCAGCAGTACAAAGGAAAACGCAAAACAAAAAGCAAAACACCCAAAAAAAAAAAAACATACAACCAGCAGAACAAAGCAATACACCCAATACAAAAATAAAATAAAACCAGCAGTACAAATTAAACAACCCAATACAAAAAGCAAATGACAAAAAAGCAAAAACACCCAATACAAATGAACAAACCAACCAACAGAACAAAACAAAACCCAATACAAAAATAAACCACCAACCAGCAGAACAAAGCAAAACGCAATACAAAAAGCAAAACACCCAATAACCCCCCCCCCCCCACACACACACACACACACGCAGCACAAAGCAATACACCCAATACAAAAATAAAACCAGCAGTACAAATTAAATAACCCGATACAAAAAGCAATACAACCAATACAATGCAGAACAAAGCAAAACTCCCAATACAAAAGCAAAAAACACCCCATATGAAAAATATGAACAGCAGAAGCAAAACACCCAATACAAAAACACCCGATACAAATGAACAAACCAACCAGCAGAACAAAGCAATACACCCAATACAAAAACAAATAGGCAAAAACACCCAATACAAAAAAGCAGTACAAATTAAAACCAAATACAAAAAAAAACACACACACAAAAAAAACAATAGAGCCAATACAAGGCAGTACAAAGCAATACACCCAATAATACAAAAAGGCCAGCAGAACACCCAATACAAAAAAAACACCAAGCAGTACAAAGCAAAACACCCCATAATACAACAAAAAGCAAAACACCCAATACAAAAACATATTAAAAAAGCATAAGTAAAACAATATATATATAAACAACCAACCAGCAGAACAAAGCAATACAAAACAAAGCAAACACCCAATACACACAAATAGCCCCCTTGGACCCCCTGGTATGGCTCAAACTCCAACTCTGCTCGCTTTGGGTTAGTTTTCTGAAGCTCCTCCATGGAACAGCATCACTGCAAAACATGGTAGGTACAGGCTTTTAGTACAGGTATATTTTCCTTCTTCTAGCTTCCTGAATAAAGAAACCTATTGGTCTGAATATAAGACAGTCCTCCCCCCCAGGGGTAATAAAGTAAATTACCTGTACTAACTTCTCTGGCCCAGAAACCGAAACAGCACGTTTGACTGACTGCCTTTGCCCCCGCTTTGCATCCTGCGACACAGGAGCACTGCAACCATGAAGAAAAAAAAAGAGAAATGTGATGCAACAACGCAAAACAAATACTTGTTGCCATTTTGTCTTTGTTTTATTGCACTGTGGATGAGTGGGAAACGATTTCATCCCTCTTTATGTCTGCACATACAGTACATTGGTGTGACAAGTACAAAACCTTGTAAGTACATGCAAGTATAAAACACTCACCTCTCAGCAGCAACATCAGCTGTACTGAACTGTTCACCCAGCTCCTCCTCCTGAGGCTATATAAAACAAAAACATATTGTAACAATGTTTCCATATGCATAACAGCCAGACCAACACATCTTCAAAAAAAGCAAATACTACAACAAAAAAAAAAAAAAAAAAAAAAAAAAAAACACTCATACAAAAAAAATATATAAAAACCAACCAGCAGTACAAAGCAAAACACCAATACAAAAAAGCAGTACAAATTAAAACCCAATACAGAAGCCAAAGCAATACAAGGCAGAACAAAGCAAAACACCCAATACTACAAAAAGCAAAACACCCAATACAAAACATAACACCCCATATGAAAAACAGACGCAAAATACACAAAAAAAAACAAAAAAAAACAAAAACAAACACACAATATACAATACAAATGAACAAACCACCAACCAGCAAAACAAAGCGAAGCGCAATACAAAAAGAAAAACACCCAATAACCCCCCCCCCCCCACACACACACACACACACACACACAACCAGCAGAACAAAAGCAATACACCAAATACAATATAAAACCAGCAGTACAAATTAAACAACCCAATACAAAAAGCAATACATCCAATACAAGGCAGAGCAAAGCAAAACACCCAATACTACAAAAAGCAAAACATCCAATACAAAACATAACACCCCATATGAAAAATATGAAAAGCAGACACAAAACACCCAATACAAAAACCAAGCAAAAAACACCCAATACAAATGAACAAACCAACCAGCTGAACAAACCAATACAATATAAAAAACCAACCAGCAGTACAAAGGAAAACGCAAAACAAAAAGCAAAACACCAAAAAAAAAAAAAACATACAACCAGCAGAACAAAGCAATACACCCAATACAAAAATAAAATAAAACCAGCAGTACAAATTAAACAACCCAATACAAAAAGCAAATGACAAAAAAGCAAAACACCCAATACAAATGAACAAACCAACCAACAGAACAAAACAAAACCCAATACAAAAATAAACCACCAACCAGCAGAACAAAGCAAAACGCAATACAAAAAGCAAAACACCCAATAACCCCCCCCCCCCACACACACACACACACACGCAGCACAAAGCAATACACCCAATACAAAAATAAAACCAGCAGTACAAATTAAATAACCCGATACAAAAAGCAATACAACCAATACAATGCAGAACAAAGCAAAACTCCCAATACAAAAAGCAAAAACACCCCATATGAAAAATATGAACAGCAGAAGCAAAACACCCAATACAAAAACACCCGATACAAATGAACAAACCAACCAGCAGAACAAAGCAATACACCCAATACAAAAACAAATAGGCAAAAACACCCAATACAAAAAAGCAGTACAAATTAAAACCAAATACAAAAAAAAAAAACACACACACAAAAAAAACAATAGAGCCAATACAAGGCAGTACAAAGCAATACACCCAATAATACAAAAAGGCCAGCAGAACACCCAATACAAAAAAAACACCAAGCAGTACAAAGCAAAACACCCCATAATACAACAAAAAGCAAAACACCCAATACAAAAACATATTAAAAAAGCATAAGTAAAACAATATATATATAAACAACCAACCAGCAGAACAAAGCAATACAAAACAAAGCAAACACCCAATACACACAAATAGCCCCCTTGGACCCCCTGGTATGGCTCAAACTCCAACTCTGCTCGCTTTGGGTTAGTTTTCTGAAGCTCCTCCATGGAACAGCATCACTGCAAAACATGGTAGGTACAGGCTTTTAGTACAGGTATATTTTCCTTCTTCTAGCTTCCTGAATAAAGAAACCTATTGGTCTGAATATAAGACAGTCCTCCCCCCCAGGGGTAATAAAGTAAATTACCTGTACTAACTTCTCTGGCCCAGAAACCGAAACAGCACGTTTGACTGACTGCCTTTGCCCCCGCTTTGCATCCTGCGACACAGGAGCACTGCAACCATGAAGAAAAAAAAAAAGAAATGTGATGCAACAACGCAAAACAAATACTTGTTGCCATTTTGTCTTTGTTTTATTGCACTGTGGATGAGTGGGAAACGATTTCATCCCTCTTTATGTCTGCACATACAGTACATTGGTGTGACAAGTACAAAACCTTGTAAGTACATGCAAGTATAAAACACTCACCTCTCAGCGTGAACATCAGCTGTACTGAACTGTTCACCCAGCTCCTCCTCCTGAGAGGCTATATAAAACAAAAATTGTAACAATGTTTCCATATGCGTAACAGCCAGACAAACACATCTACAAAAAAGCAAATACTACAACACTATAAAAAGCAAACACTCATACAAAAAATATAAAAACCAACCAGCAGTACAAAGCAAAACACCCAATACAAAAACAAATAAGCAAAAACACCCAATACAAAAAAAAAACTCAATACAGAAGCCAAAGAAATACATCCAATACTACAAAAAGCAAAACACTGAATACAAAATATAACACCCCATATGAAAAATATGAACAGCAGAAGCAAAACACCAATACAAAAAAAAAAACACAATACAAATGAACAAACCAACAAACCAGCAGAACAAAGCAATACATCCAATACAATATAAAAACCACCAACCAGCAAAACAAAGCGAAGCGCAATACAAAAAGAAAAACACCCAATAAAAACCCACACACACAACCAGCAGAACAAAGCAATACACCAAATACAAAATATAAAACCAGCAGTACAAATTAAACAACCCAATACAAAAAGCTAAAAGCAATACATCCAATACAAGGCAGAACAAAGCAAAACACTCAATACTACAAAAAGGAAAACATCCAATACAAAACATAACACCCCAATACAAATGAACAAACCAACCAACCAGCAGAACAAAGCAAAACGCAAAACACCCAAACACCCCCCCCCCCCCCCCACACACACACAACCAGCAGAACAAAGGAATACACTCAATACAAAAAAACAACACCAGCAGTACAAATTCAACCCAATACAAAAAGCAAATGACAAATACAAAAAGCAAACAAAAAGCAATATATCCAATACAAGGCAGAACAAAGCAAAACACCCAATACTACAAAAAGCAAAACATCCAATACAAAACATAACACCCCATATGAAAAATATGAACAGCAGAAGCAAAACACCCAATACAAAAACCAAGCAAAAACACCCAATACAAAAAGCAGTACAAATTAAAACCCAATACAGAAGCCAAAAAGACAATACATCCAATACAAGGCAGAACAAAGCAAAACACCCAATACTACAAAAAGCAAAACACCCAATACAAAACATAACACCCCATATGAAAAACACAAAAAAAAAAAAAAAAAAAAAAAAAAAAACAACCAGCAGAACAAAGCAATACATCCAATACAATATAAAAACCACAAACCAGCAGAACAAAGCGCAATACAAAAAGCAAAACACCCAATAAAAAACCCACACACAACCAGCAGAACAAAGCAATACACCAAATACAAAATATAAAACCAGCAGTACAAATTAAACAACCCAATACAAAAAGCAATACATCCAATACAAGGCAGAACAAAGCAAAACACCCAATACTACAAAAAGCAAAACATCCAATACAAAACATAACACCCCATATGAAAAATATGAAAAGCAGACGCAAAACACCCAATACAAAAAAGCTAAAAAAAAAAAAAAAAAAAAAAAAAAAACAGAACACAGCTGAACAAACCAATACACCCAATACAATATAAAAACCAGCCAGCAGTACAAAGGAAAACGCAATACAAAAAGCAAAACACCCAATAAAAAAACCCACACAACCAGCAGAACAAAGCAATATACCAAAAAAAAAAAAAAAAAAAAAAAACAGCAGTACAAATTAAACAACCCAATAAAAAAAGCAAATGACAAAAAAACAAACAAAGCAAAACACCCAATACAAGGCAGAACAAAGCAAAACACCCAATAAAAAAACATAACACCCCATATGAAAAATATAAACAGCAGAAGCAAAAAGAAAAAAAAAACTGAACAAACGATAAAAAAAACAAAACAACCAACCAGCAGAACAAAGCAAAACGCAATACAAAAAGCCACACACACCAGCAGAACAAAGCAATACACCAAATACAAAATATAAAACCAGCAGTACAAATTAAACAACCCAATACAATAAATCCAATACAAGGCAGAACAAAGCAAAACACCCAATACTACAAAAAGGAAAACATCCAATACAAAACATAACACCCCATATGAAAAATATGAAAAGCAGACACAACACCCAATACAAAAACCAAGCAAAAAAAAAAAAAAAAAAAAAAAAAAAAAAAAACACAAATGAACAAACCAACCAGCTGAACAAACCAATACACCCAATACAATATAAAAACCCACCAGCAGAACAAAGGAAAACGCAATACAAAAAGCAAAACACCCAATAAAAAACCCACACAACCAGCAGAACAAAGCAATACACCAAATACAAAACATAACACCCCATATGAAAAATATGAACAGCAGAAGCAAAACACCAATTACAAAAACCAAGGAGAAAAAAAAAAAAAAAAAAAAAAAAAAAACACCCAATACAAAGGAACAAACCAACCAGCTGAACAAACCAATTCACCCGATACAACACAAAAACACCCAATATAAAAACCACCAACCAGCAGGGCAAAGTAAAACGCAATACAAAAAGCAAAACACCCAATAATACAGAAGCAAACACCCAATAAAAAAATAAACACAACTAGTAGAACAAAGCAATACACCCAATACAAAAACCAAGCGATCAATACAAAAAAAAAAAAAAAAAAAAAAACAGCAAGACCAATACAAGGCAGAACAAAACACCCAATACTACAAGCAGCAAAACACCCAATACAATAACACCGCATATGAAAAATATGAACAGCAGAAGCAAAACACCCAATACAAAAACCAAGCAAAAAACACCCAATACAAATGAACAAAACCAGCAGAACAAAGCAATACACCCAATACAAAAAAATAAACCACCAACCAGCAGTACGAAGCAAAACACCCAATATAAAAACCACCAATACAATATAAAAACCACCAACCAGCAGTACGAAGCAAAACACCCAATATAAAAACCACCAATACAATATAAAAAACACCAACCAGCAGTACGAAGCAAAACACCCAATATAAAAACCACCAATACAATATAAAAACCACCAACCAGCATAACAAAGCAAAACGCAATACAAAAAGCAAAACACCCAATAACCCCCCCCCCCCCCACCCACACACAAGCAGCAATACACCAATACAAAAATAAAAGCAGTACAAATTAAACAACCCAATAACCCCCCCCCCCCCACACACACACAGCAGAACAAAGCAATACACCCAATACAAAAATAAAACCAGCAGTACAAATTAAACAACCAAATACAAAAAGCAAAAAGCAATACATCCAATGCAAGGCAGAACAAAGCAAAACTCCCAATACAAAAAGCAAAAACACCCCATATGAAAAATATGAACAGCAGAAGCAAAACACCCAATACAAAAACACCCGATACAAATGAACAAACCAACCAGCAGAACAAAGCAATACACCCAATACAATATAAAAACCACCAACCAGCAAAACAAAGCAAAGCGCAATACAAAAAGAAACACCCAATAACCCCCCCCCCCCCACCCACCCACAAGCAGCAATACACCCAATACAAAAATAAAAGCAGTACAAATTAAACAACCCAATACAAAAAGCAATACACCCAATAACCCCCCCCCCACACACACACACACAGCAGAACAAAGCAATACACCCAATACAAAAATAAAACCAGCAGTACAAATTAAACAACCCAATACAAAAAGCAAATGACAAATACAAAAAGCAAAAAGCAATACATCCAATACAAGGCAGAACAAAGCAAAACTCCCAATACAAAAAGCAAAAACACCCCATATGAAAAATATGAACAGCAGAAGCAAAACACCCAATACAAAAACACCCGATACAAATGAACAAACCAACCAGCAGAACAAAGCAATACAAAAACACCCAATACAAAAAAGCAGTACGAATTGAAACCAAATACAAAAAGCAAAAAAAAAAAAAAAACAATACATCCAATACAAGGCAGTACAAAGCAATACACCCAATAATACAAAAAGGCCAGCAGAACACCCAATACAAAAAAAAAACCCCACCAAGCAGTACAAAGCAAAAACACCCCATAATACAACAAAAAGCAAAACACCCAATACAAGAACATATTAAAAAAGCAGAAGTAAAACAATATATATATAAACAACCAACCAGCAGAACAAAGCAATACAAAACAAAGCAAACACTCAATACACACAAATAGCCCCCGTGGACCCCCTGGTATGGCTCAAACGCCAACTCTGCTCGCTTTGGGTTAGTTTTCTGAAGCTCCTCCATGGAACAGCATCACTGCAAAACATGGTAGGTACAGACTTTTAGTACAGGTATATTTTCCTTCTTCTAGCTTCCTGAATAAAGAAACCTATTGGCCTGAATATAAGACAGTCCCCCCCCCCCGGGGTAATAAAGTAAATTACCTGTACTCACTTCTCTGGCCCAGAAACCGAAACAGCACGTTTCTGACTGACTGCCTTTGCCCCCGCTTTGCATCCTGCGACACAGGATCACTGCAACCATGAAGAAAAAAAAAAGAAATGTGATGCAACAACGCAAAACAAATACTTGTTGCCATTTTGTCTTTGTTTTATTGCACTGTGGATGAGTGGGAAACGATTTCATCCCTCTTTATGTCTGCACATACAGTACATTGGTGTGACAAGTACAAAACCTTGTAAGTACATGCAAGTATAAAACAGTAAAACACTCACCTTTCAGCAGCAACATCAGCTGTACTGAACTGTTCACCCAGCTCCTCCTCCTGAGGCTATATAAAACAAAAACATATTGTAACAATGTTTCCATATGCATAACAGCCAGACCAACACATCTACAAAAAAAGCAAATACTACAACACTATTAAAAAAAAAAAAAAAAAAAAAAAAAAACACAATATATATAAAAACCAACCAGCAGTACAAAGCAAAACACCCAATACAAAAACAAATAAGCAAAAACACCCAATACAAAAAAGCAGTACAAATTAAAACCCAATACAGAAGCCAAAGCAATACATCCAATACAAGGCAGAACAAAGCAAAACACCCAATACAACAACCCATATGAAAAACACCAATACAGAACAAACCAGCCAACCAGCAGAACAAAGCGAAGCGCAATACAAAAAGCCAAACACCCAATAAAAAACCCCACACACAACCAGCAGAATAAAGCAATACAAAACAAAAACCAATACATCCAATACAAGGCAGAACAAAGCAAAACACCCAATACTACAAAAAGCAAAACACCCAATACAAAAACCCAGCAAAAAAAAAAAAAAAAAAAAAAAAAAAAAAAAAAAACACAAATGAACAAACAAACCAGCTGAACAAACCAATACACCCAATACAATATAAAAACCAACCAGCAGTACAAAGGAAAACGCAATACAAAAAGCAAAACACCCAATAAAAAACCCACACAATCAGCAGAACAAAGCAATACACCAAATACAAAAAATAAAACCAGCAGTACAAATTAAACAACCCAATACAAAAAGCAAAACACCCAATACAAGGCAGAACAAAGCAAAACACCCAATAAAAAAACATAACACCCCATATGAAAAATATGAACAGTAGAAGCAAAACACCCAATACAAAAACCAAGCAAAAAAAAAAAAAAAAAAAAAAAAAACACCCAATACAAATGAACAAACCAACCAACCAGCAGAACAAAGCAAAACACAATACAAAAAGCAAAACACCCAATACTACAAAAAGCAAAACACCCAATACTACAAAAAGCAAAACATCCAATACAAAAACACCCCATATGAAAAATATGAACAGCAGAAGCAAAAACACCCAATACAAAAACCAAGCAAAAACACCCAATACAAAAAAAAATAAATAAATAAAAACACCCAATAAAAATGAACAAAACCAGCAGAACAAAGCAATACAACCAATACACTAAAAAAAAACAACCAGCAGTACAAAGGAAAACATCCTGGAATACAAAACAAAGCAAACACCCAATACACAAATAGCCCCCGCCCAGCCCCTGTGGACCCCCTGGTACGGCTCAAACTCCAACTCCAGACTTGCTCGCTTTGGGTTAGTTTTCTGAAGCTCCTCCGTGGAACAGCATCACTGCAAAACATGGTAGGTACAGACTTTTAGTACAGGTATATTTTCCTTCTTCTAGCTTCCTGAATAAAGAAACCTATTGGCCTGAATATAAGACATAAAGTAAAGTATAAAGTAAATTACCTGTACTCACTTCTCTGGCCCAGAAACTGAAACAGCACGTTTCTAACCGACTGGCTGCCTTTGCCCCCGCTTTGGATCCTGTGACCTGGGATCACTGCAACCATGATGAAGAAAAAAAAAAAAAAAAAGGTGCTGCAACAACGCAAAACAAATAATGTTGCCGTTTTGTCTTTGTTTTATTGAGAAGTGATATGTCTTCCTCTTTATGTCTGCACATACAGTACATTGGTGTGACAAGTACAAAACCTTGTAAGTACATGCAAGTATAAAACGCTCACCTCTCAGCAGCAACATCAGCTGTACTGAACTGTTCACCCAGCTCCTCCTCCTGAGAGGCTATATAAAACAAAAACATATTGTAACAATGTCTCCATATACTCAATGTTTTATTGCACTTTGGATGAGTGGGAAACAATATTTCATCCCTCTTTGTCTGCACATACAGTACATTGGTGTGATAAGCACAAAACCTCCTTTGTACATGTACTGTAAGTATAAAACACTCACCTCTCAGCAGCAACCTCAACTGTACTGAACTGATCGCCCAGCTCCTCCTCCTGAGGGACTATATAAAACATAATGTAACAATGTTTCCATATACAGTACGTTTGTGTGCACACGACCTACCAGGTTTAAAGTCCACTCACGACAACGTCCACGAGTGGAGACACCTTCAGTTTACAAACATGAAAAAAGGAACTGGTTAGCTCATCATGTAAGTTCCTTCCATGAAAAGAAGCCGTTTGGACTCTCATGCATTGAAGGAAACATAAGATAAAGTCACTGCAAAGCACTGGAGAATAAAAATTCATACAAGGAAGGAAATGACAAATGTGATGAAATTTGACAGTTCAATGCAAAGGGATGAAAAAGCAGCACAAGTGCAACCTCAACTGGAAGTTTGAATAAAAACGGTTGATGAAATTACTCCAAACCCTGATTCCTCTTAATGCCAGAGGAACATAAAATGGCTGAAATACAGCACAACAACCACAATACGTGAGAGTGTCCTCATGTAACATCACAACAGCATGGAAGTGAGACTCACGGGGTCACCACAATCTGTACAAAATGTTGAACAGGAGATGACACACACACACACACACGAGAGAGGGGAGGAGGGGCGAGGTGGTGGTCTATGAATAGCAGTGGTCGCAGTGATCACTTAAAACCTAAACTCTGAATGTGCCTTTAAGATCATCCAATACCATGAGTTCAGTATGTGGAGAGAACACAAGAAAGTTCAAACACTGATGCAAGAGCTTTTGTGCTGGGTATAAACAAGCCAACAGGTGGACAGAACACACATCTGCCAGGCCCAAGGCCTAAAACATCTCAGAAACACCAAGCAGCAGAACAGAGCAATACACCCAATAATACAAAAAGCAATACAAAACATTTCTATTTCTATAAAAACAACCAGCAGAACAAAGCAAAACACCCAATACAAAAAAACAATAACCAAAGACAATGCAAAAATGAATCACTCAATAGACATCACCCAGATGGACAAAACATGCATGTTAGTGTGAAGCCATTGACAGTTGCATGGACGCTTCTGTGAAGCAGTTAGACAGGTACATTGGCATGAAGCAGTTAGACAGATACATTGGGCGTTCCTGTGAAGCAGTTAGACAGGTACATTAGCATTTCTGTGAAGCAGTTAGACAGGTACATTGGCATGAAGCAGTTAGACAGGTACATTGGGCGCTTCTGTGAAGCAGTTAGACAGGTACATTGGGCGCTTCTGTGAAGCAGTTAGACAGGTACATTGGGCGCTTCTGTGAAGCAGTTAGACAGGCACATTGGCATGAAGCAGTTAGACAGGTACATTAGCATTTCTGTGGAACAGTTAGACAGGTACATTAGCATTTCTGTGGAACAGTTAGACAGGTACATTGTGTTTGGGTGAAGCACAATTGAACAACAACGTATAAGAGCACCTCTCAATTCACACAGGTGTGATTTTTAACCCTTTGAGGTGCTGTGGTACCATGGAGGTGCATCGTCATAGCAAGGTTGTTTCTGTATGAATTCATGGAGCTTTGTGACTTTCTGGCCATTTCATTTGCGTTTAGCACACCCCGTGTGCTGTACCAGTTGTTTTTTTCCAACCCTTTCCATATCAAGGCCCATTTTCCCCCACATTTAAGCCACGGACCACCCTTTTAAGGACATTTCAGACCCCAGACTATAGAATATTTCACTTGTAGTTGGACAACATCCTTTTTATATACAATCCCATGCCGTACTGTTGTTGGCAGTATTAGCAGAAATAGCAGGCAAAACCATCAAAATGACAATTTCTGTGGACCACCTGGGACCCCCCTCAAGGACCACTGGTGGTCCCCAGACCACTGGTTGAAATCAGTGTTGATGGGAGCTAGAAGTGAGTGATACACCATGCTTCATTCATTCAGTCATGCTTCTCTCTACAGCAGGAATGTCAAACTCAAGTAGACAGCGGGCCAAAAGAAGAAAAAAAATAGAAGTCGGACTGGGTTTCAAAACACATGGGCACCAGTTTACCAGTACGCCCCCTGGAGGCAAAACACATGGGCACCAGTTTACCAGTACGCCCCATGGAGGCAAAACACATGGGCACCAGTTTACCAGTACGCCCCCTGGAGGCAAAACAGCCAAGTCATTTTCCTTCAAAAGTCATTTCCCCTTAAATAAAGATAAATGCAGAGATGAAACTGCATTTTTAAAGCTCAGCAAAGTAAGAAAGTAAAACTCATAACACTTGCCTTGAAACATTGGCCTATTATAGCGCCACCAGGAGGCCACAACCTGACCTGGCCTATTATAGCGCCACCAGGAGGCCACAACCTGACCTGGCCTATTATAGCGCCACCAGGAGGCCACAACCTGACCTGGTAGAGAAATTGAGTGAAGTACAGCAAAATGAGAAAGTAAAACAATGAGTTTGATTAATTTCTTATATACCAGAGGCCCAGTTCTAATAGTAATTAAATAATATGCCAGAGGACCAGCTCTAATAATAAAATATCAATGCACGAGAACTAGTTTTAATAGTGATTAAACATCATTCCTCTGGTTGAAGATAATTTGGCTCCTGGACCTAGAGTTTGACATCCTCTATAGCAACACTCATAACGTCCACATCTTACCACCAACACTCATACTCTGAGCAGTCAGGATGGGGTGCTGGTTTTTGTGGCAGTTATGTTTGTGGTCATTTTGTTTAGCATTGTTGTGAAACTTGTTTTATTAACACGTTTTATTATTTTGTGGCAATTGTGATTTGGTGACTTTTTAGCAGCACTTTGTTTGAACTGTATTGAGATTTTTGCACTTTGTGCCAGTTCTTTGAACTGTATTGAGATTTTTGCACTTTGTGCCAGTTCTTTGAACTGTATTGAGATTTTTTTTCTTCTTCACCAGATGGAACCACACAGGAGGTCAGGACAATCCTCTGGTTGAACATCTACACCATCAGCTCCATCCTGCAGAAGAGAAAGAAAGAGATTCAAGTCAAATTCCATTTGTACAAATAATGTCTGTCACACACAGCCTAGTACAGTATATCCAAAGGGCCCATTTGTAGATTTAAAAACAGCCAAGATGGTACCATATAGGGTTGAATTGGGTATTGTCTTTATACAACTACAAAATTAACAAATGCAAACTAGTGTAAAGAGTTAGAAAGGTACTAGTGGATAGAGATATCCAGAATGATCATCATAAAGTCATTCTACACTTGGTTGCAGTCATAACAGCATCAAGGAATGCAACAATACACTTTAGTCAACTACATCAACTGGAGATTTTGTTGTCGAAAAGTAAACCACAATATATGATGTAGGCGTAAATGCAATGTGTTGTTCTTGTAGCACAATGTTAATATCCAAGTAATGCAGCCAAAGTTTTGTAATGATAATCCAAATTGCAAAGTACCCAAATCGTTGCAGATGCAGTGAGCAGAGATTAGCATGTAAGGCAGGCAGAAATGTCTGTGCATGCGTCACACACACTCAATGTTTGGGTATTCTAGATCTAGCCACAATAGTAATAGTAACAATCTACATCTAACAATCATCTCCTTGGATAAAAGACAGTCAACTCATCAACATTGTAGATAGAGGATAATGCAACCTTTCCATACAGCTGCAAAGTGTTTTCTTCATAAAAATCCACCATAGAAATGTGATGAGCTACTTGCCATCAGTAAATAAGTGCTGGACTTTGGAGGCAGCTGTATTAGTGCAAATTCTAGGTGGTGGATGAAACATAAACTGAAGATAGACAGTTTAAACACTTGCAGAAAAAGAGGATAAATCTTTCCATACAGCGGTGATGTTGGTGAGTTTAATACAAGCAGATCACAGATGAGTTTGTTTGTTGGGAGGTCAGAGGGTTTTGCACTTACAGATTCATCCCATTATAAGACAAATCTAGAGATGCATTGTTGCTAGTAGCCACAATGCAAGATTCTTTTATTTAGAGTCTAGAGTTGCAATTCAGTCCATCAACTCCCATACAAAAATAATAATCTGTGATTTAGTTGTATTAAACAGCGTTAAACTCAACATTGCAGCTGTATGGAAAGGTTGAATTAAAATCCAGTAGACATGTCAATCAAGTAGACATGTTATGAGCTACTTTCTGGCAGTAGATAAAAGTGCTGGACTTGGAAGGCACTTGTTTGTATGACCGGGTTGGGCTGGTGTATGTGCAAATTCTAAACAGGTGGTACACAGGGCCATTCAGTGATTAATGATGAGCACTACCAAACTCTAGTACTTAAAAAAAAAAAGAATCACCTGCGGAAAATTTGACAGAAATTTGCTCATTACTACTTTGGATTTTTATCTAACAAATATACTGCAGATAGGATCATTAAAACTGGATTTTTAATCAAATGCTTTGCAGATAGAAAGACATTTTAACCTTTCCATAAAGCTGCAAAGTTGGAAGTTTAACACAAGCAAATCGCAGATGAAAATTCTTGTCATGGGGGAGTTGATGGACCAAATTGTAACTCCACATTCAGCCCAGTTATAAAAGAATCTAGAGGTGCATTGCAGCTACATTGTGGTTAGCCTGACCCAAATCTACACAACTCCATATTTGGAAAGCTAACAGTGTTCACTTCCTGTGTGTAACAATTAAGTACAATATTCCTTTAGGCAACATTCTGTATTCACTCAACAACATTGCTGAGATTCATCCTCACTATAGCTGTGGCTTTAGTAAACTTTACAACATATCAAACTAAAGGCCCAGGGGGTCCCCTGCGGCTTAAATGATAGTTTGTAAACACATGGGCCGTTACAGGTCTATAACTCTGATAATGTGTCTGATCATATTTATTCTTCTATAAACTACAAGGTATTTCATATTTGACTCATTCCATACGGCTCAACCAAAATTAACCTCAACCAAAATGTAGATTTAAATGATAGCAAACAAGATCACACCAGCTCAGAAGTAAACTCAAACGTTGTCAGGCTTAAATCAAATAACTAAAAATAACCAAATTGAAGCAGTATGTGTTGACACCAAGCCAAGACTTAAACTCACCTCTGAGTGTAGTAAAGTTAATCTGCAGTCAGAATGGTGGAGAGCAGAACTGCTGCTGTGCTGCTGCCAAACAATTCGGCCATCTTGTAATGGTGGAGGTGAAAGAGGAAGTGGAATGTGTGAGAGCTGTCAGTCTTATGCTAGAGGGAGGGAAGGATCTGATTGGGCTGCCATTTGGGGGGTTGCCAGGTTGGCTGGATTACATGTCCATAAAATGTAAAATGAAACCAAATGGACCGACCCCTAGGCCTAAGGGTGCATTTGGTGGGTAATAGATGGGATTGATTGTGAGGGATTATTAGGCAAGTGGTCTGTGTGTGCAGCTCCCATGTAGTCGTTAGGAAATTTGAATGTTTAAAGGGGTATCATTATATCAGTGTCTGTCTGTCCACTCCTTAGAGGGCAAAGATGAAACTTTGACCAGTATTTTTCACTTCAGCTTTTTATAGCGCCACCAGGAGTTGTAAAATATATATTTTTTCATATTAGTCATCCAGATTCTGTCCAAAAATCCTGCAAATAGTTACACAGTATCCCTAGACTCATGTGCTCAAGACGACTCTGTCCCAAATTTCATATTCCATCCTAATTGGCTATCATTGACTTTCAAAGTTCGCAAGATTGGCCTGTTTGGAACAAAAAGCATCAACTGATGAACACAACAGGCAATTTATGTCCACAGGCAATTCATGTGAAATCTTTGACACACTTTCCTGGGAGGTTGAGAAATATATTCCACCTTTTTCACTCTGGCCTGCTATAGCGCCACCATGAGGCAGGTTTTCATATTTTTACCTATAAATGCACTCATCTGCATGAAACATTGCATGCACCCTCCCTATAGGACAAAAACAAGCCTTTGACCTGTATTTTTCACATCTGCTTTTTATAGCGCCACCAGGAGGCAGACTCTCGTATAACACTTTTTTAATATTACTTACATATTACTTACTTCATTTACATGAAATCTTGGTAACACTTTCTATGATACCCACATCTATAATGCATTATGAAGGCATTCATAGTGCATTATAATGTGTTCATAATGCTTTATAACTACACTCATAAACACACATAATGCTTTCTTATGCACTATATCAACAGTCATAAAACATTATAATGTCACTTATAATGCATTATAATGACTTTAGTCGAAATATTCTATGGATGCTCTTGAATACCTACGAAGACCATATCTATAATGCATTATGAGGGCACTCATAGGGCATTATAATGCAATCTTGACTGACTGCTTATAATACAATATGATTACCTATAGACACAACTCAAGTCAACTGTAGTAACGACTCATAGTATGCTATAATAGCCCATGCAGTATCATGACTCATCATTGCATGTGTTAAGTAAAGTGGCATACATATGGATGCATCTATGATAATGCATAATTCATCATAATGCTTCATTGTAGGGTCTAAGTAAAGTGTGATGCATTTACATGCATTTAAAATAATCTATGCTGCATCTTAAGTGATTATTCTGCAAGACACAATAATACAGTAACATAGGTGTTGTAAGAATGGAAACTGAAGGCACATGCATAAATTGCAAATTCAAAGAAAAATAGGAAAAAATAAATAAATCTCATGTTTATTTGACACAATGGGTGCAAATGGTACTCTGTTAACACTTAAATGAATGAATCTCAGTGTGGTATGATTTTAGGATTTTACTGGAAATCACAGAGCTGTAACAAGAAAGTTAAACACACAATGCATAAGACACATGTTCTATCCAGTAATTCACAATACAGGATATGGCTTACTCATTACCTGACTGACTGGACATAAACACCATAATACAGCTTGGGCCCCTGCAGTCACTATCACTATTGTAAGTTAGCTTTAGCTGCTAAGCTAACCTAGTGTTACGGCTGTGGCCGTATTATTATGATTATTATTATTATAATTATTATTATGATTATGTATTATTAGTACTTATTTATTGGCGGCATATCATTTGGGATATTAACAGTTTTTAATCCTTAATATATCCATATACATATACGTGTAGGTCATGGGCACCCTATAGGCTTGAATGTATTGGTTTTGCTTGCTGGTGTTCTTGTCTTTCCCAATGCAGATTGGAGCCCTTTTGGGTGTGTCTAATGGCTAACAATCACTTGAAGTTTGAACCAGGTGTCATGATGTGGAGGTCTGATCAGCCTCTGCCATTGGTTGCTGGAAAGTGGGTGGACTGGTGGCCACAGTCCCACCCACTATTAAAGCCATTCTGCTACAAACCTCTGATGAGGAGACAGCCAACAGGGTTCTCTCCTCCAGCCGCTTCAAACCTCTGATGAGGAGACAGCCATCAGGGTTCTCTCCTCCAGCCGCTTCAAACCTCTGATGAGGAGACAGCCATCAGGGTTCTCTCCTCCAGCCGCTTCAAACCTCTGATGAGGAGACAGCCATCAGGGTTCTCTCCTCCAGCCGCTTCAAACCTCTGATGAGGAGACAGCCATCAGGGTTCTCTCCTCCAGCCGCTTCAAACCTCTGATGAGGAGACAGCCATCAGGGTTCTCTCCTCCAGCCGCTTCAAACCTCTGATGAGGAGACAGCCATCAGGGTTCTCTCCTCCAGCCGCTTCAAACCTCTGATGAGGAGACAGCCATCAGGGTTCTCTCCTCCAGCCGCTTCAAACCTCTGATGAGGAGACAGCCATCAGGGTTCTCTCCTCCAGCCGCTTCCGCCATGATTTGTTTTGTTTGTGTCACGAGTTACTTGTGTTGTTAGGTTTAGTTGTAGTTTTGTTTTATGTTGTGTTAGGGTTAAGTTAGTGTCACTTTATCTGTCTTTTGTTTTAGTTAATTTCCCACATCTTGTAAATAATTCTTATTTTTCACTTTTGTTAGTAAATCACTTAAATGTTTGACGTTTGTCCTCCTCCATTAATATATGTTACATGTCCAATTACCCCTAGCTTTATTGGCGATGTAACACACCTAGCAAAGTGCTAAGCACAACATTATTCTGTGTGCCTGCCAGTATGGCAGAAGCACACAGGTTGTGATTCGTCAACTTAATCCATAATCATCAGACACTCGTATTTATATCCAAAATTTTAACCGCTATGGCCGGCCGCACGGTTTGAACAATCCCCGCAATATATACATCAAAACGTGCGACTTAGAGGCTCGCACGCCCAGTCAGAGAGTGAAAACAGAGTGTGAGATGCAGTGTCTCGAGGTTCGGGTCATGACCGAACAAATCGTCCTCACGGCCACAATATTCACTTTATACGCGTGGTTTTCTGACATTTTGTAGACAAACTTCTCGCCTTTCATCCAATGTCACCACCAAAGCCCAGTCAGGTACAGAACGGGTGCTAGATGACGTAACCTCCCGTCTCCATATTAATTACATTGTAATGTGCTGCATTTTGGCGTTTGACGCCACTAGAGTTATAAGACCTCAATGAGTTGGTCTGTAAGACCTTGTGAGCTTGTAGATCTGCAAAATCTACAAATAGGCTTTATACACAACAACAAACCAAATGTACCCTAGGTTATAGGTTTCATATGTAACCAAATGGACCCTTACGGGTCCATTTGGCATCAATAGCATAAACCCCACCCCCTCTGTCTTCCTATTGGCTGGTCTTTACACAGCTATAACTTGGGTTTGGAGCATGCTACCGCCACAATATTTGGTAAATGGATGTCTTGGACCAATAGGAAGGAGTTGTACTGCTTAAGCCCGCCCCCTCTGTATTCCTATTGGCTGGCCTTTACACAGCTATAACTTGGGTTTGGAACATGCTACCGCCTTAATATTTGGTAGATGGACATTCTGAGTCAATAGGAACAAGTTAGCACTACTTAGCATTACGAGCATTACTTAGCATAATTAACAAAACAATCAAATTCAGTGTTACTAATAATAGAAGATTGAAAATCATTAAGAACGTTATTATATGTTAAAATGGGCATGACAAGACTAGGTCTTGGCCTCGGTCTTGACCAGTCTTGGTATTGACTTGTTCTCGGCCCCGCTAGGTCTTGGTCTTGTCTTGATCTCGACCCTCTAGGTGCTAGTCTCGTCTCGATCTCGTCTCGATCAAGTCCGTGGTTGTCTTGGTCTTGTCTTGGTCTCGACTTAAGTGGTCTCGACTACAACACTAGTTAAAGAGAGATAGATTGAAAGAGAGAGAGATAACATCAGTTGTTGTTGAAGTTGCAACAGACACGCAGCATGCATAAAGCTAAAGGTCTGACTCAGAGAGTTTTCTGTTTTCAATGATGAAATGCTGTTGGTTTAGTGGTGACACAGCTGTACTTAGTTAGGAGCAGTAGTAGTGTTTCATATCATTTTAAATAGAAGCTCTTTAATTTGAAATGTATTGGTGTAGCAGGTGGCTACAGCCTCTGCCTTGATGGCCTCCAAAGTCTAGTCTCTGCCCCAGGACTAATGGGATGTCCCTTTGGTCTAGTGGAACCCGGGTCACGCGGGAGAACCGGGTTCGAATCCCGGGTGTTACAGTACATTGGGTTAGGGTTAAATTTGTAAATTTGTGTTGTTTGCATGACATCATGTTTGGGGGGCAATAAGGGCATTTAGGGGGGGCATTGCCCCCCCATGGCCATGCCTAGATCCGGCCCTGAGTTAGACATGCTGCAACATGCTGTCAGGCCAAAGCCTATATGTGTCATTGTCCAGACCGCTAGGCCAGTGGAAGCCTCGGTTTGTTTATAGTCAGTGTTGTAGTGGGACTTTTAGTGGGGGGGGCGCCTCTTGTGTACAAATGTGAACCAAATGGACCCTAGCAGGTCCATTTTGTTCCATTTGTACACTCTCAGAAAAAAGGAAGACTCATTAACATGGAGAGACACATCTTGATGATGTCATCAAGATGTATTTCATCATCAAGATGTGTTTCACCATGCTAATGATTTTTTCTTAGACCTTTTTTTATCTTTTTTATCATGTCCACACAACATCTCTAAGGTGTTAAAGACATAGTAGAATATTGAAAATGAGTGGAATTCCCTTTTAAAACACGCACGCATGCGCATTTGCGTGCACCTGCACAACACACACAGACACGCTATTAAAACAAGTATAGCATATTGAGAAAGATTGTTTACAATGCCTAATTGTATATCCATAGTATCCAAGTAAATGACAAGACAAAAAACATAGGCCTTCTTTTTCCCCAAATATATTTTAGACAGACACCCCTGTTTATAGTGAAATGTAAACATGATGGTCAATGATCTCTAGGTTGAAAAACAAGTTGTTGTTTTAGTTTCTGCCTCTAATCTGATGACTCATAACTGTAGGAATTCACTTCACTGTCTGATAAAAAACAGAAGAACTGTTACCCAATCTGTGTGTGTGTGTGTGTGTGTGTGTGTGTGTGTGTGTGTGTGTGTGTGTGTGTGTGTGTGTGTGTGTGTGTGTGTGTGTGTGTGTGTGCGACTGTGCGTGCGTCCGTGCGTGTGTGTGTGGGTGCGTGCGTGCGTGCGTGTGTCTGACACCACTCTGGAATTTTACCCAAATACTATATTCATGTTTTTTTCCCTGGCATGGAACTGTTGGGCAACGGACTGAAAGTGTGCGCACACACACACACACACACACACACACACACACACACACACACACACACACACACACACACACACACACACACACACACACACACACACACTCCGCCCTGCCCACTCCACTCCAGTATGCTTAAGAGACGCAGAGATAACACTCCACACTCAGACACTGACTAGGAGTGGAAAACTGCAGTCTCCTTGCTGTTAACTCATCGTGTGCCAGTGACGGATCATGGCGTTGTGGTGGTTGGTTCTGCTGCTGTGTTTCAACGCTCTCACTGCCTCAACCTCCAGCGTTACGGTAACGTATATACTAGACCATGAATGAAATAAATATCAGAGCTGAATTTGACATCCGTAAACTCAAAATAAATGTTTAAACATGTAACTATAGGTGTAATGTTAGAGTCCACAGAAGACATGTAAATATGAAATAAATGCTTAAGGGGTATTGAAACCCCCTCGACATTGATTTTAGCGAAATTGATTCTCGAAAAAGTACATGGAATGTGGGCGTGGCTTATGGGGACGGGGGCGGAGTTGAACATGCATATTAATTTCTGAATCTGGCTCGGAAAGCTGTCCGCCTCGGAAATGCGACTTTTAAAAACAGAAGTGAAATCCAGTCGTCACAGGTGAAAAAAAGAGCACAGATTCAGAAAATTCCCGTCATATTTACTCAGTGGCGTGCACAGAGAGTTTCAAGGGCAGGTGCTCAAATGTAACCAGGAGGGCACTCTAGGGCGGAAAATTTTTTGAGTTTTGGGGGGTTAAAAACGCATAGAAAACAGCATTTCAGCATCTACAAGTACAACTATACAAACGCATTAGGCTACTGCTATATAAAATGGTTTGAAGAAAATAATGGCTTCTTCTCCAATGACTGTTCTTAAAAACTGAATTTCAAGCTCCTGTCCCTTAGAATGAAAGCAGATCCCCTTCCCTTTAAAACAGGCCATGACTCTTGTGGACAACAGTGCCATCTTCTGACAAAGTGGTAGTGTTGCAAACCTACTGCACTGGACTGGACTCGATTGCCCCTCCTAGTAGAAGAGTGGTGAGTGGCACTCACCACCCTTCCACTAGGAGGGGCATTTGAGCTACATTTTTTTGCTCTTTTAAAAAGGGCATGTTGGTCCAGAGAGGGCCACTAGGGGTTGCTCAACCCCCCCTTGACGTCTATCTATGCACGCCTATGTATTTACTGATAAAAATGACCTTGCTTTATACACCGGGTGTGGATAAAGTTATCCAGTGGTAGTTCTTACATTCTAACTCCTCTATCAACCTCCTACACTGACTGCACTCCTTACAACCACCGTGTGCCTCCAAGGTCCTTCACACACACACACACACACACACACACACACACACACACACACACACACACACACACACACACACACACACACACACACACACACACACACACACACAACGCAGGCTCTCTCTCTCTCTCTCTCTCTCTCTCTCTCTCTCTCTCTCTCTTTCTCGAAAAGTAAACAAGCAAGCGTCTTGGCTAGCATTAGCATTGTCTCTAAACAGCGTGTTTGTCCGTTTTATGT